>OY744521.1:106291664-106359164 GCA_963556195.1 Sepiola atlantica
TGCAGCAACAAGGAGAGCGGTTCAGATCGGCGCGGATTCATTCGCCTCTGAGCCGCGTAAGGGATGTCTGAGTTGCTTAACAGCGAGGGCCCAAGGCGAAGGTCGATACTGCCGTTTCGGAATCTGTCGGGGATGCTAAGGCGACACGCCGGGGATCGCTGCTGGAACCGAACGTAGTCTGGATCATCATAAATCAAACTGCCAGCCGTCGAAGCCCTGGATCTCGGCAAAGATATGATATCACCAAACTGAAATAAAAACAAATTACAATTATTAGTTAGGATATAATTTGAATATAAAACAAAATAATTATTCACATAATTAACACTTAATTAAATATGTCATCTTTTGCCGTTACTGACAATGAATATAGCAGCCGTTTGCTAACTGCAAGCCTAAGTGTACATTGGACTTAACATAGTTGCATATGGGGCAATTAACTCATAGCTTTTATCTTCTGAACACTAAAGCAGTTCGAATAATGCTAAATATGCAGTGACAATATGAATATAGGTGTAGAATATAAAATATAGATTTAAAAACTCACTGATACGAAGACAAGAGTAAGCCTAGCTGACTGAAATATTAGTATATAAAATATTACGCGATGTGTCGCTTCATCAATATATATATATATATATATATATATATATATATATATATATATATATATATATATATTTATAATATATATATATATATATATATACATATTTATTTATTTATTTATTATTTTTTGATGTGTTGAGATTTTTTATATTTATAATATAAAACTAAAAATAATACATTAATCATCTAAATAATAGTGTAATGGATTCGTCCAAACACTTTAAAATGCAGCAACATTTTTGTAAGTAACGGATAAATTTTATTAGACAGACGAACAGCACAGGTAAATAATTTTTTTTTTTAAATAACTAATATAAGTTAGCAAAACATTTATATGGAACAAAACGTAGATTTAGTATAAGGAACGTTTATGTTTTTTGTCTTTTAAGGGAAGTGGGGTCTGATCAACTCTGCTGGGAAGCCATGAAATTAAATACTTAAATGCATTTAGCCTGACGATTCCCCCCGGGGATGAAACACGGGAGCCTCTGTGTAGCTTGATTGCCATATATATTTTCATTGCTTATTACCTAGCTCTACTTACGTATCGAGCACTATTGAAGTAAATACTGAAAACTGATACATAAAAAATTATATCTCCTTATAATATTTTATGTGGATACATGAAGTACTAATATATATATATATATATATATATATATATATATGTATATGTATATGTATATGCATATATATATATATATGTATATGTATATATAATGTATATATATATAATGTATGTATATATATAATGTATGTATGTATATATATATATAATTTATAATTGTTCCGTATTTACTTTTTAAAAAGCATATTTATTCATACAATTATTTCTGCCCATTTCAAAACATACATATTTCTTGATAGTTAATAGATCCAAGATATGTTTTCAAAAGGCTTTTTCAGTAAACATTTATCTTCGATAAAATTAACCCCAGAAAAAATCCAAAATCTAAACCTTCAATCTCAAAACTTTTCTCCTTTCATTTCACTTATGTATTTATTTCAAAGTAAACAAACGAAAAATTCCCCGGCTGCATCCTTTCATAGGCAAATTTTTTAAAAAATGAAAGAAAAGATTCACACAATTTCAAAAAGCACTCAAATAAGAAGAAGAAGAAGAAGAAGAAGAAGAAGATAAAGAAGAGGACGAAGAAAAAACGGCAAATGTAGACTGTATGAATAAAGAGACGAAATGGTAAACCACATAAGTGAATGCAACAAACTTTCCCCAAAAGAATATAAGAACAGACACAGCTGTGTAGGGAAGGCTATACACTGGAAACTATGCAAACAACTGCATTTTGAACACTCAGACAAATGGTTCAAACACAAACCAGATACAGTACTGAAAAACAAAAATCACAAAATCCTCTAGGACATGGAGGTACAAACAGATAAATTCACCCAAGCAAGGGTACCGGATGTCATAATAGCAAGAAAGAAATATCCTGCCAAATCGTAGATTTTGCCTTCCCACCACACCACAGAGTAAAGATCAAGGAGACAGACAAAACGAATCGAATACACGAAACTAACCAGATAACTGAAAAGGCTAATGAACATGAAAAAAGTCAATATAATACCAATAATCGTAGGATCACTAAGAACAATCCCGGGAGAAATTGGAGTCAAAGAGAAGAATAAGACTATACAACGGACGCCAATAATGAAAGGAACATTTTCGAATGCGGAAACCAACTCACATAAACTGCGAACGCAAACTAGTCACACCGAACTTGCAATAGAAATAAAACAATAACATAAAAAGCACTATCACATGAATCCATGTGAACTGAAATTGCAACTGCCCCCCCCCCCCAAAATAACATTCGGCTGATACCACACAAAATAGACGTGAAGCGTCAACGAGGATGAAAATATCAAGGAGGGCGAACACTAAGCAGACCTCCACTGGAAGGATGCGGGGAGTACTGGCACCTCGGGGAGGCTTATTGCCATCCAAATCCCAGGGAAGACCAATGGCCGTTGCCAGCCAGAAATCAATGACGCAAAGTCACTTGAAATGGTTGTCGAAAGCGGCGGACAGTACTGGAAATCTGGGGAGGCGTGTTGTCACTAAGAATCTAGGGAACACAACCGGTTATTATCAATGAGCAATCACTGATGATGACCGGTGTAAGGACTCCTAGTTAGTTGACAACAACAACAACAACAATAATAATAATAATAATAATAATAATAATAATAATAATAATAATAATAATAATAATAATAATAATAATAGTGCAGGAGTAAGTACACGAAAAAAAATATCAAGATCTAAAATGGGAATTAGACTATTGAAATGTTAAGAAGTAAAGGTGATTCCCGTTGTAATTGGAACGCTTGAGACCATAACGAAAAGCCACCATAAATGGTTTAAACAGATTGACGAGACAATTTCTCTTCCAATTCTGCAAACGGCTTGCCTATTAGGAACAGCGAAAATCTGAAGGTACAGCTTGAATGTCTATGGCTAAGGGAATTGACTAGATGTTTAAAAGAAAAAACTCCAACTAAAAACATCCAAAAGTTGAGACTACTATGAAATAATAATAATAATAATAATAATAATAATAATAATAATAATAATAATAATAATAATAATAAGAAGAAGAAGAAGAAGAAGAAGAAGAAGAAGAAGAAGAAGAAGAAGATAATTTTAAACATAATACAAGGAATTAATAAAACCGGAAGTTGATATAAAAAGTTTAGTATCGCAGTAAAACTTGAAAAAATGGCGGGGTGAATACTTTTTTTTTGTGGCGTGTAACAATGAAATGAAAAACAAGGATTAAAGTAAAAAGGGTATAAAAACGACGTGGATTAAAACGTTCTTCTTTGTTTGTTTGTCTTTTTAGTGTATGTGTGTGTGTTTTCTCATTGCCAAAACTAATGGAGGGGCTTATGAAAGAAGATAACATCGTTTATATATATAACTACAAACAAGACGAGTGAGCTTTAACCAACACGATAAAAAGATACATCAAACCGGTTGAACAATACAAACAGATCAAATTTATAATATACAATACCAAATTCAACACCTCCAACTTAATCGGCAAAAACAACACTATCTCTCAAAACCGCCCCCTAAAAAAACAATGCTGTATATAAATTCACATGCTTATCACGAGAATATCTCTCGCACAATAATTTTAGTAAACACATCAGTGTTACTACAACAACTCTCTCCCGTCGACTAACATACCACCCAAATTATTCTAGCGCCATTAATAACCACATCATAACCAACAGCAGCAATAAATCAAAATCTTCCGAAATACGCAAAACCTTTATTAACAATACTAAAATCCTCTACAACAAATGCAAAATATACTTCAAATCCTGGAAGCCATTACTATTAACACCCCTAAAAAATAACTAACATTAATAAAATAGGATTTAGTACCGGCACTGATATATTTAATATTTTCAATAACTGACCTTATTACCCTCTAAACATTAATGAACTATTCCTACAAAACACCCCAAATTTAATAAATATAAAACGGAAAGGAAAAGGGAAAAATAAAAACATAATATAATATAATGTCTACCCTGTATATAATCAACGAAGATCGAAAGCGCTTGACGGAAAAAAATACACAAAACTAGAATCTTTTCTTCGTCAGCTAAACACAAACATGCGAAAGCTTGTACGGGAAAAAGAACAACTCACAAAAAAAAAAGAAGATCATCAAAAGACAAAGTTCCGAGGTGTTTAACAAGATTTGTATTTATATATATATATATATATATATATATATATATATATATATATATATGTATATGTATATATATATATATATATATATATATATATATATATATATATATATATATGAAAGAGAGAAGGGAGGGAGAAGGAGAATCAGAAAGACAGACAGACAGACAGACAGACAGGGACAGAGATCTGACTTTATTCAGGTCAGCAAATTACGCCTGATTACTTATAAGGAGACGTATTAACTCGAGGTTTTTATTTAACGCCAATGTCTGGACCGAAATACCTTACTAAATGATCGAGCTGCCTCTCTATCTCCGCTTCCCTCTCTCTCTCTCTCACACACACACACACACGCACACACACACACACACACACACACACACACACTGATTATCCAAGCCAGCAGATTATGCCTGATTACTACGCAAAAGTAATCAATGAATGCAAGTGCATCTTTTGTCTCAGGATGTCATGTTCGTCATACGAACGAAAAAGATTTAATTACTGGTTCTCTATCGGAAACTGAGATTAATTACCACCATCTCTCTCTCCCCTCTCTCTCTCTCATCTTTTCTCTCGCTTTCTTTCTCTCTCTATCACCCTTTCTTTCTATCTATCTCTCATCCTTCCTCTATCTTTCTTTCTTTCTCTCTCTTTCTCATCCTTTCTTTCTCTCCCCCCCTCTATCTCTCTCTCTCCTGGTAAACTAAGTCGTAGTCATCTAAAGTCAATATAAGTACTTGCTTTCAGACTACGGGCTATTATTCCTACTGATACGACAATGTAATGCTATAAAAGAATTATCCCTTGGTTAACAGGAAATTGGGAATTGTATGACAAAAGATATTCGAAACAAGTAATACATCCAGTTGACAGGTTGTTGTTGTTGTTGTTGTTGAAATGCTGACGATCTGAAATACTTCCATCACACAAAATAGAATTCTACTTGGACCATAGGTAATTTGGTAGATTATATATATATATATATATATATATATATATATATATAATTATTTTTATGAATAAATATTTATAATCCACAGACATATTAGTTTCATTTTCACTAACAATCATCAGTGTGAATGATATAGCTGTAATGTGATGACCGTAAAGTAGGGGGAGCCAAGTTAAAAAGGGGGGGCTTAAAGCCCTCCATGCCCCCTCCCCCCCCGGTGCCGCCGTCCATGTATACGCTCGGGTCAAGCACTGTCGTTAATGATATCACCTAGCGTAATGCAAAGCTCTGAGTACATAAACAAATAGAGCACTGTCAAGCGCGGTCAATGAATATACAAAAACATTGTAGATATCATTTACCAACCGCGCCTATTCTGTTGCCTGGTGGTTACAGCTACTGACTATCGACTAGATTGTTGTTCGTTCGATGCCTGACGTGAGATAGGTGCTGCTCTAGCTCCACTTTTATTTTTATTTTTCACATTTTATAGTCAATTTTGGGGATGGAGCCAAAAGATGCACTTAGCACTGATTGGTTTAGTCGGGATGCAAGTGACATAATTGAAATACATTTCAGTAAATTTATAGTCTGTAGATTTCCTTGATGCACACCTGTTGTTTCCCGCTTCTATTTCCGAACTCTTTATTTGCATTTCTGTTCTTATGTTTTCATTTCTATAATTTCATATTTTATATTATTGATGTCCCGCGCAAACTCAGCCCCACCATGATGCTGGATCCTCTTTGATCAAAATAAAATATTCTTATCCAAGTACCCATGGCAATGTAGTCTCAGAACATATACAGATATTCCATGAAAATAATAATTTTGCTAGGACAAACAAATTTTTATTCCAAAACCAAAGTTTAATATAATTTTATTTCTTTTAACAAAAGGAACAACACAGATTGTCTAATTTTTTTGTTTCAAATGTCTCTCTCTCTCTCTCTCTCACTCTCTCTCTCTCTCTCTCTATATATATATATATATATATATAGTGTACACACTCCGTCAAAAGTGACGAATAAAATATGCTTTGAAATATTCATATAAATTTATAGAAGTACGCCAGTAACTTAATGTTCCCTATAAAAATTATTATTATAATTTCTTGTGATCTAAATAAAAAGACACCACCGTGTACTTTTTCTTATAGAGTGAAGGATTTCTTTCAGAATACATTTCAAGTGGAAGGGTAAGTATTTTATTTACCTCCTCTTCAGGAGGTTAGACACAAAGGTCAGGTGTGGGTTTAGATGAAAGTGTTTCTGTAGAACGAACTGGATTCGTACCGGCCAATCCGGGTACTCAGTCCGCGTCTTTAACCAACTTGGTTACCGAAGGATTAAGTATGACTTGTTATTTGCTTTCCTGCTTTCCCCCAGCATTTGATTTTTTTTTTGTCCAGGACTAGACAAAGGCACCTGTTTTACTCGCTAACTGTTGTATGGCGGAATGGAAGTATACACACACACACGTATATATATATATATATATATATATATATATATATAAAAGATATGTTTTTAGGTACAAAATTTATAAATAGTTTTAAATATAAGCGGAATTTTGTTAATCTCCGTAAGCGTGGTCTCGAGAGCTCTTTTGTCCAACATCTCATCAGGAGAAATCGTTGGAATAAAACAGGATGAAATAAATTAATAGTGAGAAAAAACGAAAAAGGGCAGGTATGGGGAATTTACTGTCAGTGAAAATACACGTTTAAAAGATTTAATTCAATTCAACGAATAAAAACGACTAAAAGGCAGATTTAGAGGCATAAAAAAATAAAAAAATTTAAAAAGCCAACTAACTTTCCCCAAATAATGTCAACGTCTTTACGAAACCCTTCTGCTTGCAAAGAGAAAGCTTCCGTAAAGCGATCGCGACGGATTCTAAAATTTTCAAATGAAAAGTAGAATCCGCCCGATGTAAGATAGTGAACCACTCTATTTTATACTTATTGGCGCAGCATGCATTGTCAGCTAAATGCTGGCCAATAGACGATTCCAAAACCGAGGTAGAGGTATGGCACAAGAAACCAGATCTACCCTGTCTAATTTTGGATGGGATATGCTGGTTTATTATGGTCTCTGAATGCAATTTCGTCCGCCCAATATACTCAGCATCACACTGGCATTTCAATTTATAAATAATATTACTATTTTTTAAATAAGGCAGACTATCTTTAGAAAAAGACTGAAAAGCAAATCTTGTGCCAAAAACCAAACGTAAATCAACAGAAAAAAAACAACCAGTTACACTTTTAGTGATTTTCTTGCCTAACTCCTGACTAATGTCACATATCCAAGGCAGTTTAAGATAAACTGGACATCTTGGTGGGACTAGAGTTCTAGGAGATTTGAAAGATGCAACTTTCTTCTGGATGTAATCCGAAATTAAATCTTCCGGATAACCGTTGCTGATGAGAATTTCCCTAATTTTATCTAATTCCGGCTGAAGTCTGTTGAGCACCAATTTAAGTAGAGACCCGTGAATGTGGGTTTGCGATAAACGCTAGTTAGGAACCTTACCCTGGATCTTTCAATAAATACATCCAAAAACGGGAGGGAATTGTCCTTCTCAACTTTCATAGTGAAACTTAAAGCGTTATGTAATAAATTTAGCTTTTTATAAAAAATTATGGCTTCACTGTGAGAGGAGAAAGTCACAAAAATGTCGTCAACTTATCTGACATAGACACTGGGCTTAGAGACTGAGTTAAACAATATGCCCTCATGATAGCCAACGAAAATGTCTGCTAAAGCCGGAGCTAAAGGACTCCCCATGGATACTCCATCAATCTGGCTATATATAATGTTGTTATAACTGAATTGAACAGACTTCGTGCATAACAACATTAACTCCACAAAGATTTCCTTAGGGAAACAAGGAGGGGGCAACGAGCCACCATATAATGTGTTAGCACAAATACCAATAGTCTCTCCCAACGGAATATTTGTAAAAAAATTCACAACGTCAAAGGAGCACATACATCGATTATCTGTATTAGATTTTATTTCACGAAAACGGTCAACAAACCGGAAAGAATCGGAAATGCAATGGGCACTGTAAAAATAACGTACCGGTTGCAAAATTTCAAGAAGCAATTTAGCCAAGGAATGCTCCGCAGACCCTACCATAGAAAATATGGGTCTGAGTGGGACCTCTTTCTTATGTATTTTAGGGAGGCCATATAATCTTGGTCGTTGCGAACCAAAAGGTTGAATTCGGTCATAGGTCTCTTTAATAAAGTAACCCTTCTTATAGAAGTATAATAATCGCTTCTGCAACTTGATCTCATTTCTATAAGTGCTATCGGATGTCTCAACAGGGGCGATCTTGGAGAACTTTGATTGGTCATCAAGAATGTGTAACATTTTCTTAATGTAGTCCTCACGATTCATCACAACTACTCCGGAACCCTTATCTGGTTTGCAGATATAAATATCGTTATTGGCTTTTAACGATTTCGCAGTCTTAAAATGGGTCTGCCTCCATACAAAATCATCAGAGTCAATCGGAGAGCTGTTAAATCGATGTGCCAAATCAGCCAAACGTGACTTCATCGATGAGAAATGATCGGAAGAAATAGGCTCATGATGCCTAAGTTGAGAGACAAGGACCTCAAAGGAAGCAAGAGTCTTCTCTTTGTCAATATTCATTGGGGGAATACTAAAGTCCAAACCAGTGGACAGGACCAACGTCTCAACATCCGAAAGAATAGTGTTAGACAATATATATATATATATATATATATATATATATATATATATATATATATATATATATACAACAAGTAAAAAATGAAAATAAAAATTGTGCAAACTAAAAAATCTATTAAGTCATCAGTTTTTCAAAACAAGGAGTTTTAAATAAAATAATTTTTTGTTATTCCTTTCTTAAACTATGGTTTTTCAAAGAATAGTATCTTATCGTCAGAGGAAAGGAAAATTTGAATTTTGAAATTTTAAATTTTGGTTATTTTCCCTTTTGCCAACTTATCTATCTGACGATGATTACTCTATCTCGTATATCAAGCTTCATTTTTCATGATAGGTGTTGTTTTTTAAAGGTATACATCATATCTTTATTCTCTTGTCTCTCTTATACACACACACACACACACACACACATATATATATATATATATATATATATATATATATATACATATATATATACATTGGTCTTTATTATAGTGTAGATAATATATATATATATATATGAAAAAAATGTTTGTGGTACAAAATTGTATAATGCTTTTAAATAAAATAAACGGAGTCATAGCGAAAGAGGCATTATTACAAAAAAAGGAGAGGAAATATTAAATAATATTTAATTGTCAGAGGTTTGCAAGAGGTTTGGATGTGGGTATTCCCCCTCTTGAGATTGATAAAGAAAGTGTATTTGCCGAATTTGAAATATTACAGTCTCAACTAAATCATCATGAGCCGAGGTCCAACGATGATCTTCTTTATATGAAGGCAAGACTAGCTGAACTAACACATAAGTTCGCTAATTCTCCTATCAATTCCCGAGAGTTTGCCTGGAGTAAGATCCACTACCAGGCGGCCAAACTTCTGAAGGCAAATAAAGAGATCTACATTACCAAACCGGATAAGGGTGCTGGTGTGGTCATTCTTAATACTAACGACTACACCGATAAAATGTTGAGCATTTTAAGTGATACAACAAAATTTATAAAACTTGGTGACGTGTCAATTGATAATACTTTAAGTACTGAAGTAAAGAAAGAAGTTTATTGATAAGGATACCTATGACAGAATCCGCCCTGTGGCTTCTCAACGACCCAGAATGTACGGGTTACCTAAGATTCATAAGGAGGGAGTTCCATTGCGACCCATCCTGTCTATGATTGGTTCTCCTCAGCATGAGCTGGCCAACTGGCTTACTGATATCCTTGATCCTGTCTTACAAAGGTTTTCAGTTAATTGTATTGCTGATTCTTTCCGTTTCGCTTCATTCATTCGCGATTTGGAATGCGAGTCGCATACTAACTTTCTATGTTCATTTGACGTTACCAGCTTGTTCACTAATGTACCCCTGAATGAAACCATTGAAATATGTGCTGACATGCTTTATCGTAGCACATTAACCCCTCCCGCCTTTCCAGAAAGCATTTTTCTGGAACTCATGGGGCTGGCCACTAAGTCGGTCAGTTTCAGCTTTGATAATATAATGTATCAGCAGATTGATGGGGTGGCGATGGGCAGTCCTTTGGGTGCTATCCCAGCGAACATTTTCCTAGGTTTTCAGGAATCCTTGTTGTTTTCTCAGATTGCCAGACCCTTTCGTTATTGGCGTTATGTGGACGACACTTTTACCATTTTTGAGTCCCGTAACGAGGCAAGTGATGTTTTCCTGAAATTAAATACGCTCCACCCAGCACTACAATTCACTGTGGAAGAGGAGCAGAATGGCTCTTTACCATTTCTGGACGTTTTAGTGGAAAGGACGGGGAACAAATTCACTACAACTATATATAGGAAACCGACGTTTACGAGTCTGTATATCAGTTGGGATTCATTTGTTCCCATGAGTAGATAGATCAGTTTGGTCAAAACACTTG
This sequence comes from Sepiola atlantica, assembly GCA_963556195.1. Taxonomy (NCBI): domain Eukaryota; kingdom Metazoa; phylum Mollusca; class Cephalopoda; order Sepiida; family Sepiolidae; genus Sepiola; species Sepiola atlantica. The sequence continues at coordinate 106,302,558 of OY744521.1, forward strand.
TTCACTGCGTATTGATGTTTTGCACTGCTAGCAAACTCGCGGCTGAACTTAGAAAGATAACTGACATTCTTATTAAAAATGGTTTCCCAGAGGGTCTAATTTCCAAGTGTATTGATCGAAAACTTGCGAAATTTAATGCCAACATTTTCTTTGGTCCACCCAAATGTCCTGTTTATCTGAAACTTCCTTTTATTGGTTCAATTAGTAAGGGTTTTTCAGATAAAATTTCATCGGTTGTATCTCATTGTTTTTATGCAGTACAGCCCCGTGTGGTGTTTGGCACCAGAACTGCCTTTCCAGCCTTTCAGAAAGATGTACTTTCAACACTACAGAAAAGTTTGATTATATATAAATTCAAATGTCAGTGTGAAGCTGACTATGTTGGTCGTACTCTTCAGCGCTTGGAAGTCAGAGTGGCCCAGCATATCCCTGCATGTTTTCGCAGATCACGTGTTGTAAAGACGAGTACAGCGACGGACACATCCGGGTCTTTACAAAGAACATCCGGGCGTTTGCAGAGTACATCCGGGCGCTCACAAGTCCACGAGTAATCCATTGGACAGCACCTGTACGACAATAAAAGGTGCGGTGAGGCGTACTCCGATGGATGTTTTTGCATTGTACACAGGGCCCGTTCCAAACACCATCAGGTTTTGGAGGCAGTTAGTGTTACAATGCGAAAACAATCTCTCTGTAGGCAGAAAGAGTTGTCTCATGAATTAGATCTATTTAGAGACTTCTAAAAAAAAGATTTTTTTTTAAAGATTTAAAAAATATTTTGCCTATTTTGCCCATTTATTCTTTGCAGTTTAATGGCATTATTCCATCTACCTTTTTTTTCTTTGTTTTTTTTTCCTCCCAACGTTATTCTTACCCCCGTTTTTAAACGATATTTGCCGGCGTTTTCTCTTGACAATGTGTCGGCCGAAAGGTACCTAGGGACGTAGTTTTTATTTTGTCAATTTAGTCGATCGTTTTATTCGTTTTAAATCGACAATTAAATATTATTTAATATTTCGTCTCCTTTTTTTGTAATAGTGCCTCTTTCGCTATGACTCCGTTTATTTTATTTAAAAGCATTATATATATATATATATATATATATATATATATATATATATATATATATATATATATATATATATATATATGCTTCTAGATTTTTTAGATGAGGATTGATAATTTGTATTATTCGGGCTGCTGTTCTCATCTTGAGTGTTATTCTCACAACGTTTTGGTCGATGTAACCTCCGACCTTTTTATGGGTATCTGGTCGAACTCGGGAATTTTTCCGTTCGAAATTCCGTACAGATTCTCGAGTTCGACAAAATACACCTGAAGAAAGTCAGAGATTACATCGGCTGAAACGTTGTGAGAATAACACTCAAGATGAGAACAGTTGTCCGAATAATCTAAATAATATATATATATATATATATATATTCCCGTTCACATGTACGCAAACGTAAAAGATATTAAGACTGGCGTGGATGTTTTTCATATGTCTACATTTTAACAGACTGAGAAAAATCCTGTTGTGACAAAACTATTCGAGAATTAAACAAATTACTGGTGGTTGACGGTGATAAGAACATGATCGACGCTTGTACGATGGATGCTAGATATTTAGAACAAAAGAGAGAAATTATTTTTGCGGTTCACACGTACAATTTCACGTGGGCTGACGGACGCCTCACGACACAGGTGTGTCATCGAAAAAATATTTGAAATAAGTTCATGGTTGAAAAATGTCCGGTCCTTCATAAAAAAATATCAGAAAATACATTTAATGATAAAGGACGGAGAACTGTCCAAAATATAACAACTATTTTATCAACTTACATGCTTTTTTTGTTTTTCATAAGGTTATTTTTATTTTTCCAATGTGAAAAAACTCATTATTTTGAGCGTGGAAGCACATTTAACAACACTGATTTGTTATGATACGGCGAAACAGCTGTTTATTGAATACATCTCTCTCTCTCTCTTTCTCTCTCTCTCACACACACACACACACACACATGTATTTTTTCAAATATTATAAAATAATCTTTTCATAGTAATCCCTAATACGATAAAAAAATATGCTCAGTATTGGGGATAAAGAATTATTGTAGAAGAAAAAGTGAAAATAAACAAATGTAAAGTTACACATTTTACAAGTTTAATCATTTCAAGCAGTGCAACAAAGAATAGTATAAAATATAGAAAAGTTCTTTAAACTTTAAGGAGTAGATGGGCTCTGCCTATCGCCCGGCCTTCGCACTCCTTCTTTGTCCATTAGCCAGGCGTAGAGGAACAAGCACTGGGACGCCATTAAAGACGCCTAGTGCTTGGCCTTGTTTATTGACTATGGCAATGAACGCCATCTCTCTTTCTCTCTATCTGGTCGCTCTTGTTCCAACAGGTTGAGGTTACAGGTTAGATAGCTTGTCTGACTGCTGTTTCCGACTGGTAGTGCAGGAGCCCAAACTCTCAGGTAGCGCTAAGAACGGCTGCTCCATCAACAGTTGCATAATATCGTGGGTAACTGTATGTGCCATGTCGCGCATGGAAAGGAACCCTACAGTTATCCCCGGTGGGCTTTCTCGAGGCCACAACCCCCATGGACCAAGTCACGACTAATAGACTGGTTGTGTGAGCTTATTGGCGCCAAACAAGCACTGACGTTGCCCTCCCCACTCTAACTCAAAACAAACATGAATTTACAAAATAAGAAAACTAAACCTAAACCAGACACCCAACAAAAAACATCTTCGCCTCCGCCCTTGAGGCTCGCATACACAAATATCCGGGGACTTTGAACGAACATTAACGACGTAGAAACTTTTCTCCTTACAAACTCCCCGGATATCCTAGCACTAAGTGAAACGAATCTTCAATCCTCAATCTCCTCTCACCACTTTGACATGATTAATTACTTTCTACTCTACCGTAAGGACTCTGATAAACATATGCATGGGCTAGGAGTTTAGGTTCGGAACACCCTCACCTTGACTAGAGTACATAGGTTAGAATCAGATGACCAAGCCTACATGTGCTTTAGACTGACCTTGCATCACAGAGTTAGTTATTTATATTTCTTATATCGTTCTCCTTCGACCCAGGACTGTACACTGCTTGATTCTGTCTCTGAAAGCTTAGATAGAGCACTCTCACTCGACTCGAATGCCATAATACATGTATTTGGAGATTTTGATGCACATCACCGCGACTGGTTGGGATTCTCCAGCGTTACTGATGCAGCTGGGAACTCTACTTTTATTTTCTCCTCAGCTCACGACCTCTCACAGGCTGTCACTTTTCCGACCCGCCTTCCTGATCGTGCGGACCAGCAAGCCTCACTTCTCGACCAGTTCTTGGTCTCACTACCCGAGGCTTGTGTGGCGAATGCCCATAGCCCGCTCGGAAACTCTGATCACATTGTGCTAATGATACTTATCACCTTCCAAAAAACTCTTCCAAAAGCTGAAGAGCCGCTGCTCAAAACGACGAGAAACTATAAGCAGGCTGATTTTGAATCCTTCAGGGATCACATCAGCGACGCCCCATGGGGTGAAACCTTCTCACTACCTGCTGATCAGTGTGCAAATGGACTAACCGAATTGGTTAAAGCAGGCATTGATGCTTATGTCCCCACGCAAAAATTCTTCAGTAAACCCCACTTTCCTCAATGGTTCACCTCAGAATGTGCAGCTACTATTGCTGAGTGGCAGAAGACATTCCGAAAATTCGGCTGCCATAAGTAAACTGCGAACAGACAAAAAATTTACAGAGGCAAGAAATGATTGCAAAGTAGTAATAGATGAAGCAGAAGCTAGAAATTGTATGTGAAAGATATACGAGATAATTAAAAAAAACGCATTCAGTCACAGAAACCAGGTACTGGTGATTTCTGGAAAATCTACAATAGTGTGATGAACAATGGGCAATCAACAATTCACCCGCTATCAAATCACAGCGATGTTGTTTGCACGGCAACTGATAATGGTGAACTACTTGCCCAGTGTTTTGCCAAAAATTCCACTTTGGACTCGGCAAACCACCTCCTCCCTAAATTCTCATTGCGAACCGAAGCCACACTTGAGAATCTGGTCATTACCTTATCTCAAGTCAGAGACATCATAAAAACCTTGACACCTCCAAAGCCTGTGGGCCTGATCTTATACCAGTAATAGTAATAAAAGAATGCTCTGCTGAGCTGGCCCCTGGCCCCTCAAAACTATACAACAAATGCCTTACTGAATCTTGTTTCCCCTGATAGTTGGAAAATTGCCTCTGTGGTACCAGTCTTCAAGAATTCTGGAGATAGAACTGATCCTCTAAACTACTGCCCAATCAGTCTACTCCCGATCTTTGCTAAAGTCTTTGAATCATTAATCAATCTAGCGATAGTCCGGCACCTAGCTAATGCTAAACTTCTTTCTGATCATCAATACGGATTTAGACAATCACGATCTACTGCAGATACCCTAACGGTCATCTCTGAACGCATATACCATACGCTGGACAAGGCAGGTGAAGTTAGGGCGGTAGCGCTCGATATATCCAAGGCCTTTGACAAGGTCTGGCATGAAATGTTTCTCCTAAAACTGCACTCATATGGTATTGCTTGACAAATATCTAATATAATCAAATCCTTCTTAACAAAAAGAAACATCCAGGTTGTCCTCGATGGCCGTTCTTCTAAGCAACAGTACATAAATGCTGGTGTACTCCAGGGATCCATCCTTGGACATCTACTGTTCCTGATTTTCATAAATGACCTCCCTGATGTCATTGAGACTGAGATAGGAATATTTGCTGACGACACCACGCTCTACTCTCGTCATGTGGGAAAAACCGACGCGCACATATCCGAGGCAATGGTTGAATCCTTAGAAAATGACCTCCAGTCTGTAGTGGAGTGGGGTCAAAAATGGATGGTAACTTTAAATGCCGCAAAGACAAAGTTACTTTTCTTCAATAACTACAAGAAATCCCTCCAACCACCGATTGTCATGACAAATAACACCCTACCTGAGAGTTCATCATTTAAACTCCTCGACCTAACCTTCACAGATAACATGAATTGGAATAAATACATTGAAAACATTGCCGGGGCTGATGCAAAGAAGGTGGGCTTCCTCTACCGTGCCAGTAAACTTCTCACACCTGACATTATCCTGTATCTCTACAAAGCCACCATCCTCCAATGCATGGAGTATTGTTGCCGCATCTGGGCTGGGGCATCATCTACTAGTCTCTCCCTCTTAGACAAGGTCCAAAAAAGAGTCGCCAACTTGATAGGTCCCTCACTATCAACCAAGCTCCAGCCTCTGTCCCATCGCCGCAATGTTGCATCCTTGTGCTTGTTTTACAAGTACTTCAATGGATTGTGTTCTGATGAGCTTGCTGCTCTGGCGCCCTCACGACGTAAATTCACTAGACCAACCCGACAATCTGCAAAATCCCATCCATTCACTGTGGAAGTCTTCAGAAGTCGAAGAGCTTTATACTCCAAAAGCTTCTTTCCCCGTGTTGCTGAACTCTGGAACTCCCTCCTTGCCCCCTGTTTTCTGACGGTACTGACATGCAGAAATTTAAAACTAATGTAAACAGACATCTCGCTGCGCAGCTCCCAATTTAGGTTGACTCCCTCAAACTTTCACTCTTTTTCTCAGTAGCACCTTACGTCTACAGTGGCGGCCTGCCATGTTTGTGGTTAACTATGTTAAAAACAAAAAACTAGGTTTTTCGAAGAAACCCATCATCTCATCACAAGGAAAAAAAATTATTTAACACAAAAAGCTTTGGTTTTCATTATTAATTTAAATGTTTATCAATCATGTATGAGAACAGAAACAAGCGTTTTGCAATAGTCAATCCCCAGATATATTATGAGGTTTCAAGGTGTATCATCCATTGCACTATTGAATTATAAATTGTCCAAAGAGAATATATTGGAATCCAGAAAAATGGGTGAAACAGTCAAAATTAAATGTATGTAAAGATATTCTGCCTCCAACATCTTCCTTGGCAGTGTTATGAGCATAATGAGATAAATGCAAACTGTAAGATAATAAAAAGGAAAAAAAAAACAACAAACGTTGAAAGCTAGGAGACGCTGAAATTTTACAAAATAAAACCAATGGAGGAAATCATCGTTAAGAGGTGTCTCGAAAAATATGCCGAAAATGTAAAAGGGACGAAAAAGAATTATTGATAAATTTATATGTTAATAATTGTTTACATTTAAGTAGTTGGGGTAGTGATTATGGTATATAGAAAATTATGTTTTTTTTTAAATATTTAGATTACGTACTGATAATAACCATATTTAAGCTCAAATAAAAAATGTCTAATGATATTCTAACGAATATTATTATATCCTAATGAACAAATCGGTTTGGAGTGTCAGCGTAAAGACTTTACACTGAAAGAAAACTAAGTTCAGAAAGGCGAAATGTTAATATTAATATAGTTAAGTGGAGTTTTAGCCAAATGATATTTAATTGACTTAAGTTTAGTGGATAGATAATAATTAAAATTTACTGGCTTGATAATGATATTAAAAATGACAATAGAAGTTAATATTCTACAATATTAAAATATCGGTTATATAAATCTTAAGATATAAGTTAAAATGGTAGAAATCATTGCTATGAAATCAAATTGAGATAAATTAAAATAGATTAATAAATAATTATTTATTATTTATTTATCAATTAATGTTTATCTATGTTTATAGGAACGGGGGAAGCGTACAAACAAATTAGATTTAGTTGCTCATGAAAGGTAAATAGCGGGAGAAAACTGATACAACGAGGAAAACGAATTCTTTTTAGGTTATTGGGAATAATAATTAACTCACTTGGGAATAATAAAGTTATTGGGAATAATAATTAACTCACTTGGGAATAATAATTAACTCACTTGGGAATAATAATTAACTCACTTGGGAATAATAATTAACTCACTTGGGAATAATAATTAACTCACTTGGGAATAATAAAGTTATTGGGAATAACAAACAGTATGATTGAAAAGTTTATTAACTTTGTAATTAATTTATTAATTTATTAATTAAACAACATAAAAGAAACCTTAGGAATAAGCGATGAGAAAACTATAAGAATTATATAAAATTCGTTTTGATACTTTTATTGTTAAGGCTAGAAATTGTCTGTGGAAGGTAGCTATTTAATAACGAAATAAGATAAGGTGGAGAAAGTATGCTTTGTAATAGTATAAGTGAACACGAACGCGCAAGACAATAGTAATATATACAAGATAAAAGTCAAATAAAAATGTTATTATTATTATTATTATTATTATTATTATTATTATTATTATTATTATTATCTACGTTATCGATGTCAACAATAAACATTCACATTTGTAATAATAATACGAGAAATAAGGATAGGTAACTATAAATAAAAAAATCAATATCGAGAAAAATATACGTTCAAGCTAATCCTCGAGTGACCTCAGGGCCTTGATAAGAGATAACTCATCAGTAAAAAAATGGAGATGAAAAAAGCATTTAAATCAAGTTTCAGAAATAAAAGTTTATATAAAGCCGATTTTTACAAACTTTCGTAGCACAGTTTACTATCATGGATGGTTTGTTTCATTTTCTGATAAAAATAAAACCCCGATCATTTTGTTTATTTCCTCTATTACTTAATAGTAGGTTTGAAATTCAAAAATATGCTTTAAAAATTCTATAAAAATCGGCTTTGCATAAACTCTTCTTTCTGAAATATGATCTAAATGCAATTTTAAATCTACATGCACATACATATATATATATATATATATATATATATATATATATATATATATATATATATATGTGTGTGTGTGTGTGTGAAAAAATGACAAACGGAAAACAAGTTAAAGTGCAGGAGAAAAACCAAAACAAGAGATTTTTTGACCGGTTTCGTTCGTGGCGAACGTCTTCAGAAAATGAAGATATGGAAATAATTTTATTTTGAAGGCACACACATGGGATGAGGGAATGATGATCTGATTGAACCATATGAGAAGATATTAAGTGATGTTGAAATATGATAAGTGGGTGACACATTCTTCAATTTTTCTTATTCTTCTGTTTATATTTTTCATTTATTTACTCTCTTTTACTATCACACCTACTAAGCTAGTGTGGAGAAGGCGGTAGGGAGGGGGAAAGGCGGCAGAGAAGCTGGCTGAAGTGAACAAAAGGGGTGAGCATGAAATTGATACACTGGATGTTAGAACCCAAAGATTAATAAGAAAGAAACAGGGATAGGTCTGCAAATTTGTCACACATTACGTTTTTAAAGAGCAATTCATAAAAATGAAAGCCGTGGTGGACAAAATGTGTGAAAAATAAAACAAACGGGAAAAACAGGTTAAGTAGTAGTAAAAATATATATATAAATGGATTTCAAAAATAGAAAATAAGGGTTAAGTGAGAGAGGTGTATTAAAATGATTTGATTATCAATGAGAGCTTGCTGTTATCACACAAATATATAAATATACACACACACGCACATGTGTATATATATACATACATATACACACATATGTGTATATATATCTATATACACATATACACACATACACACATATATATATAAAAGAAAGAGAGAGAGGGGGAGAAATGGGGTATAATCCTCTTATTAGGTGGAATACTGACCTCTGAGTGTGACCTGGATAACCTTCTCAACTCTTCATCATTTGGTATCTGTCCATTACCATCCGGCTTGAGCACTCGTTTTTTTATCATGAACGAACTGACCCTCGGCTTAAGACGTTCCGGTGGGATCGTCTCTTCATCTTCCGCTTCATTGTCGGACGCTTCGATCAGGGACGCTGCACAAATAAAATAAAACAAACATCCATCATTTCGAACATGTTTGTCGTTTCCTTGACTTTAAAAAAATATTTAAATCAAATATTCCGAACTTTTAATTTTTAAAAATTCAAAGCCATGCTAGGAATATTTACTTATTTTCTGTCTCATCCAATACATTATGGAAAAAAGTACATGTTTGTAATCGTTTTTTCTTTCTTTCTGAAGAAACCATTCTGTTTAGAACTTTAGAATGTTTGTGCTATATCCTTGAAAATGGTTATAATATACAAGGTTGTTACTCGAATAGAAAGAAAACCAACACGATAGTAGAATGAAGGAAGAATGGTTTATTGTAATAAACAGTAGAATATTTAATAAGAAGATATCAGTTAGACATTACTAATCTCTGAAGCAAGACGATCGGGTAATGTGGTGCTCACTCTATATAGTTTTGTATTAGTAAGTCCACATGGGAAAAAATGTAAGATATTCTATTACAACAAATGCAGAAACAGAATACCTTTTATAAACAACTCATTGTATATGATAAATTAAACATAAGTTGCTGGTTTACTTATAACTGGGAAGATAATTTATGGTGTGTGCCTTTTTTTTAAAGGAATTAATGCATTTTATTATGCATTAATTCCTTAAAAAAAAAGGCACACAATATATCCAAAGTAATGTTTCCGTTTGTTAGGCAATTATAGGCAACAAAACAAATGAACCGACAAGCCATTCGTATACAAAACGTTATATGAATTGAATAAAGCCTATTTCGCATTAAAAGTGTTGTTTTTTTAATTATATGTGTGTATAGCCTGATGATTTCCTGTGAGAATGAAACATGGACGCCTCTGTGTAGCTCACTTGTCATTGATTTATTCTCATACTACTACTACTAAGCTCTACTCACATATTGAGTATTGTTGAAGTACATGTGGTGCTCACTATATGCAGTTTCGTATTAGTAAGTCCACATAGGAAAAAGGGGGTGCGGGATATTCGACTTTAACATTTATCTTTACCGTAAGAAGGGGGATTATTTATTGTTTTAAACAGAATTAAATTGCTACAAGTTTAAATACATAAAGAAAGAAGAAACATATTGGTTTTATTTATGTAAAGAATATTTAGCTGACAATGACAATTATGTTTACGGAAGAAGCTAACTTTCTTCCTAATACTATTGACCCTAACATATATTTATTGTTTTAAAAGTAATATGATTATTGACAGTAAATTATACAGATTGATGTTAAAAGTACCGTAGAATTTACATATGGTCCGATAGTAAAATATAATATTTCTGATTTCAGCATATTTCGGAGTTCATAATAAAAATCGTATGATGGCAAGTAATAATACAGCATTATTTATTAAAATTTTAAAAATAAAAATGTAAGATATTATTTTATTAATTACTAGTTGTTGTATCTACCCGCGTAGCCTGGGATTTATAAATGTCATTAAATTTTAAAAAAAAATTAATAAATAAATAAAATAAATAAATAAATAAATACATACATACATACATACATAATAATAATAATAATAATAATAATAATAATAATAATAATAATAATAATAATAATAATAATAATAATAATAATAATAATTTGTTAATAAACACCCTATAAAAACATAACAAAATTACTTTTTTTCAGAAAAAAAACTTTCTTTGTGGGAACGTTATTAAAATATAAATTTAAAAAAAAACGGCTCTAGCATGTCCTTGTTTAAAACAGAACCTTCAAAACAATGCCCACTTTCGATGGAAATAGAGTAGTACTTTGGTTTGCCATTTACTTACTGCCACGTTTGTCGTTTGCCTATGGCGAAGAAATAACACGTGTATTACGAAACAAACGAAGTAATATTTCCTTTGTTATATGTTATCTTTGTTATAACGTTATTTCACCATAGTTTCAAAGTGTATGTCACCCTCTTACTATGTATACAGTTAAGTGTTTGAAACTATCTTATGCCATTTAAATAGGAGAAAACAATTACTGTTTTATTAGCATTTATTTTTTATAAATTGCATATAATCAGCGGTGAGAGAATAAGAGAGAGAGACAAAGACAATGAGCTTAGACGATTATTTTAATTAGGTTAGTCAAACCGTAACAAGTTATTCCATTTTCCCCTTGAATTCAACTGAGAGAGAAAAATCATCCCGTGATCTAGCGGTAAGCACGCAGATTTACGGTGCAGAGATTATGTTCGAAATTTAATCGTCTATAAATGGTTTTACTCTGCTTTTTGTCCAAAAATTAACACAAAAATGTAAAATTATTATATTAAACTATATTGTCCGCTTTGAATTTTATTTCTTGTCATTTAATCAATTTTAAAAATAAAAATCATTTATACATTTTAATGTAGTTTTATTCATCCGTTTTTAGACACACTGAAAAGAATTGATGCGGCAAAACAGGCTGTAAGTGACCGGCAGGAATTGTCTCCTCCCATACCGATGATTACATGACACACATGTGTATATGGATTAATTTGAAAATATTATTTATAAATAATTATTCAAAGCTCTCTCTAGATTAAGCAATTTAAGTAAGTTAAAAACAATCCGTTATTTATAGCGTAATGCAATACTTTAGGACGCGCATATTGAGTTCGCTTGACGGTTTGCTGATATGGCCGCTGAATTTACCATTTAGACGTTAATTTAATCTTTGATTTCTACGACAATGCGTGGTGAACACATAGGTACATGCTCTGGGTCAAATATGAATTTCGTATTGATGTTAGAACTGTGTGACCGGCAGAGATTGTCTCCTCCCATACTGATGATTGCAGGTTTGGCATGAAACACATGTGTATATGGGTTAAGTTGTAAATATTATTTATAATATATATATATATGTGTGTGTGTGTGACTTTGTTAATTAATGAATATAGATATATTTCCTTTATTTGTCGTATGACTGTTTCAATGGACGTGGAAGTAAAGATGTCGAATAGAAGGCAAAGGTGACTTCGATCCAGGGTTCGTATCCTCCGACTGGGTGTACAGTTATATATAGCTACATACCTCAGACTCTAGGGCTTGGTTTTCGAATCTCGCTATGCTTAACCCCGCTGATCAGTCGTAAACGACAAAACACGTGTCGATAATTAAATATATATATATATATACACGATAAGTCATGAAAATGAAATGCCGTGGGAGACAAAATGTGTGAAAAATGACAAACGGAAAACAGGTTAAAATGCAGGAGAAAAACAAAAACAAAAGATTTAACCGGTTTTGTTCGTGTTAGCGAACGTCTTCAGCAAAAAGACGTTCGCCAACACGAACGAAACCGGTAAAATCTCTTGTTTTTGTTTTTCTCCTGCATTTTAACCAATTTTCCTTTTGTCATTTTTCACACACACACACACACACACACACACACACACACACACATATATATATATATATATATATATATATATATATATATATATATATATATATATATATATATATATATATATATATATTAAACAGGGTTAAACGCTAAAATTAGACCACAGGCTGAAGTACATTTATTCGTGAGCTGGGTCCGGTCTGCGGGCAGGAAATTGCCAACCCTTGACCAACACCAATGGTCTGATTTTAGAATTTTGTTTGGCTTATTTTTGTTTGTTTTTACAACCACGTATTCATGTGTGTCTATTGGCGTGGTGTCTGTGTGAGTATTTGAAATATTTCTTTGTATACGTCAGTGTGTGTGTGCGTGCGTATGTGTTTGAGAGAGTGCAGATATATTTGGTTTCTGATGCAAAAAAATATTTAATCATATTTCGATATTTTCTAAAATCTGATACTAAAATAATTTCATTATTTTTTTTACAATCACGTTCGTATAGATAACGTATATTTAATGTTATAGTCTGCTTGCAGAACCTCGTTTTCAGGTTTAACTTTGTATTAAGACAAGTTAATCGTTTTATTGCATTTTTCGATAGAATTTTATATATAATGCAATTTCGGAGAGAATGTGAGCTTCACACTCATTCGCCATTTTGTAAAACCAAGATGGCTCCTAAAAATGGACGATTGAGAAAGAAAATATTAATAATTTCTGTTCTGAGTTCACAACTATAATTGTTGGTTGGTTTTCGGGGTTTTATGGCATGTCAACCGTCGTATGTTTATTTTATGCCGAAAGCGTACACATCTTTTGTATAAGATCGGTTTGTAGATCAATTTGTTTTGTAGGCGTATATTAGGTACGTGCAAAATCAATGGCCGATTCTCAAAATGTAAAAATATTTTGACCCCCCCCTTCACTTAAAAATTCACTAAAATCCAAGAAATCAACCAATTTTAATGAAATTTTAAATATTTATTAATCAACAATCACGGAATATAATGAAATCATTTTTTTCTTTTAAATCTTAGTAAAAATGTATTATTTTTTAAAACAAAATACACTGTTACTAAAGTTATATTTTTTATATATTAATAAAATAAAAATGCATTAATTTCTTTTTGTGTTTTATAAAAATAAAGCATTGTAGATGTTAACAATTAAAAAATATTTTTTTAAATATTTTGTATATATTACGAAAAAGGCCCCTAAATACCGTGTTGACAAAATCACTATAACTCGAAGAAAAATTAATTTTTGGAATTAGCGATATTATTATTGAATAAAGCATTGTTTAATCAATATTTCCACCAAAAAATAATATAATTGCAAAAAATATTTCATGTGGTTTTAATGATTAGATTTTCTGGGAAAATAAAAAATGCGACATAATTATATTTCCATTTCATACATAAACGTGGGATCATCAGCGCAAGAAATTTTTTTATAATCTTGAAAATAAACCAAAAATTGACAAATTTGAAACCCAGGAAGTTAACGAAAAAAGAATTTTTAAAATTGGATAATTTCTACTAACGATTAACTTTGATTGGTATGGTAGCCTTGTTTTGTAATAAGCAGATGGGATTAGCCTTCCAACAACCACTCACTTTTACATAGAGATTCAACAATTTCGTTAATTTCACAATTCATCGTCAATTATTTCGAAACATTTGTATTTGTTTCGTCTTTTTTTCATTAATAAATATTTAAGAAGTTAAAAAAATTATTTATTAATAAATAAAGAGAATTCAAACATGACATTTTCTTTCAAAATTGAATTCTGTTTATCAATAAATAACTGTTTTAATTATTTTTTTCAATGAATAAATTGTCAGTGTAGTCATTGCCTTTAATTTACTTTTTCACACTTAAAATAAAAAAATACACTTTATTTTAGAAAGTATCAATGTAATTTATTGTTACGACACGTTAAGAATAAATCGAGTAACTAAAGTTTTAAGTCATGTTAAAAAATTGATAAAATTGACGCAGTTCGTAACGTAAAAATAATTTTGAACATTTAAAAAGGTATTATTTCAAATTCCAAGGAAAAACATTGGTAAACAGACGTCATCAATAATTTCAGAGTATTACTAAATTAAAAACTAATACCAAGTTAAATACGAACCTTTTTAGTTAAAAATAAAATAAGATCTTAATTGCGTACACTCACAAATATTTTAATTAAATAAACATTTCCTTTTTTATTATAACAAAATAAGGGTACTTAAATTTGTTTATAACCTTAAAAAGAATAAAGAAATTAATTGATAATAATTTTTCAACTTCTATAAACTATTACAAAACCATTTTTATATATAAACTTTAAAATGATAAATTATGACATTTTTGTCTTCCATATATTTTGCATAGCGATAGTCAATTGGTAAACAAAGTGGTTTGCCGATTATGTGATGCCGGATTTTATTCATTTATGACTTTTGGGGGATAATTTTGCTAATTTTTAGTAAAATGTGCGAATTTTTTTTTCTAATCCAGTATCTTATGACTTTAATTAATAATTATCTTTGAACTAGTTCCCAAAAACTTATATTTATCTTTCAAGGGATTTTTACAAGTAATTTTATCAAAGTTCAAAATTCACTGAATTTTTGGGTTTTTCAGCCGCCCTGATTAGATATTTCATTATAATTTATTTTTCACACGTAAATATGCAGTTCTTTTTTTTTCATTTAGAGATTAAGTTTAGGCTTTTATCTTTCAAGCACAATCAAAGTTTACACGGAAACTAATTAAATAATTAATGATAAGCCCTTTTTAATAAGCATGGTCCGTACAAGAGGCGGCCATTTTTGCACATACTTAGCGTATATTCTGTAAACAGATAGTCTCAAAGCGATAGTTTCTATTTAACTAATATATGGAGCCCTGACAGTTACTAGCACCCTGGATTAAAATTAATCTGGGAGTAGTGGTAACAAAGCTGTGACTCCAACCCAACAAAGCTCCCGACTTTTGGCCTAATTACCGTATGTAGTTGTGCGTCATACTCATGGATGATTGGGAAAGAGCTTGATAGGGTTGGGAAATAGGGTAGGAAGGAAAAAGGTAGAGATGGCTGGGAAAGATGGATTTCGAATCGTGTGTATGGTAGAGGGAAACACTTTGCACAAGGGTGTACGAGGGAGTTTAGTGGCATGCCCAGGTCCATAAATATAAAATATACAGAAAAAAAAGCCTTAGAGAAACAATCGTTGATTAACTTAGATTTAGTATAATAATAAATATAATACGAAATAATTGAAGTGTTTATTCTGTACGCCGTCTCCACCGTATAACGATTGAGATATGTCTGCAACCTGCACAATCAGACCATTCATTTAGTGCTGGGTCCGAATTTACTTTGAATTGATTAGAATAATTTCCTATGAAACAATTAAGTGTGCTTTTTTATGAATTGAAACAAAGCAAACAATTGAGAAATATTAATACCGATAAAAATTAATGACATCATCTCAATACATTATTTGTATTTAATCTATCCGGATTTTCTGTATAAAAACGTATCTGACTATCTGAGTGAAACAGGTTTTGGTTGTTATCAGCGTTATTTTTGTCCGTCTGTCTATCTGTATGTATGAACTAGAAACAAATGTGACCCATTGGATCACCAATATAGGTCGGATTAAATTGTTTGCATCACGAAAAAAGTGAGTTTGCAAAGCAAGTAAAATAAAAGCGGAAAAGACAAAAACCCAAATTAGTCTCTTTCTGCTCGCTATATACCTCCTCCTCTTTCTCTCTCTTTCTCTCTATGCAGCTACGAGTTAAATAGTTTCATAATTATGGTGATACTCTCTTTTTGTTTATTCGAATATTTTATTCCTTTTTTTATTACATTCGACTGGAAATGAAGAGAGATAGAAACACACACAGATAAAGAAATACAACGCCTTAAGCGTTGCGACAGATTAAGTGGAAAGCCTACTCAAAGTGTTCAATTTATTAAGTAAATAGAATATATGTATATTACATTAGAGATAGTCACCCACATATAATAACTCAGCAGATAACAAAATTTATGACATAATCAATATTTTGTACCAATGCCCCAAGAAATCAACATTAACAAATATTATTGTGTACATATGTTTCGGAGATATTTTTTTATAATCGCTTCACCATCGCACGGATTGATAACACACCAAAAACGAGATGAAGGAAAAAAGTAAAAAAGGGTATTTTGATATATCTTTATTGAAATTCTGACGAAAAAGTATATCTTCGAACATTATATTGAAAAAAAGTTAATAAAAATAAAATGCATTGTATAGCGTTCTAATTGCTCATTATTATCTTTAATAATCTATACTACCATATAAATGATGCTTTCCAAACCAAGAACAACATTTCTTATATATATATATATATATATATATATATATATATATATATATATATATATATATACGAGGGGAAGTCACGAATTATCTGCAATTAATTGGATTTGGCTCCAATACTTGCGTGCTAAAAGGTAGAACTTTTTTTGGTTGCATAAGTGAAGTCTCATCTTATTTCCTTTGCCTAACAAACGAGACAATTTTCCGTCCGTTGAGCTTGGATTAAAGTGTGGCATCTGTTCTATTCTTGGTCAAAGTAGGAGAAATACTTCTTGGAGCAGCTGAATTTCTCCTTACCTTACATTAAAAATCGACCTTATGTCTAACTTTGCTCTCGCGGGGAGGCAAGTTAATAGAAACGTGACCACTCCATTGTCAGTGTGTACCAACGAGGAACAGTTATCCGATTTCTTCGCCTTTTGAACTCTGACTCAAAATGAATAATGGACCACTATTTGCACCACAAAGTCTTCGTCTTCATTATTGTAACGGTCGTGTAAGCGTTGCCAGACCTTAGTACAATTCCTCATGCCAACTTGGGTAAGCACTCTTGCCACTCGTTTCTCAGACTTCACAGCCGCCAAACATATCGTAGATGATGTCAGTTCAGAAGATGCTCAGCTTCCCACTGTTGCATCCTCATTATAGAAGTTTTGTAACTTGATGAACGTCTTGTTATCTGTTCGTCCTTCGTACTGCATGCTTGGCTGGTCATTTTAAACGCCTCGATTCACTTATACAGACTTTCACTTATAGAAATTTGTGTCCGGATTTTAAGGAAAGCCTGAATTTTAGACCAAAGAAATCGGATTACTGCTCTCCATTCTTCCGTAGTCTACGCTACCAGGAGAATGACCATGTTTATCACTCTGTAAAACTAGTAACCCTAATTAAAACTAAACCACGTTTACGTACCAAAAGAGAAGACATACATTGAAAACAGTGCAACCAGTCTATAGAAAATCATGACGAAAATGCAGATAATTCGTGATCTTCCCTCGTTTATATATATATATATATATATATATTGTTACAAATGTAGGGAGATCTATCGAGATTAAGAATAGGAAACTGCGAAAGACATCGGTAGTATGTATGTATATATATATATATATATATATATATATATATATATATATATATATATATGGTTCATCTTCACATATTTGTACATGACGAGATTCGAGAAACAATTTCAGCAGCCAGGTTGGACCTTGTGGGGTCATGTCTTTTTTTAGCCGACACGGCCGAGAAGGCGAGGGAGAAGAAAAAGGAATTTAACTGTCAGCGAAGAAGGATGAGTCATCGGGTTAAGAGGGTCACTTTGAGGACACCTGCACGAGGGACAGTCAGTCATGAGGAGGCAGATACCGAGCTAAGACAAAAACTTTAGCCGCGCGCGAGAAAGAGATACTACACGAAGATGAGACGGTAGCCGCGTGCGAGAAAGTTGGAATGTATCTTTTCTCCCGATATAAGAAAAGAACCTTCGAATTTAAAACAAGCGACCGGGAATTGTATTCCTGAGGAAAAATGTATTTGAAGATACAACAAAAATGAAAACTACATTTGCAGAGAAACATGGCCATTACGACTTGCCGGAAATACCGACCCTCAAATGTACAATGTATCCACTCGTAAGTGATAACTTGAATATCTCTCCCCGGACATTTTGCCTCTAAGGCTATCTCATATATATGTATGTTTTATGTGAAAGATGAATCCTGTTGCTATAGGACTATAATAGACAAGATCTCCCCCCCTTTTATTAATAGACTTTTGTTTTCATGTTTTCTTTTGTTTTGTTTTTATAGATATATTTACCCCTTTTAGTATATTGTTTCTATTAAATAAATGAGTATACCTTTAACCCGAATGTCTTTTGTCGTTCTTCGCATCTTTTGTTTTTTTTCCTGACGCGGTGTCTTACATTGGAGAAATCCCCATCCCATATCATTTAAAACGTTTTCTTTGAACCCTGGGATATTACGAGCCACTCCGGACGACCTTTTTTTATTTCTTTTTTTTCATCATTGTCACGTATTGTCATTCGGTGGTCCCGACCGGCGGTTTTCGTGACAATATATATATATAACAATTTAATAATAAACACAAATTATGACAATCATTTTGAGTACATCAGTTCCAGAAATTCAACATGAACAAAAGTACGATCTTTTCTAGGACCATAATTAGTGCTTCATAAGTTACAAATGCAAAGTTATCACAGTTATAAACCAACAAAAATCAATCACACACAGTTACACACAGTTACACACACACACATATATATATATATATATATATATATATATATATATATATATATATATATATATATATATATGAAGAAGAATGGAAAGGAATTAGAGAAGCAAAAGCCAAATCATAATTTAATTCAATTGCTCAGAGCAAGGTATATTCCGCAAAAAAGGCAATTTATTCAAGTAAAATTTTCCTTAAGCTAGGCTTTTCAAAGATCAAAATCTTATCATCAGAGGAAGTCGCTGGGATAGATAAGTTGGCAAAGGCCAAGATTTAAAATTTGAAAAAATAAAATAAAAGTTGTAGGGGAAGAAACACAGGGCAAAATTCTGCCCGAATGCAACCAAATGTCCGATTGCTAAAAAGTCCGGTGTCGAAAATTCTACCTGCTCTATCCTGGATATTGAGCTGTATACTCTTCACAATAGGTTTTATATTTCCTAAAAGTTCGCTTTTAGTGCACCACTTTATATATATATATATATATATATATATATATATATATATATATATATATATATATACGTAAATAAAAAAGAGATGTATGAAAGAGACTTAAGACCATATTACAACCAATCAATAATTCTTTTTAAAAATATTAAAAATCTTAAATAAAAAAAACAGATCTTGTTAAAAAAATCATGTTTATAACAACATGTCCTGTATGTACGCTAAAGTTAAACTAAACTCAATAGTCTGAATAAAGAAGTAATCATCAGACACCCGTCACAAGCAAAGTTCCACAGATAAAACAATTGTACGCATAAACCTTTGTTGATGTTTAATTTCTGAAGCTGATATACTAAAAATGATTATGTCATAACTTCAGTTTACTTCTAAATTGTCATATAATTGCTCTGGTTGATATGATGTCTTATCTATAGAGCTTACTTTAATACCTGCAGTTTTTTTTTGTATATCTGATGGGTTGAGTTTTATATCCTTAAGGTGTCAATAATTTCTTGATCTATTTGGAATATTTCCAAAGTCTAAGCATTTGACTTCACTTATATATATATAAATATTTATTATAGAAATATTTAATTTGAATAACGTAACTGCATTTGCGTTTTTGTGATTACACTTCATCAGAGTTCAAAATAATTTTAAAAAGAAATTCGGACAAAAGGTAGTCAGGAAAAACAAACCAGAAACTTTTCATTATCATTTTGAGCTGCCGTGTAGTGTAATCACTGAAACGCGATTACAGTTGCGAAAGCTAAATTAAATGTTTATATAATAAATGATTTTGCATAAATAAAAATCTTTTTTAACCAGTAAACAGCTCTATCTATTATTGAGCACTGTTATATAAACATATGTGTTTTAACACTGTGGATACAAACTTTACCTGGGTTAATATATATATATATATATATATATATATATATATATATATATATATATATATATATATATATATATATATATATATATATATATATATATATTGTTAGGCAGTAAGTCGTTATCCAAGCAAGCGTTGTTGAACGTTACGGAACTTTCTCGTTTGTAAATCTTCTTCGTGAGGTTCTCAAACGGTCGAGCAATCCTTCTGGTTTCAGGTGGCAGTCCGTAGAGTATTTCCCCGATTATTTTTAATTCGGCCATTTTTATTCAAACACACACCCTCTCTTTTCTTTCATTCGCCCTTAACGATTACTATTAAACATGAACTCAAGTCTTCTTATTTAAAAAAAAAACTAATCCTGAAGACGGCGAAAAAAAAATGGTCGAATTAAGAACAATTGGTAAAATACTATACGGACTGCCACCTGAAACCAGAAGGATGGCTTGGTGGTTTGAAAACCTCACGAAGAAGACTTACAAACGAGAAAGTTCCGTGACGTTCAAAAACGCTTGCTTATATATATATATATATATATATATATATATATATATATATATATATAGAGAGAGAGAGAGAGAGAGAGAGAGAGAGAGAGAGAAAGAGAGAGAGAGAGAGAGTGGGGAAGAGAGTCAGTGGTGTCTTTGTGACCGGCAGTAATTATCACCTCTGCCACACTGATGACTGTGAAAAGCAAGAAACACTAGTGTTCGTAGGTAAAAATAATAATTATTTATTTATTAAAATTATTGTTATATATATATATATATATATATATATATATATATATATATATATATATATATATATATATAAGATTTTAATTATTTACATATCATATTCCCAAAAAAGAGTCCAATGGTATTCAAGTCGTTTACAACTGTTTCCAGATATTTATTTTTGGTATACAAAAAAAAACGCAAAATTTGTTTGCAAGTGTCTTTCTTCAGAACGGTATTCCGCAAAAGTCTACTTTGTACGCAGGAAGAAAACAATAACACTGTACGAGAAAAAGTATTTTCAAAGTAAAACAAAACAAAACTTAAAGAGTAAATCCAATGTTAAATACTTCGGTAAAATATTAAATTATAAACACATCATACTGCATATTATGTCATTAAATCCTGGAAATAAATTAACTGCCTACACGGTCAAAAGCTATAATGCATGTTACTTCCTGTTATAAACTGTTATGACGGCCGACTACAGCTGTTCGCCTCTTTGACACATATATAGAGTTTATTTTTCATTTCGTTTATAGCCATTTACGGTAGCCTCATTGATTAGCGCGCTCAGAATTGGAGTTAATTGTGACTCTTTTTTGGGCGACCCCCTTAAATGGTTATCTCTACACTGATGATTCCGCAAGGATGAAACGTGTACGTATGTAGATAATATATAATATTTATTATTAAAACAATTATACATATTCATATATTTATATATATATATATATATATATATAGAGAGAGAGAGAGAGAGAGAGAGAGAGAAAGAGTGAGAGAAAGAGAGAGAAAGAGGGAGAGAGAGAGTTATGACGGTTTCATTGTATCACAGCTGTTTAGTGCAGTTAGACTAGCACCTTCCCATGCTGGCATCGAACCTACAACCATCTAGTTAATAGTCGCGACTCTAACAACTCGCTACGGGGCGTGTGTTGTAAGCAAGTTAGATCTCAATGCTTTAAATAAACACGTATAACTACTAGAGAGTGTACCTTTTCTCTCCCTCTCTCTCTCTCTCTCTCTATATATATATATATATATATATATATATATATATGTATATATATATATATATATATATATATAAATGATAATAACATGCGCTTAGTTTTTTCAGGGTGTTTGTTATATATGTGTGTTTATTTGTACATGAGTGTGTGTATGGAAAATCTTCGGAAGTAAGTTTCTATGTAGTAACAGCGAGGCGATACCCATTTAGATTTTAATGTGTGTGAAAGATCAACATATGGGTTTCCATGGGATTAAATATATATTATTTAGACGAACCAGAAATAGCGTAATAATTACACGTATTGTAATGTAAAGAAATAATCTATTAAGATCTTCAGCCAGTTTAGCCTGAAGCATTAGCCAAAACTGTCAAGAGGCTATGCTCCAGGTGTCCACCATTCAGTCGAAGGCATTGTCGAACGACGCGCACGAAGTTGTTCAGAAAGCGTGCACACAGCTCGTGAATGACGACCTGAATCTTCGCAGTAATTGCTGCTTTCAATGCAGCAACAGTTCGCTAAGAAGATTCAGGTCAAAACCAAAGAGGAATAGACACGTGTTATCAACAGATTTGCACGCCGCGTTCATTAATGATGCCTTTGACTGAACGTCGGATATTTAGTGCATGCCCACATGGCTTCTTGTTGAATTCATGTTTTAAGTTAAATAGTGGTCCATGATTTATTCCTGATCTTTTTCTCTCAACAATTGTGAAGCATTATGTATATACAGTTAAAGCGGGTGTCACGTTGGTATGGCCTGTTCAAGATCCGTTGGCGCTCTAAAGTCACTTATTTCAAATCAATGAAATATAAATGCAAAAATCTGAAACAAAATCTATTTTATTTACTAACAGAAACACTGTGACTTCATACATTTTACTGTACATTATGTTTAAAATATCAATAATTAATTGAAGTAAATTAATTAAAATGTTCTTTTAAGCTAGAAAGTTTTGCTATCAAATAAGATAAGTTTTTCCTCAGATATCCGCTTTAATAGATTAAAAATAACGACTCCGTCTTTTTGCCATTGATAGTCTGAAAACATATTGACAGTTTATCCGACGATGTCAAGGTGAGACCAAGGTAATAAAATTGTGTTTATTTATTTGAATTTACATCCGTTTTAAGTATTTTTGTTCTATATTTACTTTTCCCTGTTTACCTTCTTTAATGTGAATTTTGCGTGTATTTTCATCTTTCTTTTTTCATCTTTCTTTTTTCATCTTTCTTTCTTTTTGCTTTGGACCAGAATGCTCATTTCCATTACTAAAATAAGGTCTCTGAGGAGTAGCCTGTAAAAAACTAAAGGCTATACTTTTTGTTTACGGGTTGTGAAACGTTCGTAAGACAAAAAATATAAGCTTTAGCCGAAATAGAAAATAAATAAAAAATTATCATTATGGACTGACGTTTTTTCTTTTGTCAGTGGAATACAACCAATCAGTATATATGCTCTCAAGCCGGATAAATAACTTCATTGAGTTTGTAATCTGAAACAATTTGGATAATATAATAAGGGATATATACCTTACAAATATATATTCTTTATATAATCCCATATATATATATATATATATATATATATATATATATATAGTCATCCACAGACAGACTGCTTAGTTGTATTACAGCATTCCAGTATGGCTAGACCGGCAAGTACTTCTATTCGGAACCGAAACTCGACCGTACATTCTCTTTTCTTCTGACTGTACGTGAATAACAAGTGTAGATACCCTTTTGTGGGATATAGATATATCAGATTCTATTTAGGTGAATAAACGTTGATGCAACAAGCAGAAATTACTAACTAATCAATTTAATTAAGTTATATTCATTAATACGAATAATTATATACGCACAGAGACTGATAGATGGGATAGAGAGGGTCCCCTTTCTTCCAATTTACTACATAATATAGTAATGTCAAATCAACTCCGTTAAAAGACAATCAAAATCGTGTATATAACATACTATGTACGATAACAAATTAAAGAGAGTGATAGATTTTCATTTTTTTATTTTTCAGGCAAGCGGCCCTCATTGTAAAAAAAATCAACGGATTATGTTGAATATCAGTAAGAAAAATTAGAATATCTCCTAATTATCTATATTTTAAAGTCAAGAGTCTACATTAGATAAGATAACACATTTTAATACCTCTATACGTAATACTTTGTAATCCTCCGACCTTCATGTTCATCACCGACAAGATAGTTCCAATTATAGTCAAAAAATGTTATATTCACTGCCGTCTAAAACTTAGAATTATTTTAGGACAAAATAAGACAAATAAGCACAAATGTGTGTGTCATAAATTTTGCCCTTCAAATAGGTTGGTGTTATTTATTTGCCCCCCCCCCCTTCACGATGGCAAACTTAGACACATGATCGGTTTTTAATATAGAGAAACGACCCCTCCCCCAGAAAAAGGGGTCACTTTGCACTGTGAACAAAAACACAATCTGTATAGTCTAGTCAGTACTTGTTCACAAGTGATGACACCCCAGAAACAGGGTAGTAATTATTAGTAAGATGATCTCCTGACATTGAACAGATACCCATTTATATATTGCGGTGGAGAAACTAAACTAAACTAAACCAAAACAAACCAAGCTAAACCAAACTAAACCAAACACCCCCACCCCACCCCCACCCCCCAAAAAACAACTTAAAAATGAGAAGCAGAAGAGATTTTTCGGGTCGACAATTTTTCACATTCACTTGAAACTAAAATCTAAAAGGTGTCAGACGTTTTATTTCAGCGTTTGGACTACACTGGGGATTATTCCAACGGGTTGAGCCACGCGCTGAACGCCCCCAGATTTCACGTTGCATTGGCCATATTCTTTTATCAATGTTATGGAAAATCACATTCGATTTTTATCCGCTCAACTGACGCAGTTTCGCACGTAACCAAAAAATTCCATAATTCGCTTGCTTAGCTTTTCTTTTTTTATATGGTGTAAAATCACGATATGAATATAATTCGAGCTTGTTTGTGTCAGACATCTGAAAATAACACCTTAATTAAAATATGTTTGAGTTTTACACTAGCAAAAAACGTTGCACACACATACAAACACACACACACATATACACTTATAGTATACATTTTTATTCATTCATTTTTGGCTACATATATGCATACATATTTTAGCTACAGCTTTATTTAGGCAAAGCCTCTTCAGGGATAATTGAAAGAATGAAAATAATAATAAAATAATTTTATAAGAAACTTTATGAAAACACAAATAGCTAGTGACCAGGTGACTGGAAGTATTTGAAATTGAACGCCTGCCTTTGATTGTGTTAGTTTCTTTTTTCTTTTTATCATTTTAGAATATTATCTTTTTATCGCTTTCAGCATTTGGGAACTCAAAGGCTCGACTGCTAGTAACATATTTCTACAGTGATAAGTAATTCTCAACAAAGCGAGAGGGGGTGACATTTATCACTAGCCAACGTTTATACTAGTTATTTGTCAAGCAAAATCAACCTTCTTCCACCGACGTTTTGGGTGTATATTAATTTCTCTCCAGTATCGAGCAGCATAAATGTATCCAGATATACAGAGGTATACAAACATGTTTGCATGTTTGTGTACACACGCATACATGCACATGTCAACATACAAAGTTTAATATGCATATATATATATATATTTTTTTTTTTTTTCTTTGTAGTACAAAACTTTATAATGGCATGAAAGAGACAATATTTATTAATCATGATGAATTAAGTATTAAAAAGATGAAAGGGCAGCTGACCGGTTTCGTACCTCCCTTAACAGAGTCAAATATTGAGGTATCGTGTAAAATATATAATAAAGATGCTATGAGAATTATAGCGAGGGAAAGGTGTATAAAAAAAATTTTTTTTTAAGTTCTATCAGATAGAAACAACATTAATGTTGTTTCTATCTGATTGAATTGAATTGAGGTGATTATCTCTTTGCTTGCAAAGAGAAGGTCTCAAGGACTTAATATAGATTGTTTCTAGGATCTTGAGATGATAGGGAGAGTGCGACTTGCTAAGATGGAGAATAAGTCGGCACTGAAATTAGAGGCACAGGTGCGGTTATTTATAAGATGTTCGGCTATCGACGAACCATAAGTATTATGTAAAACGTCCGTTGGTGAATAATTTGCATTGCGAATTTTTGTGGGCACGTGTTGTTTGACCCGGATGTCTAATCTTTGTGACGTCATCCCAACGTATTGCATACTGCAACTACATTTAAATAAATAAATAAATAAATAATAGAATTATTGTGATGTGGGGGAAGGACATCTTTTCGAATAGAAGTCAAGATCCGTTGGGAAGAAAAACAACTCGTGTATTCGTAGAAAAATAACATTGTTGTACAGACAAAGAGATTTGTTTGGCGAATCTATCGCTAATATTAACAAGCCAAATTAGGCGAAGGTAAATAGGGCATCTGTCTACAGAAGCTGATTTGCTTTTGTAAAAATTTGATATTTTGGTTTTAATGGTAGATTGTACAATGGCTAAAGGATAGCCATTGTTGCAGAGGGTTTTAGTGATAAATTTAATTTCTGCATCCAGCTTGGTCTTCGAACAAATCATTAGGGCCCTATGGGTAAGGGTCTTAATAAGATTGAACTTTTGTTTTGTGGGACAAAATGAGTCCCAACGAGTGTAAAGACCAGTAAACGTAGGTTTCCGATATACTGACGTCAAGAAACCAGAGTAAGCTTTATTAACTAATACATCAAGAAATGGGAATGAGGAATTGGATTCCTTATCCATTGTGAATTTAAGATGAATATTGTTAAGGGACGTAAAAAAAACGTTCGCTTCCGTTTCATTGTTGAACAGACAAAAAGTGTCGTCAACATAACGAAAGTAAATATCTGGTCTATTTGGACCAGATATATATATATATATATATATATATATATATATATATATATATATATATATATATATATATATGTATTTTTATTTATATTAAGAATGTTTAATATATATTCAAATATAACTTTTATAACAAAGTAATTATAATAGGTCAATAGTGTAAGTTCAGTGCTATGTTATATTAAATATTTTTTTAGTTTAATTTTATACCATATCAATGTTATGAAAAACAGATTCACGTCATTTCATAAAACTTGTTTTTTATTCAGCATACAATTGTTTCGGCTTATACAAGTGTTAATTTTATAAAACAAAGCAAAAAAGCAAAAAGGCAAAAACAATGAAAATGCCTAAATTACAATCACTACTCACTATCAAGATTATATAGTTGCATACTTAGCCGGGAAAATTTCAAGTTTATTAAGATTTCCTTATGGGTCGTTGTGTTAAATTCACTAGATTGTTACTATATTTATCTAAAATAAACTGCTTAAGTGTCTACGAGAAACTTCTGCTCTCATTTGTTCGAGGGTGAAATCACTGACTTGTGTGCGTGACCGCGATGCATGTGTGTTGTTTGGGTGGGTAGGTCTTCGTTTTTAATTTACAATTTATAACTTAATTGCAAATTGTTAAAAATTAATTAAGTCCATCAAGAAGTAAATTGACCGGAAAGAACCAGAAAGTTTTATTTAACCAAATATGACCGGCCTTTTCCACGCTATAAAATATATACGACTATAAAATAATACGTTAAGGCATTTCGTGATCGTACGTACGTTATCATTTTCACATACATTAAAAAATGAGGTATTCCGATCAGCAAAGACGGCGATTTGTGATCTCACTAAAGTAGAAACAATCCGACTTTACCCATTTTAAAATGAATTGTTCCAAAATCGAATTCTGTTGTTCGGCCGACTAAAACAGTACAATTTTAAATAAATAAAGAAAGAAGAGACATGTTTGTTTTATTTATTTAAAGAATATTTACTCGACAATGATAGTTAGTTTTACGAAAGAAGAAAAAGTATTCTTCCTTTTTCAAAATAGTATTCACCCTGACAGACATGGATTATTTTAAAGAAATATTATTATTGACATTAAATTATACAGATTGATGGAGAAAGCACCGTGGAATTTCTACGAGGTCCCACTTGTAGAGATTATGCTATTATGCATTAATAAAGCTGGCACAACGACATTCAATATTTTACAACCGGCTCAGGTGATTCCATAGTCGCCTTTGGTATCCATTATGCTATTCGCGTGGAAACCATCAGTGAAAGTGATAGAATTGGTGATAACGTGAAAGATAATTACAAGGACAGTTTGATTTATGAGAAAACGGTCGAGATTTTCTGTGATTCTCTTCTGGGACATAATAAAAGAAGAGAAAAGGAAAAACGAATACGTGTACCATTTTTACGCTCAGCTACTCTTTTAAGGATGGATGAACGCATGCCTCGAAATTTCAGGGCTGGAATCATTCGAAAAAAGCGGCCAATGAACAGGCGTACAATAAAAAAAAAACGAAAAAAAGAAAAGTAATTCAACCTAATCGAGATTCAGGTTTTGACGGATCGATATCTTGTTGTCTTTTAGGAAAACGTAAGTAATTAAAACTTTGATTTCCTTCCATGGTTTAGATGTGTCCTCGTATATACATATATATAGTGTATAGAGGTATGTTGGAAAGAAATCAATAAAGTTTTCGATTGTAAGAATGTGAGAGTTAAAATATATGTATTTTAAGACTATGCATTACAGTTTCCAGAGATGTACCATAGTTTCATTTACACAGGTAGGCCTTTACTGCATAGAAAATGCCCTTAAACGCATTGTAAACCATCAGCGTCTTATGGAACAATGACAGTTCGAAAGATGGAACATGCGACGATGATCACCGCTTTTATCGTCCGATGTGTTGTCTCAAGTAGTCCCCGGCGGGTGTCTATATAGTTGTTTGGGCATAATTCTTACTTAGTATTATTTAAATACAACTTAATTAGTGATTACGGAGGTTGCATGTTTATCTGTTTCTATTGTGCATTCGTATTTATAGGTGATAGTGTTGAGTGTTATTTATTTATAGTCCAGAGGATGGCTTAAATTCGGGTGTGGCTGACTGTTATTAATTTACAGAATAGGGATGTATTAATTAACTCTCCAAAAATTTCACACCTAACCACAACAAAATCTCCCCCTCACCCATTTCACCCTTTCGAATACTTCTTTCACACTCTTACCCACCCATCCCACTTTCAAATCACCTTCATTTCTTCAAATCCTTTCTAAAACTATAACACTACCTACACACCAAAAACACAGAGCCTCCCTCCTCCCCTCCTCTTTCCCCACCCCTCCACTTTTTCAATCACAGCCATCCACATTAATTTCATTCACTCCCACTCCTCCACTTTTTCACTCACAGCCATCCACATTAATGTCATTCCCTGCCACCGACTTCTCTCAGCCCGGACCTCGGTACTACGCTCCCAGTAGTAGGTTCTTCTTCTCATTAACCCATCATGTCAATCCAATATTTGCATGTACTTGCATGACATTTTTCTTTAAATTATCATCCTGAGGAAGTCTTACAAATAAAGACGAAACTTTGATGAATACATAAAAAAACATCTTTTGGTTTTTCCTTTTTCATTTCCCATTAATGTTATTAAAGGATTTGTGTGTCATATTTATATACTTATCGTCGGAGTGGTGTTTATGTTGAAGTAAGGGTGCGTTTTTTAATATCGTTAAGCTGATGCGTGATGGTCGGGTTTTATATCTAATGAAAGAGGAGTTTATCTTTTTCAGCGAAAATTGCTGGCCATAAAGAGTAGTTTAATCAAGTGAATGAGTCATTATAGGCTTGCTATCTCCATGATATTTATGTTGTGATTCCTGCGTGAGATCATGTGGGGCATTGTATGTTAATTAATTCTGCTAACTTTTATCGAATTACGTTTATGTATTAATCAGAGAGAATGTGTGTATCGGTGAGATATAATTATTAGTCATATACGTTTTTAAAATTTTGTTAAAGGGTACTTGACAAATATATTTCTACGCATTTAACTAGTAGAATTTTTTAATATATTAAAATACTTTAATGTTTAAATATATTAGAATATAGTAAAGTGCACATGATTTTATGTTATGTATATTTGGTGGGGATTGTAGGGATGTGAATATAGGTTATATTTGGGTTAGGAGGAAAGATGTAGAGGTGATATGTATAATATATCTTGGGGTAAGGGAGGGGGTTGTTATCTTGCATATAAATAATTAATATCATAGTAAGGGTGGTATAATTTAATTGGAAGGATTCTGGGGCGGGTGGATAAGTTTTTATTTTCATATGATGGCGTGTGTTAGGCTTATACCACGATAGGGGATGAGGGTTTTCAATGAGTTATGTGTTTTCGTTATTAGTCTATTTGGCATAGTTTGAAGACCTCAGTTTTGTACGATGATACAGTTCATGAAAAGGTTATTAATCGCTTATAGGATCCTACATTTTTGTGTGGTGCATAGTTGCCAATTCCTGAAGATGGGTTTTTGTTTTCGTAGAGTGTAATATACACTTTGATATTAAACATTGTGGTATCTAGGTAGATGATGTCCCATTTTCCCGGATATTGTAAAGTATTATTGTAGGCGTAGATCCCATGTTGTGTTATTCTGATGTAATTTTTTTCTTTCCTGGAGTTTACACCTGATATGATTTTGGCTAAATGCACTATGGATCTGATCGTTCAACCTCCTCCGAGGGGAAAAACTTCACCTCTTCTGCATGAGCAGTAGTGGTTTGCGTGATTGATTGGAGCTGTGGGTTTTTTAGGGTAATAGTGATCCCACGGAGGGTTAGCATGAATAACTTGTTTTGACTGTATTTATATTGAAAATTTTGTGAAGATTATTAGATGGTGGAAAGTGTTTATCTATCAATTGGAGGAATTGTTTAGCTCTATTATATCTAACACTGATGGAAAAGGGAAGGTGGATAAACCAGATATTGTTTCTTTTTCCAATTGAGTCTGTGTTGTCCGGTAAGTTGTGTAGGTGTGTAAGTAATTGCTTCTCTATAGCCGCCTTCGCGAAGGGCTTTGTTATAATATGTGGCGGATTGTTGGAAAATCTAGGGGCTGTATGAAGGGTAAGAGATTTTCCTGTTAATATTTGATATAAGGTTTTTAAAAGAAAGGGGGTTGAAGGATTGGGTGCGATATATGTGAGCTTTTCAGTTGGTTTATGGTATGGTCTGGTGGAGTTGTTAGTTAGGTCCAAGGTTGCGTTAAGAAGTCCACAGTCGTGGGATTAGTATCGATGGTGATCTTTAATTCTACCTATGCCAGTTGCTTTCTTAATCTGTCGAATCTTACTTTTTGTTATATATATATATATATATATATATATATATATATATATATATATATATATATATATAGCGTGTGTGTGTGTGTGTTACAGCAAATTTTGACACTTGAAAAAAAATTAAACAAAATACCAGGAAATGCTGAGGAGCGTAGTAAAGCCCTTGATGGACGAGATAGCCGCTGGACGCCCCTATATCTTCAAGCAGGACTCCGTTCTTGTACACAAGACCAATACGACGTAAGCTTGGCTGTTCAACAATGTTCCACACCACTGATCGCCGGATTCGTGGCTGTCCTTTTCACCCGATTGCAATCCGCTTAATTATTACTTCTGGAACTTCATCGAGGCCAAGATCAACAAGCACGCCTACAATCGACTCTCTGAAGGCTACCACCGTGGAGGCGTTCGCCACTATAGACATGGTCATGGTCGTCAAATCGTGTAGCCTATTCCGCGCCCGCCTTGAAATGATATTCGATGAGATTTTAACTCGACATAGGCGGTTCCATAGTCTATGATGGTATACATGATGTCAGTCATGCATCTCAAATATATATTAGCCACGTGTGTCTATATGTATGTTCGTTAACTACTGTTAGGTTATTAGACAAATCTATATTATAAAGTAAAGTCGATTTTCCATAATTTCATTGGCTATTATATCTTTTTCGCCGTTTTCAGAAAATATGCGTTCTTTATTTCTTTACATTTTGATTTTACATTTTTTCTGCCTAAGCGACCTCTCTAAACACAGTCTTTAACAGAGGTAGTGGAAGCAATTTTCACACCGCTGTGAATATCTACTCATACCGCTTCCAGTGTCCCCGGTGAACTATTGTTCATTGAATTATGTTTGCGCATAAACACCGTTTGTGTTTCACTTTTAACTCTATTCTTCTCTATTACCTAGTATACATTTTCAACCAAAATAATGACCGTTCCCTTCAAGTTCCGAGTGTTCTGATTCCTATTCAGAATGCTTTCTTTCACATCCCGGTTTCATAGTATTTAAGAATAGCTGTTTTGTAATACTAACATAGCTACTTCAGTATTTATACTCATACATATTAATTTCTTTTTATTTACATTCATTTCGAATTTTTTAACATCATACGATTTATGTAACAACAGAAATATCATTACTGAGTCACTTCAGAGAAATTAAGCTAATTCAAATTACTTAGAACTCGAATTTTATTCGAGAATACCAGATTACGCTTCAGATTCTATTCTCGAAAGGTTAACATTCTATTTTCTGCAAAAACAACACATGTCCGCTAAGACCTTTCTAAACTCATTTCTTACTTTACTTCATTGAATTAGTTTGTTCTTTTTTTATTATTCTACTTCGATTACGGACATATTAAATAGACGTTTGTTTGGGTAAGCTTTTTGTTTATTTTGTTTTACAAGATCACCTATACATACATTTGCTTGATACTAACAGAATCTACTTCTCTTCCTAAATCGTATTTTTTTGTGTTTTTTTTTCTTTTCCTTTAACAAATAATAGAATCACTCCCGTCTCTACGTCACTTTTCTTTTTTTGCTTTTTAAGGCATACTCTTTATTTTATCTTTATTTTTTATTTTTTTTACTTTCGGTGACACTGCCATCTAACTTCTTTTTTAAGCAAAAAAAAATCGTGTAAATGCCCATTGCTTTCGATGAAGTCATATTTTTCTTCTATTTATCGTAACGGTCCTTTTAAAGAATCACTCTCGTCTTTGCTTCACTTTTTCTTTTCTTTTTGCCCCCATTCCCCAAAAAACGATTTTACATTTTCGTCGTTGAGATCGCATTTGCGCCGGACAACCTAAAATCAAAAACAAAATTAATTAATTTTCTTATCGATTTATTTTTTCGATTTTCTTTTTTTAGTTTAGTTAAATTGACTTTGAACGGGCCCCGTATTTTTATATAAAATATCATTTCCGTTGATCTGTCACGCTTAAGTTTAAAATAGAGTTTTCATCGTTAAACGCACAAATTGAATGGATTCATTTTAAGAATATATTTTCTTGTTATTTATTTATATAATTCTTTTTCTTTGATATTTTGAGGTCCGCCATCCTAATATATATATATATATATATATATATATATATATATATATATATATATATATAAAGTAAACTTAAACATTCTGTTGTATAAGAGTAATACTGTTTTAAAACAGGAAACATTTGACTGTTTGAATAGACCGTTTATTTTCGGTAAGCCCAGATGTGTCTTTTGGACTCAACTACTTTTTGTGACGAGAATCACGTACGATGTTTACTCGGACGCGCAATTCTGTATTTTTTTCCAATCAAATATCGTTACGTAGGAGACCGTACAACAAAGTATTATTCTGTTCTCAAGAGTATATATATATATATATATATATATATATATATATATATATATATATATATATATATATATATATATATATATAGTTCTGCTTAGCGATTTATTTCATTTTATAACTGCAGCATTTTATTTACGCGATCGCTTACGAAATTGATAAAAATAAATTTTTAAATTTCTCTACCTGTCTCAGTCTTCAGAGAAAAAACTATATTAAAAAAGATATTGATTTATGTATTCCTTAAAGTTACTTGGATGTCACAACAAGAGGTAGAATAATTTTTTGGTGAAAACCTTTTTCATAAGTTGCCTTTATGGAATGCTACAATGACCTTTGTTGACACTGTTGGATATTTAATGGCTACTGAAAACACTCTTGCCTGAAGACTGGTACTGTCTTTTTTTAAAATACATAAAGCCGGTAATAATCTTTTATAACAATGGCACACCTTCTCTCACAATAAAATTAACTTGCATATCACTAGTCGAAAAAACAAATATTAATTTTAAGCAAGGTACAGTGATTGTACAGCTTTTTTCATCTTTTCCCGAGAATAAACTTAAACTTTTCTGTTTTTATATTGTTTGCATTATTCAGGTGCTGTTACAAACTGCTGACCACACACATATCTCTCATTGAACTGAAGAAGTCGCTGTTAGCGACCAAAAATTCAGTTTAAAAGACATTCTGTATTCCTATATATCAACTAATCTAATATATAAAGTAGAGACGTTTTTTCCCCTGTACCTTTTCGGAGAATAGAAAAATAACCACATGCATCACGGGCTACTGAACTCACAATTACATTGCACTTATTCACTCGAGCGTGTTTTAGTATATCTGTTATTCTTCTTTCCAAACTAACACTGAATATTACATTCGGCCCGGCCGCCACGACTCTCCGAAATACCAACTCCATATAGGTGGTAGTAAAAACTTTTCTCCCTAACAATTCTGTACTGTGACTACACTCATCGACACCGGGAACTAATAAACACAGTATAATTTACACAAAACACCCATTGTTATTTCGTATTTGTCTGGCATTATTTTACTACATAATATTAAGCAATACGCAAAATCTTAACAACCGCTCCCTTACACTCCGATGATTTTCCGCGAAAATCAGATTACGTTCTATCTAATTCTACCTTCTACATTTATATTCATTCCGGAATTAAACGAATGTAATTAACGAACACAGTTCCTGCAACATTTATTGATTCAACATGGCGGCTAAAATTTCTTGATCGAATCGACTTCCTATTTAATTCAATAAGCACCAAGATACTGGTAGACCCGGATACATTTATATTTTCAAAATCATACACCTTAAACACGCATATTATAGAAAAATTGCCCAAATGAATTTAATTCATCAAAAAATGACCTACACCGTGTCATTGTTGAACTTTCCATTTGGTCGGCAGAATCTAAATGTTAACATAACACGCATGACAATAAACAAGCATAGCGTTATTAGCCTATTTTCACATTTATTTTGAATTCGTAACGGTGGCGCGTTGGGTAAGAAGAGAGGTTTAATGATCGACAGTTTCAGCGTTCGATCTACTCTGTCACTCTTTTCTTTTCTTTTTTGAAATTTAAAACATTCGTACACCACGGTATAGGGTGTGGCGGTGGAGAAACAACTATAGGCCGTTTTTTTTTATTCGACGTCATGCAATAGGTACTAATTTCTCCCGTGCAACACCGGGCGACGGGTTCCGCTAGTAAGAAATAAAACACAAAAACATATAAACACCACACACATATATATATGTATATATATATATATATATATATATATATATATATATATATATATATATATATATATATATATATATATATATATATATATTTACATTAATTGTTATACATACATTAATATATATATACATACATAAAGTTAGATATGTAATATATATATATATATATTTATTTACATTAATTGTTATACATACATTGATATATATATACATACATAAAGTTATATATATATATATATATATATATATATATATATATATATATATATATATATATATATATAATTTATGTATTTGTATGAGCAGGATTTACTCCTAAACTGATTAACCAATCATTATGAATTTTGGAACACAACTGATGTGCGTAATAGTTCTAAATGTTGGGTATATTTATATGGTGTTATGCAAAGACAGTAAAAGGGTGACATCTCTTCGTAAACAATTCGGATACCTCTGATCTTCGTGCACATTTAACAACAGGTATAAGACACTAATTAATAAATATTTTCCAAATTTCATTTTTGAAGGGTATTTAAGAGGGCTGTTAAGACTCTTAATATAGTCACACCCCCTATTTCAAAATTCAAATATTTAATATTGGCGTTGAATTTGATTCACAGTCATTAGACACCAATTGAGATTCTCTTAATTTCAACTTCTTCTCCTTTAATCTTAAGCCTTAAATTTGAGACATTTTCTAGAATAAAAATCATGTAATTGATTTTGGTTAAAATTAGCATGAAGATTTTAGACATGAGGTTTATTATCGGTATATCTTGATTTAATCTTTTTAAAAACATATTTCACCCCCAAACAAGACAGGTCGCCACTGTAGACGTAAGGGGTTACTGAGAATAAGGGTCTAGGTGTTCGGTGTCATCCTAAGTTTGGAGCTGTGTAACGAGATGCCTGTTTACATTAGTTTTAAACCTCTGCATGTCGGTACAGTCCGGGAAACAGAGAGCAGGGAGGGAGTTCCATAGGCCGGCACTTCGAGGAAAGAAGCTATTAGAGTAGAAGGCTCTCCGGTATCCGGGGACCTCCACAGTGAATGGATGGCCTTTAGCTGATTGTCAAGTTGGTCTAGTGTATTTACGTCGAAGGGGTACCAGAGTTGCCAGTTCATCGGAGCACAATCCATTAAAGTATTTGTAAAACAAGCACAGGGATGCTACATTGCGGCAATGGGACAGGAGCTGGAGCTTGGTTTATAGTGAGGGACCTATTAAGTTGGCGACTCTTTTTCGGACCTTGTCTGATACTAGTGAATGGTGCACCAGCCCAAATGTGGCAACAATACTCCATGCATGGGCGGATGGTGGCTTTGTAGAGATATAGGATACTTTCAGGTATGAGAAAATTTCTAGCACGGTAGAGGGAGCCCACTTTCTTTGCAGCAGCTTTGGCAATGTCTTCAATGTATGTGTTCCAATTCATGATATCTGTGAATGTTAGGCCGAGGAATTTGAATGTTGAACTCTCAAGTAGGGTGTAATTTGCCATGACAATCGGTGGTTGGAGAGGTTTCTTGTAGTTATTGAAAGAAAGGAGCTTTGTCTTTGCGGCATTTAATAGTTACCAACCATTTATGACAGAATCCACTACAGCCTTGAGGTCAAAGGATTCAGCTATTGCCTCGGATATGATCGTATCCGTTTTGCCCACATGACGAGAGGAGAGCTTGGTGTCGTCAGCAAATATACCAATCTCTCCATTAGGGGCCTAAAATAAGGCAAAATTATTCTGTCCAGGGAATTAATTTTACCCGTCCTGGAACTGGTATATATATATATATATATATATATATATATATATATATATATATATATATATATATATATATATATATATATACTGTAATGTGAATGATAAATGCTAGAAAATACAGAGGATGGATATGCGATTTTCAAGTAACCGAAGCAAGAATACTAGCAAATATGGTCGAAATGTCATCCATCCGTTGTAGCTACTGTAAGGGTCAATAAAAATGCTGTGGTTGTTTGTAAAAAGGTCAACTGTTTGATGAAAAGACAAGAATAACGAACCGTAATAATTTGATCAATATAACTCAGTTACGGCCAGCGTTATATCAGGTTTATTTCAGAAGAATTGTAACGTAATGGAGATTCGGTATCTGTCTTTAACGGTAATTAATGTAACAAATACTCTCTCTCATTTTGTCTCTCTCTCTCTCTCACCTTTTCTCCCTCTCCCTCTCTCTCTCTCTCTTGGTCTCTCTCTCTCTCTCTGATATAGACAGACGTATACGCAGCTAAGGATAAGGTTTATAAAAAGCGTTGACCTACACTGCGGTGGAATTATCTGTATCATTTTATGGCAAAAATTATAACAAAAAAGTTTAAGGACCGCACTGAATATGATATTGGTTGGGGCAGCTTTCACCATCTTGAACATGGCAGTCAGATTCTCTCTCTCTCTCTCTCTCTCTCTCTCTCTATATATATATATATATATATATATATATATATATATATATATATATATATATATATATATATATATATATATATATATATTTCACCACAAGTTCACTTTATATCTGACCAGAGAATACGAGGAAAAAGAAGAGAAAAGACATTTTGCTTTTAGAATGGAATTTTGTTCCCAAAGTATTAGTTTAAAATAAATTATATTTATTTTAAGAATGAAAGAAAACATTAATTAAAGAAATTTATTTTAATTGATAATGGAGATTTTTCAACATTCGTTATAGGAACAAATTGTTGAAAATTAGTAAAAAATAAACACGAAAAAAAACATCATTTCTAAGGCGAATACTGATTGAACTGGTTCTTTTGATATCGTGAATCAGAACGGAATCGCCACTAGGACGGGGTCGTAGAATATCGCCGATACTGATTTATATACTTAAGAAAAATATTTACCTATACCTGATATGTCCTCAAGTAATAACCACGCTCAACATCTTTTAAAAAACACTTTAATTCGTATGAACCCGTGTTGGACGACTTTTTTTTAACCAGCTCGATTCTCTGGTTGGCATTGGTTTATACAATTCATTCGAGAAGCAGGTACTTTTACATATAAAGTTTGTCAATTCATCTATAATAAAGGTGATGATATGGAATCGACAGTGCATGTCGGTTTCCATTTTAACCGGTATGACAACGTGACTTTGGTAAGCCCAGAAAATTAAAAGTGGGGGATATAAAAACTCTTCAACGTTTAAACAAATGATCGCCATAAGAATTCAGATGATAGATAAGTAAAAACTGCAGAAGATAATCAATTTAAAAGATTGCATGTGCTTCTAATTTGGAAAAAGAAAATATTACCTTTAAACTTATATATATATATATATATATATATATATATATATATATATATACTAGTAAAGTAAGTTGAGATAAATAATCTGTCGTATGATCGTTTCTAAAACAATTTGCTAAATTTTATTTTAGAAACAGCGTTTAAAATTCTAAAAAACGCACAAAAGAACAAGTAGTGATATTATTGTTACGTTTACTCCACAAGATATGTAAATTAGACAGTTGAAAAGCACTTTATATTTTTTTTATTATTAGAAAATATCACTTCAACAATATTTTTTATTAAAAAACGTATTATTTTTTTTAAATATTGTTAAAAGATATTTATTTTTCAATTTAATTGAGAATTTTTTAACATCCTTCTTCCATTATCGATCAAAATATACAACTCGAGTTGA
Source organism: Sepiola atlantica (assembly GCA_963556195.1). Lineage (NCBI taxonomy): Eukaryota > Metazoa > Mollusca > Cephalopoda > Sepiida > Sepiolidae > Sepiola > Sepiola atlantica. Next base: position 106,341,577 of record OY744521.1, read on the forward strand.
TTAGAGTCCCGTTTGCTCTCCGTGAATGCGCATGCCACATTTTATTTACAAGACTTGCGCATGCGTGCCGAGAAATTGCGTGAAAAAACATCAAGTGCTTCTCAACTGTATATCTTTCATTTTGGAGTGAACATAACAACGGTCTCCCTACTTTTTATCAAGAGTCTTTAAACTCTTCCTCAACGGAACATTCGTGAGATACTAACACCAGAATATATATATATATATATATATATATATATATATATATATATATATATATATAGAGAGAGAGAGAGAGAGAGAGAGAGAGAGAGAGAGAGAGAGAATCAAAAATTACATACCACTCGGCGGGTATTAATCTAGCTCCAAGTATTACATATCTTTAATATAAAGTTATTGTAATTTAAAACAAAACTAATAGTTTTCATTTAAATTACAACCCTTAAAAATTAATGATCATAATATTTTAAGAAAGGTTTTAGTAATTTATTTACGCTCATTAATTATATTTAATATCAACGAAACTATTGCATATATATATAGGTAATAGGACAATAAAATGACAAATGAATAGCATCAAACATTAATCTATTATAAACTGTTTAACAAATAGTTATGCAAATTAGGCATACAAATATATATATATATATATATATATATATATATATATATATATATATATATGTATATATATATATATAGAGAGAGAGAGAGAAAGCAATGACGGCGTACTTTATTCATTACTTTTGTTTATTGCGTTGTTGAGTACCAAATAGGTACTTGTTTTGAATTTTAAGAATAAATTATGCTATATGCATGATCAAATCGCACATGCAGAAAATTCAATAAAAAGAATAACGCTATTAAAATTAAGCCTGATAAAGAATTAAATATCTACCACTTTTATAATCCAATGCACTTGGAAAAACAGTTGTCGTGTTGCTTACATTACAGACAATACTAATATTTCGATTCAACTGCTGCTTAAATTTACTTTCACTTGAATATATACTGAATTGCATCCGCCAGTGTTACAAAGAGAAGCAATTTATGCATATCTATTTAGCAACAGGACACGACTCGTATCATTATATCATATTATTTCTAGATCAAATACCCATCACAAGTAGGGTTCATACTAATGAAACAAAATTTGAACCTTCAATAAGTAAATTTATCAAACCCTAAAATACTTCAAAGCAATAAAATAAAAATATTGCTATAGAAAAATAAACTATAAAAAATATTGAAATTCAAAGATATGTAAGTAAAAATAATTTTTTTAAATATGAACAAAAATATGAAAAAAATATGAAAAAAAATATTGCTATAGAAAAATAAACTATAAAAATATTGAAATTCAAAGATATGTAAGTAAAAATAATTTTTTTAAATATGAACAAAAAATATGAAATAAAATATGAAAAAAAACATTGCTATAGAAAAATAAACTATAAAAATATTGGAATTCAAAGATATGTAAGTAAAAATAATTTTTAAATATGAACAAAAATATGAAAAAAAACAACGTTTTATATTTAATCCTGCTCGATATTTAAAATATTTAGTAGTAATGAATAGAGAAAGGCGGAGTGGTATTTATCCCCACAATTACATATACTACGTCTGTAACTTCTAATACCGGAGAGGAACAAAAAAAGATAACGTTTTTTTTGTTATTATATGCACCGTCTTGTTGGCTATTTGTCTCCTCTCCTCTGATCTAAATTCGATTGTATATAAAAAAATACAAGAGTAAAATAGAAATAACAACAGGTGTGAGTAATGCATTTAAAAGTGTCAAGCTTTTGTACTTGCCGCCATGGGTTAATCGGTTAGGTGGCATACTTAGAAATAGAGGTTATCAGTTCGAACCTCACCGATCGCATAAATATTTTACTCTGATTTTGTACTCCAATTTTTTTATACAAATGATTCAACGCTTATCAAGGCTCGAAGGACATTCGAGGATTAGCGTTAATGAGAATATCAGTTTGCGATAAACAACATCTTTTAGAGAATTGGATACGATGACTTAAATGATCAAAATTTGAACAGTTTTGCGCCACTTTTATATCAAGTTATGAAGATTAAAATCAAGATTCAATGATACTAAACCTGATGCCTAGAATCCTTATTCTAATTGTGATCAAAATCCATTACACGATTTTGATTTTAGAAAATGCCGACAATTTAAGATTTAAGCTTACAGGGGTTTAAGAAACAATTGAAATTCAGATGATCTTTCTTATTTGATATCTAATGACTGTGGATCAAATTCAATATAAATCTGAAATATTTGAATTTTCAAATGATAGGTTCTGCTAATATTATTCCCCCCCCCCACTGTAAACCTTTTAAAATACTCCAAAGAAGCTCAAAGTTGCGGAATATTTATTAATTGAAATCTAATACTTATTGCTAAAATTTAACTAAAATCGAAGGTCCGTGAATTTTCAGGAAAAGCATCCACCCCCTTTTACTCTGTTTGCAAAAAACTAAATGAAACTTAATATATTCCACATCTCAGCCCTTACGCCTAGTAGCTGTGTTCCAAACTTCATAATGACCTGTTAATTAGTTTCGGAGTGAATCCTGTATATACAAATATATAAACATATAAACATATATAACTTTGTAAAAATAGAGATAATGGTTTTTATACCAGACAGATATTATTTTATTACAATGAAACATTAGGTGGATACTATTATTTTAAGATACCATCTCATTGTTATTGACGTTAGCTATGTTATTAGTGAGAATTTTAATCTGTTTCTGTCTGTCAGTCACTTATATGTTATCAAACTACTCGATAGATGCGCACGAAATTTGGCATGAAGCCTCTCTGAGATGTCGAATGCGTAATAGTGAGCAAAATGATACTGCTACTATTGTTAAACACACCAAACACATATAGGTTCCAAACATATTAAGCATAATTACACTAAACATTACATAAAGAACCATTGATTTCCGAGTGTGTCATAATTCAAGTTATAACAATAGAGTTACATTTGTAGATAATGTAGAAACACCCAGAGAAGGAATCTATATATTAACTTCTCAGATGATCATGAATAATAAACTAAATAAATCATTAACTAATAATGATAATAGAAAGAAAACTTAATCTAATAACATAAACATGGATACTACTCCTAAAAATATCCCTCTTACTAGTAAAGACGATAAGATATCAACATATAACGACCACCTACTAAATAATAGAAAATTAAGAAAATTAAGAATAGTAGACGAAGAAATGCTGTTTGGTTCCCCCTCCCCCGACTATACAAATGTTCAAATCGGGGAGGTCTATAAAATAATAGTGAATAATTTCTAAACCCTACATTAATCTATCAACGTTTTTAAAAATATACAATAAGGGGTTCCTATTCGACTGTCCGAAATCCAAACAAAATATAATGACATCTAATAAGAATAAAACATTTAAATCTTAAACAGAAGTAGATTTTATGACTGCTACTATAAGAATAAGAGTCAATACCCTCTAGGCAATAACTGTATGCATATAGAGAAATCTGAGAAGAAGAGGCATAGCTTACAGGTAACTTATTAGATTTGATATGACAATAATATCAATAGCAATAATAATGACACGTATGAGATACTGCAACTACTATGGGATGATACAACTTACTACAGCTACTACTACTATCGAGAATATATTGTACTTTATTATCCATTTTCTGCCGCATTCTGTGAATCTTTCTAAGAATTGTTTATGGATTTATTTCAATTTATTTTCAAAGCTGACGCAAAGTTAAAACTGTCATCTTGCTGGGCTGTGGCGGAAGTCTGCACTTTCCGAGTGCGCTCGTCTTAATTGTTCTAAATTGCAACTACGAGTTAAAAGTATCAGTCTTTGGAGCTGCTGCCATTTAAACATTGTCTTATGTGGGTCTATTCATTCGTTCTTCCAATATCGATCGTGACGTTTGTTTTCGGTAAAAACAGATGACACAGGGGCGAAAAATTACAACGAACGACGGGGATTCTTGGGGAAACAGGCCGTGCACTAAATCGAAAATGAAGTCCTGATGTGCATTTTGGCAAGTCTTGACATAGACTGGCAGGTTTGCCAACATTCCGTTTGGCAATTCAACAAATGTACCCGCGCAGGTCAGGTGACCTGAGGAAACCTTTCCCCCTAATAAAGACAAAAGGGGCAGCACTTTTTACCAGTATAAGATACCTATCTTTACAAATGCGAGAAACACGTGTCAGTTTCTCTCACTCTCTCTCTCTCCCTTTCTCTATATATATCTTTATCTATCTATCTCTCATTCTACGACTCTCTATCTCTATCTCTCTCCCTGTATATACATCTATCTATCTCTTTTTCCTATCTCTATCCTTATATATGATCACTCAATCTTCCTATCTCTCTGTATATATATATATATATATATATATATATATATATATATATATATATATAATAAAAAAGAAGTGTGGTAAATAAATACCATCAAAGCTTGTTATAGATGCAATATGTATTTTACAAAAAGAAAAGACAAATCGAAGACGATTTTTTTTTTCCTCTTTTTATAAACTAACATTAAGTATGTATGTAGTTTATAGTTATACAGATATTTCGCTAATAAAATTAGCTTATTCATTGTAGTTGAAAATTCCGATGTAATTGGAAAGCCCGCTTCTGTTGATGTGAGCCGGCGAGTGGGATGTTGTTTTTTTTTTTCCTCTCTCGTATGAAATCACGCAAGCACGTGGAAGGTTATAGTTTAAAGGTTCATACTTTTTTTTTGTCTTTTCTTTTTGTAAAATACATATTGCATCTATAACAAGCTTTGATGGTATTTATTTACCACACTTCTTTTTTATTAAATTTCAAACGGATGCTTATTAAGAAAAAAGTATGAACCTTTAAACTATAACCTTCCACGTGCTTGCGTGATTTCATACGAGAGAGGAAAAAAAAAAAACAACATCCCACTCGCCGGCTCACATCAACAGAAGCGGGCTTTCCAATTACATCGGAATTTTCAACTACAATGAATAAGCTAATTTTATTAGCGAAATATCTGTATAACTATAAACTACATACATACTTAATGTTAGTTTATAAAAAGAGGAAAAAAAAAAAATCGTCTTCGATTTGTCTTTTCTTTTTGTAAAATACATATTGCATCTATAACAAGCTTTGATGGTATTTATTTACCACACTTCTTTTTTATTAAATTTCAAACGGATGCTTATTAAGAAAAAAGTATGAACCTTTAAACTATAACCTTCCACGTGCTTGCGTGATTTCATACGAGAGAGGAAAAAAAAAAACAACATCCCACTCGCCGGCTCACATCAACAGAAGCGGGCTTTCCAATTACATCGGAATTTTCAACTACAATGAATAAGCTAATTTTATTAGCGAAATATCTGTATAACTATAAACTACATACATACTTAATGTTAGTTTATAAAAAGAGGAAAAAAAAAAAATCGTCTTCGATTTGTCTTTTCTTTTTGTAAAATACATATTGCATCTATAACAAGCTTTGATGGTATTTATTTACCACACTTCTTTTTTATTAAATTTCAAACGGATGCTTATTAAGAAAAAAGTATGAACCTTTAAACTATAACCTTCCACGTGCTTGCGTGATTTCATACGAGAGAGGAAAAAAAAAAAACAACATCCCACTCGCCGGCTCACATCAACAGAAGCGGGCTTTCCAATTACATCGGAATTTTCAACTACAATGAATAAGCTAATTTTATTAGCGAAATATCTGTATAACTATAAACTACATACATACTTAATGTTAGTTTATAAAAAGAGGAAAAAAAAAAAAATCGTCTTCGATTTGTCTTTTCTTTTTGTAAAATACATATTGCATCTATAACAAGCTTTGATGGTATTTATTTACCACACTTCTTTTTTATTAAATTTCAAACGGATGCTTATTAAGAAAAAAGTATGAACCTTTAAACTATATATATATATATATATATATATATATATATATATATATATATATATACATCTCGCTCTCTCTATCTCTCGTTCCCTATATATGCATCTCGCTCTCTCTCTCTCTTACTATATATGCATCTCTCTCTCTTACTATATATGCATCTCTCTCTCTCTCTTACTATATATGAATCTCTCTCTTACTATATATGCATCTCTCTCTCTCTCTCTCTCTTACTATATATGCATCTCTTTCTCTCTCTTACTATATATGCATCTCTCTCTCTTACTATATATGCATCTCTCTCTCTCTCTTACTATATATGCATCTCTCTCTCTCTCTCTTACTATATATGCATCTATTTCTCTCTCTCTCTCTCTCTCTCTCTCTCTATATATATATATATATATATATATATATATATATATATATATATATCTTTTACTCTGCATGTGTGCGTGTACCTGTTTGGATGTCCACTAGTTTTAGGTTATCAGAACAAGGACATTTGTAACAAGATTACCCCGGGTAGATCAAAAAGGCATGTTAGTAAATAAGAATTATAACCTTGACGGTAACGAGATATTGGTCAGAGGTTTTAGATGCGACCATGATTGTTGTGATAATTTCAAGTTTAAGGTTAAAATTGAGATTGTAAATATTTTATTGCTTTTATTTTGAGGTATGCCGATTTGAGGAATGTGTTAAAAACAGTTGTAAGAACTATGTCTGGCCGATCGACTGAGAATAAGAAAAAAAGAAGAGAGCAAGACGTTCCGCTTAAAGAAAAGGGATAACATTAGACTGATATTTTGTAGGAACGGTCTCGTATCTATGCTGCTTGTCATAAAGGGGTCATATTGAGACAATAACATTTCATTTACATGGTTTCCTATCCACACTTCTCCACATCCCTTCTTATAGTATTGGGTTGGCTAAAAAGTTAATTCGTTTTTTAATGTAATATTTCCGGCCGACTAAAGATCGTTTGATATTCCTATTCTTCAAATCCTGCATTTGGTGTAGCGAGTATGTTGACGTACGTGTATAATATACCTCCGAGCAGATGACATGTTTGCTTGTAGTTCAGGCTATGAAACATAAGATCAAGCAGAGCACTACCGACATCTGATGCTTTCTTACTACAGAAAAGGGGGAAAAACCCTACATAAAGATATGTCATGTGTATAGGGAGAATGCTGTTATCGAACCGGTGTACCAGAAATTGTTTACTCGATTTCGAAAAGAACATTTTCGTTCTGGCAGGCCAAATATAGTAAACAGGTACAGTGAAAGCCGTAGTAGAACAAGATTGCCGTTTGACAACTAGACAAATTGCAGATATTCTCAAGATTTCTAAATCGAGCGTAGAAAAGGGACTGCATAAAATTGGTTAGGTTTCTAAACTTCATGTTTGGGTTCCCTATAAACTGAGAGAAGCAAATACTTCAAACAAACTATTTGGCCAACGTAATATTTTTATACACTCAAACAAAGGCCGTATAATAATATACCTGGTGTATATCTCCATGTTATTTTCTGTAACGCTTCGTCGATTAAGGCATTTTTGTTAAAGCTGCGAACTGAACATTGGCCATATCAGTGAGAAGCCGGAACTTGAACTTGATTTATTTGAAAATAAGTAAAAATTATTTTCTTTTTTTGCGCTAATACCTAGTATAGCATTCGCGCTTAGCGAGTATCCGGCTTCAACCGAAAGTAAAGGTTTCTAAGGAATATTACATTTACGTAGGGTTAACAACCGAATGTATATATTGGTTAGGGGAGATAACATACAGTGCCGTGTATTCCTTAATGGTCACTCATCTTGTTGTGACCAGGCTCAACGTTGCTTAATCTAGTTGATCTAATGATGTCAACGTGATTACGTTGTATACAAGTATACATTAATACTACTTAAATAAAAAACATTCATATAAAATGTTTCCTTTATCAATATTTACTATTTAAAAATATATTACTGCATATAAATTTAAATCGCCAAATTAATTTTCAATTATATTAGAAGCTTCTTTTTATTATTTAATTTGGTGCTTCTCCATGGTTGTACCTAGATTAAATATGGATGTCATAGAAATGTCAAGAAACCTTTATGATGTACTTACTTGTGACGGAAAATAAATATCGTTCCTAAAAAATTACCGAAATTCATCCAGTAGTTTTGTTTTTATACAATAAATTTAACTTTTAGCCATACGCGTAATATCGCCGCCATTATCATGATATTCAAGGGAGATAATTCATTTTTTAGCGTTTAAAGAAAAAAAGGTTGATTTATACGCCAAAAGGCGGCGATATTCCGTGTATGGCTAAAAGTTGAATTTATTTTATAAAAACAAAATTACTGGACGAAGTTCCGTAATTCTTGATGAACGGTATTTATTTCCCCTTATGCCTAGCAGCTGTCTTCCAGAATTCATACTGATCGATTAATTAATTTAGAAGTGAATCCTCTACATGCAAATATAAGAATATATACATATCTAATAATGTGTAAATGTTTATATATAGGTTTTTGTGAGTTAAACTCAGAAACTAATTAACCAACTAGTTTTGAATGGAAATTGCTCAAGACAAGGCATGAAGCCACTTGATTTAAAGAACTAACAAGAACAAAATATGATTATCGCAAAGATAGGAGATGCCTATTGGCCATAGTCATGAAAATACTAAGGCTATAGATAAGGGGAAAAGAGTCAGCAGGAAGAAAGTTCCACAAGCCTGCAGTTCTTTGAAAGAAGCTACTGGACTAGGAAGCTCTATTACAATGAGGTATCAAAACAGCGAATTGATGGAGACCACTAGACAAACAAGTCAAACGAGCTGGAACAAAAGAAGCCGAGAATAGATCTCACAATTCCGAAGAACACATGCCATAATAGTACTTATAGAAAAAGCTGAAACTAGCAACATTACATCTCTGAGAGAGAGGATGTAGAGAAGAAGAAAGGGTGAGGCCAATCAAATTACAGATACGTTCTGTCCCTAATCAAGAACCCTCAAATGGGGCAGATTAACCAGCCCAAAAATGACAACAGTACCCCATATATGGTCTAATAGTAGATTTGTAGAGATAGAGAATTGCCTCAGGTGTGAGAAAGTGTTTGGACCGATAGAGAGAAACCGACTTTACGAGAAACAGAAAAGGCAATAGATCTAATGTATGAACTCCAAGAAAGATTTGATGAGAGAGAAAGACCAAGAAGTTTCAGAGTCGATTTCTCCCCAAGAGCAGAGCCATCTATTAAAATACCAGAAAGAAAAGGGGCACGCCTACGATTGAAAGACACGAACTGATTCTTAACAGGATTATACGAAACAAGCCATTTCATACCCCAATCCACAACTTAACCCAGGTCAACTTCTAGATCAGCCGCATATTTCAACTGATCCGAGGGAGATGGGCGAGAAGCAAGACCAGAATAGAGAGTGGTATCATCAGCATAGACGTTAATTTTCAGAATAATATTCTCTGGAAGATCATTTATATAGAGAAAAAACAGTGTTAGACCTAGAATAGAGCCCTGGGGAACACCAGAATTGATAGGAAAAAAGAATGAAGAGGCACCGTCCAAAGTTACTCACAAGCTTCGATCAGAAAGAAAAGGCCTAATAATGTCAAGAACCTCACCACCAATTTCATAACCCTGAAGTTTGTGTCGGAGACCAGAATGCCACACTCTGTCAAACGCCTTCGAAATGTCAAGCGTAATGGCTCTACTCTCTCCTGGATAATCCATAAACCGACTGATCCGCTCAGTTACAACAGTTAACAGATCAGCAGTTAAACAAAAACCACGAAAGCTATACTGAACATCATTAAAGAGACTCAGACCTTCTAGAACATGAACAAGCTTGCCGTTGACCAACCTTTTAAAAACTTAGTTGGGTCAGACCGATCACCAGCATTTTTTAAGATATGGATAACAGATGGCTCCTTCCAACAAGAAAGGAAACAGGACTAAAATAGAGAATCAATAATTTAGAGAGGATAGTAGCAATTTCAAGAGCACAACGTTTGAGAATGACAACATAAATTGAATCAGGATCGGAAGCCTTAGACTGGCCAGTTTTCATTATGAACGTAGTTTCTATGCGTGTTTGTTGGTAAAGTGAGATATATTTAGTTTGATTTAGTATCATATAAAGGGGAAAAGAAACAGACCCGCATTGAAAGTAAATGTATCCATGGTTGTTAAAATCTAATGTTTTATGAAATTTGTAACATAGATAGAAAACATAAAAGAGACTGTGCTGAGTTATGGTTGATTTATCTTTTGAAGTTGTAAATGGCGCAGAATCCCTTCTCTGTAATTATATATACATACAAAAGTTACTTACCTGTCACAGCTTGAGTAGGTGTGTTCATACCAAGTCAGGGATAAGTCCTCGACAGTCAGTCTAACAGAGGGTGGCTTATTCTGGCTCTACTCTGTCAGACTGCGGTATGATTCTGTTCAGTTTCGGACGGTCCACCCTCTCAGGTGTTACCTTCTCTTTGAGAAGGGGTTAGTTTATTGCTAATCGGCTGAGGCGCCCTTACCGGTGAATGCCGACGGGGCTGCTCATGCATTTTAAAAATTACTCCTTAGTATCCATTATACTGTTAAATGTATTGTTATATCCCCCTTAACTCGAACAACGCCGAGTTACCCTGCTATTTAATCATATTAGTTGGTTTTGAACAGGAAAGACAGGGATTAGACGGAAAATAATTCCTGTCTGCAACGTGTGTCTGGTGAAAATGATGGATCCAAAATAGCGGCAAACAGGAAAAGTTTTAGCTTGCTTTTATAGCATCGGTTCTTTTAACAATATAAAATGAATTAGGCAAAGGCATTTTAGTTATAGATAAAAATGTTAAGATTTTTAGAACAGCAGTCTCTTATATAAGCTAACAAAAATATGCTCTCTCTGATCGTATGTAGTTGTTAGTATATATGATGTACGCTGTTATCACAAAGGAGGAAGTAATGTTTGGGAGGATGTTCTCATGATAAAAGAACATATCCTATATTACCTCCCCAATAAAAAATAAAGGAGGAAGTAATGCGTGGGAGGATGGTATCATGACAACAGAAAAGAAACTACACTACTCTCCAAAAAGGGAAGAAGTAATATCTGGGAGAATGGCATTATGACGAGCGAACATGTACTACACTGCCCCCCCTCCAAAAAAGCGAGGATTGTGTCATGAACACAGAACAGATACTACACTACCTTCCAAAGAGGAAGTAATGCCTGGAGAGGGGATGGTATCATGACAACAGAACAAATACTACACTACATTACCTCTTTCAAAATAGGAGGTGTGTAATGCTTGAAAGGATGGTTTCTTTACCATAGAATAAATACTAGACGACACCCCTACACCCCTAAACCCCTGAATTGAACATTGAAAGATAGTGCATTAGTCTGAAATAGTACGAAGAGTGAATTAAAAGTACGAACCAAACAACCCTAACTCTTACCTCTAACCATGCTTCACACAGACATCTATGAGATAAAACAAATTAAAAAAATGTCCTCGTATTCTGCAACTATTTACATATTTAAGTACCAAGTTTGTAGGTTCTAACGGTGTTTGTTTTATTTTCGCAGGTTTCTGAAATGAAGTAACTGATAAATTTCAAAAAAACAAAAGGTAGAAAATGGATTACCGGGCATCGATGGGGGTGAAGTCAACAATCCATGGCTGTGGCTTTCACCCTACTCACAAACCATTTACACTGTCCGACTTTTATCTATTCTCAAACATGAATGAATATCTGGCACAAGTTTTCTGGCTAGGATAAAACTGTAGTATATGTTCTGATACTACACTTCATCTTTTTAGTAAGTGAAGGAGAAATCTTTCTAGACCTAGGCAAGTTTTAATTTTGCCTTAATCCATTCATGTCCCTTGTAAATTGGACAGGACGACGCTTCACCAGAAATGACGAAGTTATGGGGGTTGTGGACACCCAAGGGTATAACCAAGATTCAGAGTTCGACAGTAAAGGGGGTAAAAACAGTTCAGCACCGATGGAGGAAGTGTTTGGACTTAAAGGGAAACTATGTTTAAATATAAAGGACAAGTATTTGTATAATTCCATTGACTAAATGCTACGTACATTTCCTTCGCTCTTTGCACATGTGCAACAATACAGATCTAATAACTTGAATATACATTTGAAATTATTGCTCTCCATTCAACAATCTCTTCAACATTAACACCTGTAAATTAAGTATGCACATCACAATGGTTAACTTGAAATGTTCTTTTATTTAAGCAATTGAATAAAGCCATTGTTCGGTTTTTCAATATTTCAAATATTGGAAATGATTTTTTCATTTGTACTCAGTCCACTTCAAACGCTGAGAACTTTGTTAACACTTTAAGAAAAAAGAATGCCCAGGTTACTCACTGTCTTGCCTAGAGTATATATATTCACTAATTCATAATAAGCGGTTCATTAGTTTAGGAGTGAATCTTATACAGAGAAATTATATATAATTATAAATTGCATATATATATATATATATATATATATATATATATATATATATATATATATATATATGACACGATAAAAGAATAACATCAATCCGACAGTTTGAGATAGAATGTGAAAGGGAAAATCTAAAACCTAAGAATCCATCTCAACGTTTCGCCTAACTGTTACGAGGGCTTTATCAAGGGTGGGGGTTAAACAGAGACAAACGACACGTTGTGTCACTTTTTCACTTCACTCTTGATAAAGCCCTCGTTACAGTCAAGCGAATCATTTAGATGAATTCTTAAATTTTAGATTTTCCCTTTCCATTGTATATATATATATATATATATATATATATATATATACGTAAAAAAACACACACAAATATATATATATATATATATATATATATATATATATATATATATATATATATATGTATATATATGTACACACACACACGTATAGTGATTATTCAAATTCTAATGACAAAAATTCAGTCTTTACTCATATTTATTTTTTGTCGATGCTCTTGCAATTTTTTCGCAACAAGTGATATGCAATTACTCGCTGTTCTTCAGAAAGCACAATGAAAGACATTTACAAGATGTTATATCGAACACAAAGTCCATGGAAAAAACAACAGAAAACAGACAACACTCACGCGTTTAATTATCGCGCAGAGCTATGGAAAACAGTAGCAAGTAATGAAAAAATCCTGACTGAAATAGCAAATTAAAGTTTTAATGAACCGCTCGTTATGAATTATTGAATATATAATATAGGCAAGACAGTGAGTAACGTGAGCATTATATATATATATATATATATATATATATATATATATATATATGTATATATATATATATATAAAATGAATAAATGCGAAAGTGTTTTTTATTTCCCACTTATATATTATCATAAAAACGGGTTAATGTTATTTAAATCATTAATACATTAGGTTGTTTTCAAATATGGTATATATAGTACTAAAGAACCCCATATAGACATTTAAATATCTGTCTAATTTACATAATTTCTTTTTTAACTGTCTATAATTAATTAATGTCTGTTGTTATTTATTTATGAATTTATTATATTTTCGCTGTGTATCTGCAATAGGTTTGTCGATATTAACAGTAATGAATTCAATTAATTTGGCGTTAATTCCTATTTAAGTCACGTAAATTATTTAGAGTAAGATAAGTTACGGCATTACTCATAATGAATTTATATTTTTTTTACTTAAACCATGTTTTAGTAAAAAAAAAACAATACAAAAAAACATTAAAACCCCTAAGTTATGTCAAGTTCTATCGTACACGCGAAACGCCAAGATAAAAATTAGGTCGGAAAAGTATAGTTGTCATCCAAACAAGTCGAGTAAGAAGCTAGCTAAGGAAAAAGGATAATTTAAGGTTATAAACATGTATTTTTTAATATGAAAAAATATGAAAGGAAGTTATCGTTCTTCCTTAGCTAGCATATTTCTCTTTGTTTATAAAGATGCCGACTATATTTTTCAACCCATTTTTCATTTCGAATTTTACGTGTACAATAAAACTTGCCGAACCTTACTCGCAGGCATTACCCACTCCTTTTATGGGGTGATGCTCACAGGTATTACCTCCTCTATTTTTAAGGAGGTATAATAGTATCTGTTCTGTTGTCATGATACCATCCGAGAAAGGCATAACTACATCTTTTTCGTGGGGAGTGGATGGAATCATCCGAGACTTTACCTCCTCCTTTGGATGGTGTTAGTGTAGTATATTTTTATGTCTCATGATACATTCCTTCTAGGCATTACCTCCCCTTTGGGATGGGACTGACTGTATAGTATATGTTCGTTTCTCACGATATTATCATCCCAGGATAACTTTCTACTTTCTTAGGGGGTTGGAGTAGTGTACTATCAATTCTGTTATCATAATATCCTATTCCCAAGCATTAACTCCCTTTATTTATTGGGGGCGGGGTAGTGTTCGTTCGTCATATAATCCTCTCAGTCATTACCTCTTCCTTTTGAGGGGGGCAATCTAGGTAGACATTATAAGGTAGACATCATAGGTAGACATCATAATATCAGGTTCCCGGCCTAACAAAAATATGCGACCGGAGGGAGCATATTTTTGCTATTATATATATATATATATATATATATATATATATATATATATTTGGGTTCAGAAAAATGAGTACAACATTCGTACCGTCGGTTTCAAGCACAGAAGGACTTAGCCATCCGTCTCTCTTCAGCTTCTGTTGTCATCTGTTTCGGAAATGTAGAGCCACGTCTCACTCTTGTTTGGACGCGTCATTTGCTTAGGGTGTTATGTATGTTGTTAAATTTAGTGTAAGGAAGGTTTAATAAAGTTTGCCAAAAAAGGGGGGGGTGAAAAGTAACAGTTGAGATTTAAACCGGAGAAGATTTAAAGAGATATATAAAAAAAAAATATTTCTATATAAATCCCTTGAGCCAATATTTATGAGTAGCGTATGTTTGTCCATTACTGTTTTGGGGTTTAATGATGTGTCTTCTAAAGGAATTAGGTAGAGAAAATGGGTTTAAGGATTATAATTATGAAGAGATAAAAAGGTTAATGGAACAACATTAAATTCAAATTTGAATCGAGGATTATAGGATTTTAAATCAATCACAAAGGAATTTAAATAAAGATATCATTCAGGCGGTCTAAGGGCAGTAACTCTGGAGGGTTTTTGAATGATTTGTATTCGGGATTTAACATTATTAACTAAAGTATAGTGAAGGCTTATGGGGGTAATAATATTGGTATACTGATTAAAACTGGTTCAGTGATAAGAGTAAGATATGGGAGATTAGCATTATGACCGAGAAATGGTGGGGACTTATGGGAGTAATAATAATGTGAAATGTGGGGTTACCCTCTTAATGACTGGATAAATACTTTTGGGAAAGTTATAATTATTGCTCTTCAAAAGGTATGTGAATATGGGCTGATTAAGGTATTTGTTCTTATCTTTTAATTTTAGTTATATTTATGAGGGGTGATAGTTGGGAGAATTTTCCGGAGTGGAAGTCGGTATTTAATGGGGCAATCATGGGGTAATGTATTTGGCAGAGGACGGTGTAGCTAGGTCTTTATGTGTATCAGTAAGTCCAGTTTATGAGTAGTGCTTGTCTCCTGTGGATGCATCTTTTAAAGATTTCATATCGAATATTCAAAGAGACTGTATTTGGGTCAATGATATATATATATATATATATATATATATATATATATATATATATATATATATATATATATATATATATATATAAACATTGTATATTTCTATTTTCCTATTTCCAGGTATACATCTCTGTCTGACGATGTTTGCGTTATGTTTTTCTCGCCCTTTCTATCCCTTATACTTTCCTATATATTCCTTATATTTTTTTTATGATTTGTAAATAAACATTTAAACTGGATGTACTTTTCGATAAATATAGACGAAATATTTGCTATACATATGAGTTGAATTTGTTATTGTCATTCATTATTTTCACTTATTTATAACCATTTTGTTGGAAACCCTAAGATAACTCCACTTTTTGTGTAATTTTCATCATAGATATTCGATATAAATTAATAATTATTCCCCAATTTTCAGTGTCTTTGGGATATTTTAAAGGGTTTTTGAAAGTAATAATATTGGTACAGTCACCAAATATAAAATATTCAGATATTTCAGATTTAAATTATATTTCATCCATTCCACACCAATGAAACAAGATTCCCTGAATTCCAATTTCTACTTAAGATCTTTTAAATTTTAGACATTTTCTAAGATTCAAAATCATATAATGGATGTTGATAAAAATTGGAAAACTCCTGACATAAGGTTTAGTATGATTATATTTTGATTTTTTTCTACGTAACGGGACAGAAAATTAATGAAAATTTATTCTGTTCAGGTAATTAATTTTGCCCGCCCTGAGACGGGTATCCTTCTAGTAAAATATATGTCTAATAAACATGGCGTGGTGTAGTGGTTATTGACACAGACTGCCAGGTTCGAGCTCAGTCGGTGCTATTGCATAACTTTCACTAATACATATGGGAAATGTATACATCTTAATCTTTAATCCTCCAGCTATGGGGTAAATAGTAAGGTAGACTAAACTCTCAAGCTTTCGTTGTGCAACTACTCTGGAAGAACAACTCTGAAATAACACCAACTTTCTTTTATTATCCAGGCATAGTTTCAATCGCCCTTAATTTCTCCTAGAATTAGACTTAAACAATGCCGTTGCAGGAGAGGTTCGGTTGAGGATTGCGGAACCTTTTCTTTACTATATACTCATACAAACATCCTTACGGGGATATTCATTGTGTCTCGAGGAAGCCTTGAATAAACTTCGCATGTTTATACTTAATTCGCATTGTTATTAAAACGTATTTCTTAAATAAGAGCCAGTTTTAAGAGAGCTTCCCCTCGGGTAGTATCTTCCAATAAGAAAAATAGCGTAGAATATATTAATAGCTTGTAGACTGGGGCTCCCTCACTTCTGAGGAAATGCCGAGGCGGCTCTGGTAGTTCTTGAACTGGTCCTGACTTATGACAATATTCTAGGCCCACCATATTTAAAATGACTTAGTGTCACAACTAGATCTACGTGTTATTAATGCTATTTAGTATTATTACGTAGTTCTGAAAAAAGTTAGATCAAGTCCTAACCGACCTTTCGGACACATTACTGAATGGTCTGTCGTTACTTGAGGATTCGCTCTGGATTCTTTAGGTCACATCTTGACTTCGGTAGGAGGAAGATCAATGTCAATATGCATTAGTGACAGGATCTGTTTTTAATTTGATCTCTCACAAAATGAGGAGAATGGGGGAGGATAAGGATGAGGAGAAAAGGGGTGATTCTGGCAAATAGATACGATCGTGGACTATCTGATCAGCGATGTTGAGTTAAAATCATATCAGCTCGATATACGCACTAACCCTGTTGGTAAAATATTAACCAGCATTTTCCACTCACCTATTAGTACATAGAACTTAGCGTTTAATTAATCGCATACTATGAATCGTTTGCAACATGTATTTTACTTGGACATTAAATGATCTCAAAAGTATTGATCCCCCCCGTGAAATTGACAAAACGAAAAGGAATCTA
>OY744521.1:106364164-106419164 GCA_963556195.1 Sepiola atlantica
GACGTCGTTTCCGCTTTAAAGGATGCTGACAGATTTTTCCAATCTGCTAAAAAAAATAGCAAAAATATAATAAACCCCGTTATTAATTAATTAATAAGTTAAACGTACCTGTTGGTGTTTCATGAGATCAAAATAACTTTGAACAATGAGATTGTTTCACACCAATAATTTTGGACTGTGTTTCAGGTATTAAATATCGATGTTTTCATAGAATGAAAACAATGCATTCAAACGTGTATTCAGTATAATATGATTACAAAGGATTTTTTTTAAACTACTTGATGTAGATTAAATCATTACCCTTTTTATTCTCACACCATTCGTGTATAGGTTGTTTCTTTT
The DNA here is from genome assembly GCA_963556195.1 of Sepiola atlantica. NCBI lineage: Eukaryota > Metazoa > Mollusca > Cephalopoda > Sepiida > Sepiolidae > Sepiola > Sepiola atlantica. The sequence goes on from OY744521.1 coordinate 106,364,507, forward strand.
TCATCAGACTAAATGTATCATATTTTGAGTGAGTTGTAGCTGTAAGAATTATATATATATATATATATATATATATATATATATATATATATATATATATATATATGAATAATATTTTCAAATTAACCGATATACACATGTATTTCATGCCAAACCTGCAAACAATGCCTGCCGGTTACGCGGTTCGAACCTCAATACGAAAGTCATATTTTGACTCAGTAGTCGGAGCGCGTACCGATGTGTACTCCACGCATTGCCGTATAAATAGGAGAGTAAATTAACGTCTCAATGGGAAATTCAGCGGCCATATCAGAAAGCTGTCAAGAGAACTCAACAATCGTGGCCTAGAGTATTGCAGTATGTTATAAATAACGACTTTGTGTGTCAGCTAATATATATATATATATATATATATATATATAGTACATGTATTGTATTAGTTTCTGTAGATGTAAATCCGTGTAAACTCAAGTGTTCATAAGAAGTGCTCAATAACAACTAGAGCTGTTCTTTAGTATACATTTTTATTTATACAAACATTATTGGTTACATATGTGCATACATGTTTCAGTTGTACTTTTCACAGAGAGTCCACCTCTTCAGACCAAAGAGGACAAGGAAGTGAGATGAATTTGAAAGACTTTCCTATTAAGTAAATCTTTTTAGGGGGATGGGATATGTTCGTAATTTTCACCGGTCAAGCTCAGTATCGGATTACATTCTTTACTTGTTAACTCTTTCAATTAGTTTATACCTTTTTTATTATTTTTATTACCTTCATCATGCACATATATAACCAATAATGTTTGTATAAATACAAATTTATTATATATATATATACTGACATCGACAAAGCAAAGTGAAGTGGACAAGAAGATACCATAGAATTTAACTGACGAGCAAAACTCAACTAAAAAAAGACATTATAAACTGTGTCTCTGGATGAGATGTTATGGAACTTTATCGACCAGACGAAGTTAACAAGAAACCCAATCGCATCTAAAAAAACATTGTAAAACACTTATCATTGACGAACTTTGTATTCTCTGATTCCTAACGTTATTGTGGACAAAGCTAAGTCCCTCTTCCTCTAATTGATATCACACCTCTCCTTTATATTTAAAATTTAGAACTGCCTTCCCTCAATTGAATTTTATTTATTTTTATTGTTAGTATATCCTAGTCTTAGAAATAAATATTTATTTTAAAATAATTTCGTCTTTTTTCCGTTAATTATCTTGTGCCTTTTTTCTCTTTGAATGAATTTCGAGGAAGGATTCATCTTTTCCTTTTATTATATATTTTTTCAAACCTGCGGTTTAGCTTATATCTCACAAAATCATTATATATATATATATATATATATATATATATATATATATATATATATATATAATTATAAAATAGTTGTGTTTACCTACATACGTAACGTTTCCTCATTACGGGAATCGTCAGTGTAGAGATAATTATCTATAGCGGTCGCAGGACTCGAACCCCGGAACATGAGTCATGTTTTAACTCAAATTCCAACGCTCTATATATATATACATATATAAGTATATATATATGTACATATATATATATATATATATATATATATATATATATATATATATATATATATATATATATATATATATATATATATATATATATATATATATATATATATGCTCCTTTGCAGATATCACCCTTATTTAAGAAAAAAGACAGTTTTTACCTAAGTTTCTCTTAGACAGCTGGACGTTGAACATTCGCATTCAGTGGTAACTAAAGCCCCGAGATTGGTGCGTTGGTTGGTTAAAGCTACACTGCTGAATCTTCATGAAACAGAAGACGAGTATGTATGCGGATGTCAATCTGTATTCTTATTTATGCTGCCTATATGATTTTGCTTTTAACTTCGTGTCAATACTCTGTGTTCTGACGATAGACATAATATCAATAAAACATATCTTTTCTGAACAATCGTACACAAAAAGTTGTTATATTGAATTTTTAGAATGCGATTTTATCATGTAATTGTCGGATCTATGTTATAATAGCTCTGCTTAGAAAATAGAGAGTAAATTAACGTCTAAATGGCAAATTCAGCGGCCATATCAGCAAGTCGTCAATAGAAATTAATAGGCGAGGTCTAGAGTATCGCATTACGCTATAAATAACGGCTTCTTGTTAACTTACTAGTGCTCAATCTAGCGAGAGCTTTGAATAATCATTTAAAAGTAACATTCTCAAATTAACCCATATACACGTGTGTTTTATGCCAAACCTGCAATCATCAGTATAGGAGGAGACAATCCCCGCAGGTCACACAGTTCGAACTCCAATACGAAAGTCATATTTAACTCAGTAGTCAGAGCGTACCCTCTCTCTCTCTCTCTCTCTCTCTCTCTCTATCTATCTATCTATCTATCTCAGCGCCATTGTTATTGTTTTTCAACAAACGAATTTAAAGGTGGCGATGAGAAAAGTCACAGTCAATACCAGACATGAAATTAAAAATACAGCTTCCATCATCTTTAAATGTGTAACAAAACAAAAAAATTCTAGCAGGACTAAACATTAAAATCGGTAAGTGTAATTTAAAATGAATTTTTTCGTTCCTGACACACATAAATTTAGGGTGAATGGAATGACGAAAGATTTTAATGTAGATTTTAGTGATGAAGCTATACATGTCAACGATATATATATATATATATATATATATATATATATATATATATATATATATATATATATATATATATATCGAAATAGAGGTAGTAAGCAAAAACAACAAACACTGCAACCAGCAATAAAACAATTACATAAAATACATAAAAATTTAGGTGATAAAAATCGTCCATATTTCTAGGCAATATCGAAGGTTCGATCTTTGTCTAAGTTAGCCATGCTGATGACGGCTGTGAGCCAGAAACACGTGTCTATGGATTACTTTTATGTACGTATAAAATTAATAAATATAAATTTTAACGAAAAATACGTCCTATAATGTTAAAGCCGACTAATAATTTAATTTCCTGCATCTTCTTTAATTAGGAAGTGAAACAATCGAAATAGTAGTAATAAGCAAAAAACAACCAACGCACCAATCACCAATAAAAACAATTACATAAAAATACTTTAAATTTTTTATGTACGTATAAATTTATATATATATATATATATATATATATATATATATATATATATATATATATTATCAAGTAGAACGCAAATTTATTACATATTCATATAAATATTTCATAAATTTGCTTTTTATTTACTTTATAATATATTAATTCTGTTTGACTCTAATGGTTAATCATTTTTTTATTATTGAAATTGCTCAAGACAAGGCACGAAGCCACTTGATATAAGTTAAAAAGAAAAATACTACTTCAAGGTCAAAAACTAGCCAACGATAAGTGTTAGATGGATAGATTTCGACCAAACATCGTCAGAAACATCGCTCATAGAATGTAAGGACTAAAGGACACAATAAGGGAAGCGAGGTTTACGAGGGTACCGAAAGTAAAAGCAAAGTCACTTTTTGCTCTCTTTAGCATAACTTTATCTGCAGTATTTATTTGGTTCCTAGCTATTTGTAGCATTTATTTTATGTTTATAAAGACAATTGGTGTTTTATGATATCCTTATGATACAACTTAAGTTATAGGTATTTAATTTAACCTTTAATTATACACACACACACACACACACACACACATATATATATATATATATATATATATATATATATATATATATCTTTGTTTTATTTTACTTCAGTCAACGTCCTCAGAAAGCAAAGCGCCCCTACCTGGGGCTAACACTTGATATCTATATGAAATACATAAATATTCGAATATTCCATTAGTTATCCTGTACCTTGAGTTAGTAAAGAAGTAAAAAACATGAATTTCCCCTCACCAATTTACCAGATTACTATGCTATCGTATATCTTTTTGTTGTCTTTTGATCTAATAGGATTCAAGGACACAAATTCATCAAGTCTGGTGGAGTATCCAGCAAAATGCTGTTGATACTTGAGGTAACATTACTTGGAGAAGTCGCACCATTGATCATATAAGCCAGTGTATAACCGTGCAGTGAAGGTCTTATTTGAATACTATGTTATTTTGTAATATTCTGCCAGGGTTTACTTGTCGGGAAGTATCCTCATGCCATGGTGTCTAGTAATTAATTCAAACTGTGTGTGTGTAAGCAATGGGTATTGATTTACTCCTCTCCAGGAGTTAGGCACAAGGCCAGTTTTTATCATACTCCCACAAGTAAGATGTGACCCAAGGTCGGGTCGGGAAAGTGGGGTTTAAAAATTGCCTGTGCAGCCCGTCGGCATTCCCCGGTAGGGGCGCCTCAGGCAGTAAGCAATAAACTTACTCCTCCCCAAAGAGGGGAGGCGAAGCCTGGGAGAGGGGGCCTCCTAGAACTGCACAGGACATACCCATAGATCGGCGTAAATCAAGCCCCGAAGGCCAAGACAATACAAGTCTATGGGGTGCAGTATCAATCGGAACAGATATTAGACTTTGATCTTAGCCAAAAGGCCAAGAACGTAAGCAATGGGTATATTCAACTAGAATCCATTTAAAGATGAATTAGAATAAAGAGCTGTCAATGTAAAATATTGAGCAATATAAGACTAGAAATGTAAAATACCTTAGCAATCGATATTTAAGACAGGAATAAATTTATTTTAAGACTTACATAGCATAGCCTCTTCGGACTGTTTGTTATTCGATTTTTTTTTCATGTATCCACATAAAATTCTATAAGGAGATATTATTTTTTATGTATCAATTTTCAGTATTTACTTCAACAGTGCTCGATACGTAAGTAGAGCTAGGTAGTAAGTTATGAAAATATATTTATGGCAATTAAGCTACGTAGAGGCTCCCGCGTTTCATCCACCGGGGGGAATCTTCAGGTTAAAATGCATGGAGTTATATATATATATATATGTGTGTGTGTGTGTGGCAAATTTTGTTCAACATATATAACACCTGTGGAAGGTCATATTTACTTACCCCTCTCCACGAGAACGAAGTTAGACGCAAGGTCGATTCTTAAAGCAGGGAAAGTGCCATCCAGATTGGAACAAAAAGTAAATCAGCCCCAAGCTAGAAGGATTTCTCCTCCCCTGACTGGGCAGAGAAAAGATGTTATATTCTGATCTTGGTCCGAAGTATTTTTAAAATAATATGATGATCAGTTTTGCCATTATTTTCTTCTTTTTTTTTCCTTTTTTTGGCGAAAGCATCTTCTTATTTCAAGAATTTTGATACGCCAAAAGATAACCAAATTAACCAGCATGCATCTGTTACTTATCTCGGGGTTATTTACCTGTTCTAATCTCTTTGACGAAACTGCCCGGGAACCAGCCGATATGTGACCCTATAACCCCTCGGCACCACCCTTTCGGGTCCTTTTCGACAATCTTAAGAAACTCTCCTTTCACGAGTTGGAGCTCTCTAGGGGATTGGGGTACGTATGTCTGCAGAACTTCACATATTGTTGACAAATCTACAAAAATAGATGAATAAGCATTTCCATAATCACTGTTTGCAAGAAAAGAAAAGAAAAGAAAAGAAATAGAGAAATAGAATTAGAAACAAGATCAAAGAACACGGCGGCGTAGACAGAAGAGTCGGCATGGCAGACATGATGTTTCTGTAGAACGTTTTTTCTTTATGCTTTCTTGAATTAACTGGGGGGGGGGCGATCTCGCCTATATTCTTATGCTTTTTTATTTTGGCAATCTTGTTGTATAGTCAACAGCCGAGAAATCGAAAATAATTTTTTTTATTACAACAAATTTTATATGCGTACAAGTATCTATCCGTCGGTACTTTTGTCACGCTGAGTTTGAAATAATATTTTCGTCGATCTGACACGCCAAGTGGGAAACAGCACTTTTCGTTAGTCTGTCACGCTTAAGTTTGAAATAGTATTTTCATCGCTAAACGTGCAGAGTGAATGGACGCATTTTAAGAATATCCATATGTATGAACTAATACCTACTAAAAATATTTTAAATAAAATGGAAGATTGCGTCTGCTTTTATATCATATTTATTTTTTCAGTCTCGTCTGCCTTTCTTACGATGTTGTTCTCGTTAATTTACGTAAAACGTTTACGAAATGTTACTAAGATAACCAAGAAAAAAGGTTAATCTTGCAGTATAGTTAACAGACAAAAAATAAAACAAAATAAGTACAACTAATAACTTTTACCAAACGCATTAAAATTTAATTTTCAACCGACCCAGAAACTTTTAAAGTGTGGAAACTGATTTTAAGATTTATTATCTCTGAAATTGTTATCGTCACTTTTATTTTTTTAATGGCTGTCTTTCGCTCTATTGCTGTCTGCTGTTGACGCGATTAAAGAAAAATTCTTATACGTTTCTGTAAGTTGCTGTCTGATCGGCTCAGAAGTAAATTAGTTTTTGCATTTAAGAAAGCTCAAACTGTTTTTTCTAATCGAAAAAAAAAGACCCAGGATAACTGCACTTTCGAACATATATGTCCCCATTTACTTGCCTTCCTACGAGGGTAACGTTAGACACAAGATAGGTTTGTAATGTTGGCATATTCATCCCCTCTAAAATGGGCTCTCTGAATTGAGACAGAATTGCCCAAAGTCCTAATTGAAAAGAAATGGTCCTTCTTTGACTGAGAACAGAACAGTTACTGTACTTTGATTCTAGCCCGAAGGTAAGTGGCCAGTCTACACATATTGCATGGCTGTTATTTGTTGTATTCATCTACAGTTACTTTCCTTATCCTATTTTCGGCAAAAGAAATTATTTCCCCAAAATGCTTTTCCATTTACAATAGTCCATACATCTGTCTATATTGATCAACTTGAGGACGAGCTGACTAAACTCCATGCTGGTACTGAAAAGATTGACATCTCGTTTGGTATCGTCTGCCTTCGTATAATTGTTTCATCGTTTATTTCCGTGATTTTTCGTAGACGTTTTACGGAAACTTCCGGTCGGCCATGTCAATTATTCTGTAGAAGGGCAAGAATAAGAAAGGCAGATGATAGAAATACAAAAGAAAAGGAGTAGAAATTAGAAAGAAAGACGGAAATAGTTAAGAACTCATGATAATTAATATTTAAAAACGACATTGTGTTTTCATTTATTTATAAACCTATGTATTTCATGGATTCTCATCATAGAAGAATGCGTCCAATAATCAGTAACATCTGAAAAAGAAACAGACAACGTCAACATACTGTTATAATCATAGACTCCATTATCAGCAGCAGTATCGGAAGCGTCATCAAAGGACATTTGAAATGAGCGTTTTTCAAAGTTGAAAATTCCAGTTCTTTTTTAAATCTCAAGATACGGGAAACCATTTATGTGTACAAAACAGTAGACGTTTATGTAGACAAAATGACTTTCTTTTTTTTTCTTTGTGGCTGTTTACAGACGTTTAAAGTTCCAACACTATTTATATAACTTAGTATATTTTCCTTTCTTCTTTTCCTTTCATTTTTAAAATTCATCTACGCATTTGTATATGAAGTTTTGTGATTCGAGCCGTCTGTCCATCTGTCACGCTTCCGCTTGAAATAGAATTTTCATCACTAAACGTACAGATGTAATTAACAGAACTTAGGGTGTTTTTACTATAGAAATGCATCGGACAATGATTTTTTATACACAAATACTTTGTCAAATGATGTTCACAAGCGTCAACACACACACACAATATATATATATATATATATATATATATATATATATATATATATATATATATATATATATATATATATATGGGAAATTAAAAAGGAAAAACCAAAAAGATGTTTTTTATGTATTCATCAACGTTTCGTCTTTATTTGCAAGACTTCCTCAGGATGATAATTTTAAGAAAAATGTCATACAAGTACATGAAAATATTGGGTTGACAGGATGGGTTAATGAGATAAAGTAGTAGCCACTAATGGGAGCACAGGACCGAGGTCCGGGTTGAAGGAAATCGGTGGCATGGAATGAAAGTAATGTGGATGGCTGTGAGTGAAAAAGTGGAGGGGTGGGAGAAGAGAAGTGGAGGGGAGACTCTGTGGTTTTGGTGTGTAGGTTTTTTAGAAAGGATTTGAAAAAATGAAGGTAATTGGAAGTTGATTTTTCCTTTATCATTTCCCATTACGTCGGATTACCTTCATCCTTCCTTTCTCATATATATATATATATATATATATATATATATATATATATATATATACATATATATATATATGTGTATATATATATATATATATATATGTGTGTGTGTGTGTGTGTGTGTGTGTGTGTGCGTGTGTAAAAGAGACAAACGGAAAACAGGTTAAAATACAGGAGAAAAACAAAAACAAGAGATTTGACCGGTTTCGTTCGTATTAACGAACGTCTTCAGATATATATATATATATATATATATATATATATATATATATATATATATATATATATATATATATATATATATATATATAAGACGCTCTGTACGTATGTAGTCGATTTGTAACGCTTAAGTTTAAAATAGCATTTTCATCGCAAACGCGTAGATTGAACGGGCGTTTCTTAAGAATACTCGTTCTTTTGTTTTTCTTTTCTTCATAACTGTGGTGACGGTGCAGAGAGGCAGCGGGATTAACGGCCACGACTGACGTTTGCTCGTTACAACACTGAGAGAGACAGAGACAGAGAGAGAGAGCACGGGGAGGTGATCTTGAACTGTAAAATTTCAAAAGCGATGGTCGACGACGTTTGATTATGATAATTAGTCAGCGTTTGCGACAGTAGAAAAAGTGCGATAGAAAACGGGTTGGATGGGAATGTAGGTTGGCGTCGTTTTTTTCAAGTTATGTCGTTTACAAGATTTGTGAGATTTTAGAGAATTTTGGGGGGGGGGTAGAATTGTTAATACAATTCGAGAGTCAAATATTTTAGAGATTTTTGTGCGCGTTTTCAAGTTTCACTACAACAATAACAATAGTGTCTCTTCTTCTTCATCATTATTATCATCATCAAGATTTTCTATCACCCTTTGAGAAACCGCTCCCTGATTTCTTTCCACTTTATTGGTGTCTGCCATTCAAGGGTTGTGCCATAATCGCTACGCTAGGCACTGGGAGTTGGTGACGCTATTTGCCCATGCTAGATTCTCACATATAGCCCCTGATATTCCAAAATGGTCAGCAATCTAGTGCAGCCCACTCTCAGCGTCGCTTAACGTCGGTGATCTAACAGTAGTCTTTGTGTCAACGTGATTTCTCCGTATGTGTCTCTTCACACTATTATAATAATACATTTTTTTTTTATCTACAGCGTCTCTTCGTGCGGTCGCTTTCAACGCTGTAGTTTTTCTTCACTTGTCTTCGTGCTTGTAACAGTATTTAGACGTATATTTTTCTTTTTAGGATGTAACTAATAATTGGACATATTTTTCTCCGATCAAGGTACATGGCGAAATTTCTTAAAGGTTTATAAATGTTTGAACAATATTAACGTTGTTCAATTTCATTTTAAATTTTTTTCATCCACAAACACATTATTAATATTTAGTAATTTACTTAAAACAAACAAACAAAATAACTGCTAAAATCGTTTTCTTTTGTAATATTTTTTGTATTTTATTTATTTTTTATGGTTATCAGAAAGTGGCACCACCGGCCATCTGGGACTCGAACACAGCATGTCAAGTACACATTCCGTGTTTAAAACCGTTACATCATTTCAACTTCTTTATTCCCAAGCAATCTCCCACCGAAGTACTAACCAGGCCCAAAGTTTTTAAACTTCGACGATCCAAAAACGCTAGAACCAATCAATCAATAAAGTAATCAAACGATCAAACAAAATCAAAGACCGCTCGCTCAAATTTCTAAATACAGCTAAATTATATATATATATATATATATATATATATATATATATATATGTGTGTGTGTGTGTGTGTGTGTGTGTGTGCATAATATTCGGGATTAATTTCCTATTTTATATTTATATTCTTTCATTTCAGAACGATTTGACATATTTAGAAATGGTAAAGTACAATGAATAGCACCGCGTGTTCCAGTTTCAGGTCTTGCCTGGAAGCCGGTGTTGGGGTACCAGATTTGCAGTATCGAGTAAGTTGTATTGTGCAAAAGATCTATTAACAGATGAACTATGTATTTTGAGAATACGTTAATATTAGTGAAGATATTACGGCTGTGTTCTTTTCTTTTCCAAAAAGTTTTAAATTCATCCCGAAAACCCTGTATTTACAAAAAAAAAGCATGAGTTATCCCCCCTACGACCATTACTACTTGAATAATATGACTAACAATTAATCATAATGTTGAATTTTGGGCAGAAAGTAATGAGTGCGCTATTATGTATTTATGAAAAATACTTTTGTCTAATTTAGATGGTATTTTTAGTCTATCTATGGGTAAAAAGAAGTTTCTTGGGGTTACCAGCGTTTTTTATGTAAATAAATATTACCCCGAACTTAGGAAGTGGGTGGGGGTTTAAACCAAAGCTGATGAAGAAACGTTTAGATATTTGCAAAACAAATGCCATTTTAGGTCATTTGGAGATATTCAAGGCGCAAGATGGACAAACCAGAGTTTTTTTGTTTGTTTCAAATAAGTCAGTTTTCTAAGTTCATGGACATATATCTTCCTGCAAAATTTCGTGAAAAACTAATGAACGAATTTGGAGAAAATTAGATAATTAAGGGAATACCTGAATAACGGAATAACGGACAGTGAAAAGTTCATAGCAATTAACATCGGGGACGAAAAATGAAAAATCTTCTTTCCATTTAACTTGAAAGATGAGAGATTAAATTTAATAGTTGCGAAAAAATACTGTGGAGTTATTGCAGTCGATTATAGATCGATTTGAAAAAAAATGTATACCTTGCTAGAATTTATCGAATCGATTTTCGCTGACACCAATCAACATAAGAATTGACCTTCGTGTTATTTGAATTATTCAGACTACTGTTCGCAACTTGGATGCTATTCTCACCACGTTTCGGCCGCTGTAACCTCCGACCTTCTTCGGTGTGCGTTTTTATCGACCTCGAGAATTTTCATGTCAAACTTATCAAGAAAAGGGGGTTGCTTAAGAAATAATCCACTCATTTCAACTGGGAAGAAATGAGGATTTGAGCGTTGGTGGTGAAAAGAGAGAAGCTTTGTTTTAGAGGCTTTAAAAGTAACAAGCTTTTCCCCCATTGCACCACGTGCTCTAAGTCTGAAGAAAGAGATAGAGAGAGAGAGTCAGAAATATATTAGTCAGCAATGCTCTTCGGCGTGCTGCCATAGATAGATGTGTCGCCTGCGTTGATATCAACTAATGATATTATAATACGATTTGAAAGATTATTTATGAAGATCAGGTAGAGGGTAGGGCTCAGAATGGATCATTGAAGTACGCTGACATTGATATTATAAGCTTCGGACGTCTGCCCGTCAACAGCTACTTTAATAGACCTATCGGAGAGATGTGATGGTTGTGAGGACATTTCACTGATCCTGTGCAATATCACAGTCAGCACGTCAGCTGTAGATCTTGCACCGCGAAATCCATATTGCTTGTCACTAAATAGATTGTTTCTGTGTAGGTGGTTGACAACTTTTTAGATTTATTACAGATTCAAGAAACTTACTACTGATGCACATGAGACTTATTGGTCTGTACTGAATTGCATAGGACTGATCTACAGTATTTTTAACTACTGTTCGGACCAGCGAAGTCTTCCAAGTTGAAGAAAAGCATTTCTCTTTTAAGCAACGATTGAACAGCTTTGTAAGGATAGGGGCTATTTCTGGTTGTAGTTTATTGTGTATTATGACTGGAATGTTTTCGGGACCAGTTGCTTTGCTGCCATCAAAGTTCTTGATCAGTTTGCCAACGTCCTGGATTGTTATTCCGATGTCGTTTAGAGTTTTTCCAGTCACAGGGCTCTGATCAAAAAGGGTTGAATTCGCTGCAAAGTTCTTTGCGAAAATCTTGGTTTTGTCAGATGCTAAGGATATCATCTATGGTCTGTTAATGATACTTGGGATAGAGATCATACATCTGTTCAGCACTCTGTTTGTTATTCTCAGAAAAGGGAGCCAAGCCTTTTATCAGCCACTCTAGATTTAACAGATTAGGAAGAGGATTCTTTGGCGTTTTTATGACCCTTTTGGCAATGGTTTTGGGAAGATTTGAAGGAGGCTTTTATTTCAGGGCATCTATTTCGTTGAAACAATTGAAATAGTGGTTCGTGTGGACAATAGCGGCACAGCATTCAGGGGTGTATCAGGAATGGCTGTTTGGTCTTTGTTGGAATGTTTTGGATGGTATAAAGTTCTCAATACCAACTATTAACCAATCAGATATACCGGAGCGATCATTCGTAATTGTATTTTAGTATCGCCAGTATTCAGTATTTAACCATGAACCCCCAGAAGACTGTCACTTAGAACTGGTTATAACTTAGCAATTATAGCCGTTGCGCCACAGATCCTTGCGGAAAACGTCATAAGAATAATATCTAAAATGAGAACAGTAGTCCGAATAATGGAAATAATACGAATTAGCACTCCTCATCTAAAAAAATTCCGAAACATGAATGCAATGTTGTAATACAAAGACACAGTTTTACTGTTTCAAACTATATTTCTACTCTTACTGCGGTGATTCATTTTATTGCTTTTTGTCTAATTTCTAAAATATATTTATGAATATACATTTTGTTATTCAATTAAATGCATTTATTAATTTATATTTTATTTACATTTAAAGTAAATTAACTGCATTTTTATTTAATCAAATTGTTTAACATTTAAAATAATATCTTGTAAATTTGAGGAGGCGCCATGGGTCCAGGTGCAACGGATTAGTGCTAAGTGGTAAGCAGTTCTAATTAACAGCCTTATAGAGGTTGAAGGTTCAATACTGAGTACGGGCGATACTAAGAATACAATTAGGAATTACGTAAAACTTTTACCATGCCTGACGGAACGAGAGCAAGCTACACCCGGAGGTGAAATAATAGGTTCCTTACAGATTCCCCAGTTCGACAGAAAGATTCTCGAATTCAACAAGAATCACATGAAAGAGGTCGAAGGTTATATTAGCCGAACCGTTGTAAGAATAACATTCAAGATGAGAACAGTAGTCCGAATAATACAAATACAATCCTCATCTTAAAAAAATCCAAAACAATAATTGAACTGTTTTTAAAATGTTTTTTTTTTATATAAAATAGTTTCTCAGAATTAATCCTATCTTTAACAAATGTTTATTGGGGTACCCCCTACCCCAATAAACATTTGTTGAAGATCGGATTAATTCTGAGAAACTATTTCTAACGCCGAAAGGGTCGCTATTTCGGTTACAACGGCCAGACATAAAATTTATGATTCCCTAAATTTCATTCAAATCCAATAATTATTTTTGCTTGTTTCCTTTTAATGGTTATTAAAAATGTATATTTTTATCGTTAAGCAATCCATTAAAATCACTTACAGACGTTATATTTGTTGTTTATTTAATGTAAATAGCATTTTAAACGCAAATTCTTTTTTTCTAAAAATAAATATATATATATATATATATATATATATATATATATATATATATATATATATATATATATATATAAAGAGGTGTACTAAAAGCGAACTTTTAGGAAAGGTAAAACCTATTGCGAATAGTATACAGCTCAAGCGCTTTCTTTCCCTACAACTTTTATTTCTTTTTGTTTCTTTTTTTCAAATTTTAAATCTTGGCCATTGCCAACTTATCTATCCCAGCGACTTCCTCTGATGATAAGATTTTGATCTTTGAAAAGCCTGGCTTAAGGAAAATTTAACTTGAATAAATTGCCTTTTTGCGGAATATACCTTGCTCTGAGCAATTGAATTGAATTTTGATTTGGCTTTTGCTTCTCTAATTCGTTTCCATTCTTCTTCATATATATATATATATATATATATATATATATATATATATATATATATATATATATATATATATATATATATATAAACTCTCTCAAATTGGCTTCTTAATAATTGTGCTACATCTCGATCAATGATTTGCTCACTGGAGACCCTTTCTTCTTAAGGTTCGTAGAGAATGTGTATCTTTTGTAGAATATCCCCGGCACCAAAAAAGAAAACAGACAAAATGCGGGTTATAGTAAAAACAAAACGTTTTATGACTAACTAAAGAAGATGGAATCCATTCATGTCATTGAATATTTACAGAAAATTATCGTTTCCTTTATTTTTCTGCCTATATAAACTCACACAGACAGCTGGCAACCATTCCACGATGCCTTCCACGGTGGCGTTTATTCTGTCCTTTGTACAGATATCAAAACAATGTAACGGTTTGAGTGTATGCTCCAGAATCGTGATCGACGGAATTAATCATTAACCCTAATTGGACGGATGTCTAGACAGGAATCACAAATGTATGTCATGGGCGTGTTCGCCTACTGCGCATATATATTTGACGGAGCTATATTTTTGCAAAACTCATTTTACAATTTGTGGCTGGACTCTTCGACTAAATATCCAGGAACGTTACCTCCTAACTCTTGTAAAAATCGACCACGCTTTCCTGCATTTGAAAATGACGCATTAGACTGATTATCGCTGATTATGTGAAAACGGATATCTTCATCCATATTAAAACACATCAGCTTTGCAAATGAAAAAGATAGACTTTGATTTTTTAAATAAAATTCTACAATTATGTTCTCTTGGCTCTGCATAACGACAATTGCAATTAGATGTTTATAAAGTGTGTGACCATAGGTTTCATCAAGCTACTTCAACTTTACGAGGTTTTATTTAGGGGGCCATTATTTGTTCTCATGATTATGACTAATAAAACTACATTATTTTAAATCAGTGCAAAAAATCCGTTTAATGCACCGCAGAATTAAAAAAAACTTTTTCTTAGTCGAATCAAACTGACGATGGAAATATTCAGAATTTCCGATCGTAATTTCGTAATTTATATTTTAATATATTTTTTTACTAGTGAATTATTTATTTGTTATAACTGAATTTTCTCGTAAAATTAATGTCAGTTTTCAATCAAAAGTCTTTAAGATATTGGTGCATATAGTCCCTTTTTTAAGACCAGACGAATTTTAGGACCATATTTCAGCAACCTCTGTATTTTTCAGAGATATCTATAGTTAGTCGTACAATTTTAGTGTTTAATTTTTCAAATATTTCACCTACTGTCTGATGTATTTTGGCAATACTGGTGTCTCAGTTTTCAGTATATTGTGAAAATCTAGAGTGGAAGAATACAATCAGTTTCATCTATTATTTAATCAAATATTTTTGATAAGTAGTCCTTACAACCAACACACATGTTTATACATAGTATAAATGAATGATCTAACTGTTCTATAAAGTCAAGTAAATCTTTGAAAGTAATTTTGTTCAAATATATAATATTGTATTTACAAAATATTTTGGCAATAAACTAAAGAAAAAAATAGGAACTAATAGGTTAATAGAATTTAAAGTAGTCGTGATGAGATAACATAGCATCTTTTCTTATTGCAACGAAGAAAAATACAGGGAGTCCCCAAATAATGTATACACCCTTTGAATGTTATAACTCGTTCAGTTTACAGAGTTAAACTTGCAAACAAGATTGATAGAAGAGTAAGAATACACATTTAAAGATACTGACATAAAATTAACAAAAACATAAAAGTAAACCCTACATTTTTTAGCAAGAAACCTGAAAGAATTGCAGAAAGATGAGAGTACCAATTGAAGCAGAGTACCGAAGTAAATGTTGCAGAGCGTGTATAGGTCCATTTCTTCACGATCTAAAAAGTGTATTTTAGCAGTACGGGTTGGGATTATGATCAGGGTTCATTTTATGAATATTCTGAAATTATCCTCAGTCGCATTTACCTTTATTAAAAGTTAATTTTCTATGTGTTTATTAATTTTACAGTCAGTATATTTAAATGTGTATTCTTACTCTTTTACTCTTCTGTCAATTTTGTTTGCAAGTAAAAATCAGTAAATGGAACCAGTTATAACGATTCAAAAGGTGTATACATTATTTTGGAACACCCTGTACTTTTATGTGTTTTTTTTTTAATTATTGATAATATGAGCTCGTTTTTCCCTCCTTTTTTCAGTAAAATATTTTTTTTAACTTCTTAACATGAGCCGACATTTTTTCCTCTCCTCTTCAACCATTTAAATCTACTTTTTGAGTAGTTTTTCGCCCCAGCGCGAAGGCGTGGTCTGCGGGCATTCGCAGAAGATGTACTTCCGTCGTTTTCGGCATCATTCTCTGTCGGTGTTTCTGCTCCGTGGAACAAGCTACCAGAGGAGGGCGTGACGATGACTATCATATCCAGGTTTAAAGCGGCCTTGGACAAACATTCAGACTACATGTGGATGTAAATCACTTCTACCTGTCTCTTTACATGGCTGGTTGCACTTTGCTATTTTTTTCGCCAAATAAATTTTATTTGATTAGGTTTGATTTAACACTCTTTCGTACTCCCCCTTTTTCTATCATCTTTATCCTCTCTTTCCTTCCACATTTTCCCTTTTTCTGTATCATACCAAATGCTCTTGTCACACATCTTGCCAGATGTCGGAATTGAATTTCGAAAACTATTTGGTGAAATTTGTCATTGCGATTTCGCCGTTTCATAACGAAAATCATTTACTAAAATCAAATTTAAACAAAATAGCAGGTCAAAAACTTTTATTAAATCTAAGATTAAACATATGCATGAAAATTTAATATCGCCACCTCTGTTATAACGTTAATAGCTGTCTATATAACAATAAAAGTTTGGTATCGGTCTGTCTGAATTCGAAACTATACTATTACAATACGTACTATATTCCTTTCTTCATATGTGTACCTTAAACTAAACGGAATTTCCATGAGCAGAGTTTTTTTCCAAGAACTGCCCATCTGTGGAACGCAATACCACGTGACTGCTTCCCAATTGACTACAACATGGTCGTTTTCAAGTCCAATGTTAACAAATTCTTGTTGCGCTGTCCTCTTAAAGAATCAAATTCTGCCCAGATCCAACTATCGTCTCCAATCCTCAAAGCGTTTGTCTAACCATCCATCTGACACAAACCCATTAACACTTGTCCTCGAGTGGCCTTTGCACCTTGATGAGCCGTGACTTGTTAGTAAACAAAAATTAGTTTACAATACTATTTAAGACTAATTTCATATCTTTCAATGCTCAGTTCAGGAGAGTGGATGTAGTGTAGTATCTGTTCGTTTGTTATGATACTATCCTCCCAGGAATCACTTTCTTTTTGCAGGGGAGTAGTGTATGATGTATTCGTTCTTCATTTTACAATCCTCCCAAGCATTACCATATCATCATTTTGTTTGGGGGTGGGGGTAATATTGTATCTGTTTCGTGGTCATGATACCGTGTTCATGTTCTGTCGTTATGATACTATCCTTCCAGGCATTACCTCCCACTTTTTGGGGGGAGTAGTGAAGTATCTGTTTTGTGGTAATGATACCATTCTCCAAAACATTAAATTACCTTTTTGGGGGCGGGGTAGTGTAGTATCTGTTTCCTGGTCATGCTCCCAGGGATTATCCTCTCCTTTTGGAGGATAGTGTAGGATCTGTTTTGTCATGATGCCATTCTCACAGTTTAGCGAAAATGTGCGACATGAGTGAGCATAAATTTGCTAGTATTTATAATAGACTAATAGATTTATAGTTCGGCTAAATATGTTTATACTTAAAATTGTAATGATACAAAAAATAAAAAAATCACTATTTTAAATCAGTAATTTAAGATTACATCTTATTACACATAACATTTATCGTTGATTAAACTTGTGCTGTACAGTGAGGACCGTAAATGGATGGAAGGGTTTGAGTGACACATGAAAGGTCAGAGATGACCTCAAAGCGGAGGTCGATTAAACCACATGACTTCCGGCCGATGATTTTCCGTTTCTTTGGTTGGCGAGACTTCAAGCAGAAAAAACGTGTCTGGATTCTGTCCCCGATGAGGGTAGCGCACATGGTGTGACTGGGTGTAGTGAGACGAACTATACGTCGATCTATCTATCTGTCTGTCTGTCTGTCTGTCTCTCCCTCTCTCTTTATCTATCTATCTATCTATCTATCTATCTATCTATCTATATATCTATCTATCTATCTATCTCTTTATCTATTCATCTCTATCTCTTTATCTATCTATCTCTTTATCTATCTCTATCTCTCTCTTTATCTCTCTCTCTCTCTTTATCTCTCTCTATCACTCTCTTTATCTCTCTCTATCTCTATCTCTTTATCTCTCTCTCTGTATCTCTCTCTCTATCTATCTATCTATCTCTCTCGTTATCTATCTCTCTCTCTCTTTATCTATCTCTCTCTTTATCTATCTGTATCTCTCTCTCTCTCTTTATCTATCGATCTCTCTATTTATCTATCTATCTCTTTATCTCTCTCTCTCTTTATCTATATATCTATCTCTCGTTATCTATATATCTATCTCTCTTTATCTATCTCTCTCTCTTTTTCTATCCATCTCTCTCTTTTTATCTATCTATCTATCTATCTATCTATCTATCAATCTATCTATCTCTTTATCTATCTATCTATCTCTTTACCTATCTCTTTATCTATCTATTTCTTTTTTATCTATATCTCTCAATATATATATATATACATATATATATACATATATATATATATATATATATATATATATATATATATATATATATATATATATATATATTATATCCCACTTTCTCTCACACACGTCCACAAGCGGACTGTCGCTCGTATGTTTTATGTGACTGTCTCTCTTTTAAAATACACCTCTTTTTATCAACATCAGTGTCTGAGTGTGTTTATCAGCAGCCGAAAAGAACTTGGGTTCACGATGACAGAACTGGCGTATAATAGTTTACCGCCCATCGGTTAGTGAATATATAACAATTGTTTTTGAGTTAATGATTTAAAACATCAAATGAAAAGGATTTTTTTTTACTTACACTACAGACTGAGACACGGTCTATTTCGGCAACAGAAGTGGTATGTATTTATTAGGTTCATTTTTTTTTTGTTATATGAATATGTTTCCATCTAAAATTAAATCGTAAACTAAATTTACAAACTTTCATCCGAAAAAACAAGTATTCGTTAAATAAAAAAGAAAATAAATCTTATTCTTTGATTAAAGTTTAAAGAAAAAGAGAGAATTATCTTTATTACTATTGATTGGCTCTAATGTCAGGGTTGGATGTTAGATATAACATCGATCCGTTCTACGCATGTCTCAATGTGTTTTTGCTATACACAATGTTCAGTGTACGATTGCTTAGTATTGGTATGAGTTGTAGTTTGGAATTGGATGGAGAAAACATGAAAGGCGGCCACACAAACATAATGTTTGTCAATTATTTCGAGAAAATAAAGATTTTTTTATTTGTTTGTTTGTTTGTTTGTTTTAAGTTAATTACATCATATAATTTTTAAATGGTGTTGTGAAAATCAATTCCCGTAGTCACTGGATGAAAGAGTAAGACAATCGATATATAAAGAGTAATGTTAAATAATTTTTTTTTTTTTTAAATAACAAAACAATGTAGAAATTGTTGATCCAGAATGTGTCAGCTAGTCTCTTATAAAACAGCAAAACATTTGTTATTTTTGTTTTATAAGCGATACTTTTCTATTTTCAAAAAGAAACCAAAGAAAACAACATGCATCATGCTTACGTGTAAAACAAACAATAAAGTACGCATTCATTTTTTCTACATTCATTATTGATTTTCATTATTCCATGAAGAATAAAATAAATATACACAATTGACACAATATATGTTGAATATCATACGATACGATATTAATAATATTGTGGTGCCATTCATATTTAGATACACAATAAATTCTTTCGATAAGTATATACTATTTTTACTGTAACCCACTCAGGGGCTCGAGTAACATCGTTACTTGCTGACACGGTATATACCAGTCGAGGATCCGTTCCCGACAATCAGTCCGACAGAAACTGCGCCATTTCGGTGTCCTTTTATCTGTCGGACTATGGTATTAAGTCTTGTTAGTCATAAGAAGGCCATCCTCATAAACCTTGCGTTCCTTCTTTATGACGGAGTTGATTGCTAACTGCCTGAAGCGCCCCCTCTCCACCAGGTGATTCCAACGGGGCTGCCCAGGCAATTTTAAGAGCCACATCATCCTAAGTGGGAAGGGGGTAAATACCGAAGCAAGTAGAGCGACGCTACTTGCAGATTCGTCTTCGACAGTCAGTCCGACGGAGACTGGGTAATTGCGGTGGCCTTTCATCTGTCGGGCTGTGGCATTAGTTCTGGATAGTCCAGGCCTTCCCTCTTTTGAAAGAGGTTAATTCATGGCTAACCGGGGAATGCCGACGGGGTTGCCCAGGCAATTTGTACTGTCTTATTCTCACCACATTCCGGCCATGTGCCACATGATCTTGCGGTGGGAGAAAAGCTATTTTGGCGATATTGTATTAATGTAATAGAACCTTATTCTTTCTTTCAACAGATGTGTTTGTCTTATGTGTTTATTATGCCCCTTCGAGCACATAACAAATAATAATACGCGTTGTGTTTCTATTCAGTATATATATTTACAAAAGCTATTAGGTTACGTATTACACAAGGGGGAGATAATTCAGTATATACTCAAGCGAACGGTATCAGCAGAAGCTGACTGAACGTACCAGTATTGTTTGCAATGTAAACAAGACATCATAAAATTTGTACGTTAGTTGGAAACCAAAATGTGTAGAGGAAACTGGAGTTTTGTTTTGTTTCACAATGTTTACGAAATATATATTTTATGTAAGTATAGCATATATTTTTTATTTAAATATGCATATGTAATTTGTAGTGGCAACATATGTTTTTATATGTTGCTATGCGTATATATCTGTTTGGCAAGCAACAGCATACAAAGCATCAGCAGAAGCTAACTTGAAGTATTAGTATTGTTTATATACAAGCCAGCAATTGTTTTTCCAAGTGACATTACTTATGGAAGTTGTAGGAAAATTGGAAACAATGAAAAATGTATGCCATATTTTGTACGGCACGGAACACTCGTCTTTAATATAATGGCACTTGTCGCTTCGTTTTAATATCTATATATATAAATAGCTATTTCGTAATTTCTACTTTTAACTATGTTTGCTAATTTTAATTATTTATACATTATAATTGAACATTTAAGAACTGTTTACTGTTAATATCTCTTTCTAAATGGCAGCTATTAATTATTATAAAAAATAAATTTATGTCTTTAATTTAGAACATTGTTTATGGGATTGCGTTGCATGTTTTTAATGTCAGGGAAAAGAAATAGTTTTATGTTTTTGAAGTTTTCATAAAATGAGCTCGCGTTTTTTTTCAGTGTCAATTTGGAATCGTTGTTCTATTCCCCTGTCCTTCTTTTATTTTTTACCCTCTTCCCCCGGCCTTTCCTCACACTTTCTCTTTTTTTCATACCGTGTGTGACAATGAAAGTACGCCTGTATTTATATAATGACGAAAGACTTTCCGGGCCTAGACAGTTTGTCTAGTATATATATATATATATATATATATATATATATATATATATATATATATATATATATATATATAGATAGATAGATAGATACAAATAAAACAATAAAGATAAATAATATATCTTTATAGTGATCCTATCGTGATAAATCAATGTGTTATATACTAGATAAAGCATTAATATAAGAAAATTAATGATGAAAATAAAAATTGAATAAAATACAATATTTATTAATCTATCAAGTATTCAAGAAAGTGATATACAAAAAAGCTTTTTCTTTTCCTTAATTACTGGATTTTTTTAAATAAGCTCTTTCCATCAAAGTAAAAATCAGCAAAGATTAGCATAAATATAAGACAATTTGTCAACAAATTTTTATTTTGTTTTTTAAATACTTGATGAATTAATAAATCTTGTATTTTATCTACTTTTTATTTTCATCATTAATTTTCTTATATATACAGGTCCAAACTCTAGTATATACTATATATTAAATAGTGTTTAACGCCAATACGTAGTGAAAGAAAGATTAGTTGTTTTGGCCTATTAAAAGAATTTCCGATGCTATTGACAATGTTTAACCATTCCTTTATTTATTTTTAATGTCGTTTATGTTTTATTTTATGTTTTGAAGCATGACATAAATCATAAATTTATGACGCCACGTGAAAGCTATAATTATTTTCTAAAGGTAATGTCATAAGAGCTATTTATAAGAAAATCTAGATAGCTCAATTCGTAGAACATCAGACTGAAGATGTCAAGGTTTCGGTTTCGATTTTCAGTCATGGCATCTGCTTTATTTGTTGGGAATTTATTCATTAGTATTAATGCAATATGCTCCATTTGTAAAAAAAAGTTAAGATATTTCTTTATGAAATTGTGCCTGACAGACATACACACACAGAGAGAAAGTGCCACTTATGTTATGAGTGGATAAACATATTCGAATAAAAGGAAATCAGTAAGTAGACTTGGAGTTAGTTAATCCAAGCCAATCCGGAAATGTGCAGTTTCGCTTGTCTCTCCTGGTAAATGGAGAATGTGTTAACCGGAAACTACATTTTTTATGGACGGGGATATTCCATAACTTTATTTAATTGGTTACACCGAAAGTAATCTATCTATATTTACCACGTTTCGGCTATTAACTAGTTGTATGTGCCGTACTAATAATATACGTGTTTGTAGCTTCCTACTGGGTCACATCCTGGTATTTGATCGCTTAATAAACGATGTATCGCCTAGTTGAAGAGATTCAATGTTGAGAGACACGAAACCCCTTTACATTACTGTAGATGACATAACCATCTATGGCAACACTGCGAAGAGCATTAATAATCAATGGGGAAGGAGGTGGTCGGTTACTTTCAATACATCTGAAACCAAGCTTATCTCCTTTCACCACTAACGCTCAGGTTCACACTTTGCCCCAATTGAAATAAATGGATCTTTCCTTGAAGAAGTTCACTGCTTTGATAAGCTTCTAGGACTGACCTTCACTCCAGACCTCAAATAAAAATCTGTTGCTAAGGTCGCTGGAAAGATTGTTTGACCATTCTACCGCCCAGAAGGTATCTCACCACAGACGCAATCCTCTACCTGTATAAGAGTCAAATACGTCATAAGATGGAGAACTGTTGCCACATCTGGGTAGATGACGTTCAGAGCAACATTTCCTGCCTTGACAAAGTACAAAACTGACTTCGAAATCTAGTGGGGAATGTCATCTTCTTTCATTACAGCATCTTTCTCATAATAGAGAACCTGCTAGTTTTTCTCTACTCTATCCTTATTGTCATGGTAGGTGCTCGACTGGGCTCCAATCTATGGTTCCTCCTTGTGAAACATTTACAACGAAAACTCGTCTAGCTACGACCACTGTAAATAATTTTCTCTTCTTACTCTTTGTGTCTAAGATTAAACGAAACTTCCATGAGCAAAGTTTATTTTCAAAAACTTCCCGCCTGTGGAACACAATACAACGGGGCTTCTTCACAGCTGACTACAATAAGGTCGTTTTCAAGTCCAATGTTAACAAGTTCTTGTTGAACCGTCATCTTAAATAATCAAATTCTGCTCATTTTTAACTATCGTTACCGAACTCCAAGGTGTTCTTTCACCGTCCATCTGACATACTCATTAACACTTATCCTCGAGTGGCCTTTGGGCCTTTATAAGCGGTGACTCGTTAGTACATAAAAAATATATATTGCCAAGTCTGCTGCAAAGAAAATGGGATCTATCTACCGGACTAAAAAACTTCACACACCTGCCACTATCCTTTGTAAATTACACATTATCTGAATGAAAACATTGTTGATGAGATGACATCGCATTTTGTAAATATTTTAACAAAGGAAATATTTATTTGTTTTGTTTTTGTCACGTCTGTAAGCTCTGACAGGCCCTAATCTGCACTCGACTGCATCCGCGTTAATTCGCGCAAGTCAAACCAACGGTTCCCAACAGATACGTCCATTCCCATAGGGCCATTATCCAACACGCGTAAGTGTGTAAATAATAGTTACTAGCGTATTAATATAATTTGGAAACAACTTTTAATCTTTTCAAAAAGGCTAAAAGATCGACAGGAGCCTGCCGATTCAAAATATACCATTAGTTTAGCTCAGAGATCACCCATTGTCGACGGACAGATACACAGACAATACTACTCACCTTTAGAGTGGAGAGAGATGAGAAAAATAGAGAGAGGGGACTTTGTTTCTTTAACAAGATATCTTTAATCTGACACCATCTCAATATTTTTCTTGGTCAGACGGTCTATTAAAACCACATGGTCGTCTTCTAAAAGGCTAAATCCAATTTCAAAATGGCGTCAGTCGGTCTACTTCCGGCTTTCGAAGATTTCATATCATTACTTCCGGCTCAAATGAGTTTTCGTTAATAAAATAAAATCTATCTTTATCAACACACATACACATATTCGTGCACTTAATTCGATGTTCAGACTAAAATACGATATAATTGATTTAGTGCGTTAAAAAAGTAACACCAAGGTTATCCGGCGTAATCTAGGTGTATATTTTTGGAACAATGCTTCTAAATCAAGTAATGCCAAAAATACACGCACGATTTCTATAACGCCTACGTTGAAGTGATGCTTACATAAAGTTTAATGGAAACTGATACTTTTCTAACTGATAAGAGTGGTTCCACATTGAGATCTCACGAAGCGAATAATGCTCTGCGTAGAAATGCATCTCACTGCTCAGAGAGCAAATTTGTAGAATTAACTACGTGTAAAATAAAATATCTACAGGGTTTGAGCGGGTGGTGATTGACCTAATGAATCGGACTATGTAATAAATACGAGACTGACACATAAAAGAAGGAGTAATGACTCAGAGGATGATATCATAACGAAAGCCCCCCCCCCTCCGAAAATAGGAGGAGTTTATGCCTCCTCGGGGATGCTCTCATAACAACAGAACAGATATTATACTACTCAAAAAGACAGAGAAGATAATTATGGAAGGATGGTATCATGAGGAACGAACATATATTATACTGCCCGCCCCCCCCCCCCCAAAAAAAGGTTATACTTGTTAGGATCGCCCAATAAAAGGAGAAGGTTATGTTTATGAGTATTGTATAATGGCAACAGAACAGATACTACACTACCCTCCCCCCCCCAAAAAAAAAAGTTGGTAATCCCTGGGAATATGGTCTAATGACAACAGAACAAATATAACATTACCCCCTCCCTTAAAGGAGGATGTAATACTTGGAAGCATTACTCACACGCCCTTAAAAATGAGGAGGTAATTCCTAGGATGATAATCTTATGACAACAGAACCAATACTACACTACCCACTCCCATTAAAAGATAATACAATAATAGATTAAATCTTTTTTTATTCATTTAAAAGCGTCTAGTCATAAAAACATTATTTTTATGGTTCCTTGGCGTTTTGGCCAAGATCTACGTGCTTTTGTTTGATGAGAATTATTTTATTTTTTTAATATTTCGAATACTCAATTTAATATTTCACTCAAAGTTGTGTTTATATGTTCCGTGTGCTTCTTGTTCCATTTTTTTCGCGAGTACTACGGTGAGTGTGTTTTTTCTTTAGGTCATCAGAAATTGATGCAATATTTTATATATGAAAAATTATATTACTAACGTGATTCTCCGATGTTTTAGTAATATATCTAGATAAATAGTGCATGCGAACACTAGCGTAGCATAATGTTTTCCGTCATTTTCGATAATCTAAATGAATTAATGCGAAAGTTTTTCACATCTATCTTAACTCTGTTAACATCAAAACACGTTATGGTTACTTAATTCTAAAGACAAGAATGTTTTGAAATACCGTATATATACTCATCTCCAAACTCCCTCAAACAAATTTCAATATTGCTCATTTGCATATTTATTTCTTTTTAAGTTTCTAATAAATTAATTATGTAATATACATTTCTAATTTATATTGCCAATTTTTCTTCTATATACGTAATCGTTTTATCGCTAGAACTATATATACTTATATTAATAATTGTAATAAGAGAGATTGTATTTCAAAAAATTGCATTTTAGAAACTTTTTTGACATTTTTATTTTCATATGAGATAATTTACTTCTGGTAGTAAGTAAAACGTCAAATATAGCTGAGATGTGAGAACAGATACTACACTTTGATATAGGCCAAAAGGCCAAGAAACACTAAAAAGTAATGTTTCTGTGACTAGGCATTTTTAAATTAACGAAAAAAATCTCCATTTTATCGGAACATCTTTTAAGGGGTTAGGTCGTGTAGTATCGATTCTAGTGTCATGATACCGTACTCTAAGGGATTATCTCCTCCGTAAGAGCTGAACATTTTTCCTGAAAATTATAAATATACATAGTTTGAAATAAAAACGTTTTTCATATAAAATGCAAACCAATAAAATTGAATTTCGGTTTAAGTTGTAAGTGTGGTATCTGTTCTGCTTCTACATTTGATCTTTTCTGTCCTCGGTCCGTGAAGGAGAAATCCTTTTAGACTGGGGCAATTTTTATTTTATCCCAATCCAGAGTGCCTCTATATAGGGAATTGTGGTTTCCCCACATTAAAAACCGACCCTCTGTCTGACTCTGCTCTTGTGTGGTGGCAAATAATCAGCAACTTCCGGTCTTACGTCAAATTTCTTGTCTTTATTTAAGAAATAATAAGATTTCGTTTTCTTCGAAATGATCAGTTATCGTTTATATATGGTTTGCTTTAAGAGAAAGGAGACATTTGCTTCCAAAGATATTAATCCTGTCTACGATACTAACAAAAGTTTCTTACCCTTTCAATTTCAAAACAATTCTGTTTTATAAATAGCTTTTTTTATATAATTTTATCGATTTGTATTTATCGTAATGGTAGACGGCATCATTTCGTCAGGCACAAATTTAAATCTAAAAACGGTCATCAATAATAGATCATTTCAAAGCTTTTTGGAAAAGATGGTTCTTCGGTTAAAATAGGTTGATTCTTTTTTCATCATACTAGTCTATTGATTTTGATTGTATGTTCATTATGTTCCGACCGCTGTACTCTCGGGTCGTCTTCATGCGTCCATTAAAGTTGATGACACACTGGTAACCTCAGTCTACAGCGAATATTTCTTAATCTACTACACTTGGTTGTTCATGCCATAGCCTGCTTTCATGTCGTTACTACTTTTAATAACAATCTTGTTGAACTGACGTTTGATCATCATCTTCCATTTCTAATTCATTTCTGATTAAACACATCATTTCGACATGAAATCAACCCGTAGAGATTTAACCTAGGCGATATATAATATAACACACAGCATATAACCTCCTTCGATTTACGTTATCGTGGTCTAATAATTAATTACTGTCATTTATATCTCCTGCTAGCTCTTTAAACTAGTTTTCCTGGTTTCAGATTCGCTTAGCGATAAAAATCGAGCCAAAAGCATCTGCTTCAACAGTATGATTCGCCTGTATCCGGCTCTTTACTTTTTTCTGAGTGTCCCTTCGTAAACTCGACCAACCTCACAACCAACTTCATTTGTTTCGGGCACTGGTATCCCATTCGTCCATCCGAGGACAACTCTATCTTCTGCAGGGCAACTTACTTTTTACAATTCAGTGTAATTTCAGGGACACATATTTACTAAACTTTTGTGCGATTCTACCTGTCCTTTTCAGGACAATTTACCTACTACAATTACAATGCGTAAATTGTTCTTCATAGGATATCTTTCAGTCATGCTTACGTTTGAAATAGCATTTTCGTTGGTTTGTCACGTGTATTTATTACTAATGTGTCACCGTTTATCAAGGCCCAAGGGCCTATTCGAGGATAAGGTTAAAGAGGTCGTCGGTCGGACAGTGAGCGCCACCAAGCGAGTATTGGAAAAACCGGAAGAATAGGGATAAGATTTATCGAGAGGAATTGTTAATCCAAGAAGACGGCTCAACAAGTATTTCTTTACATTAGACTTGAAGACGACCATGTTTAGTCGGCTGGAAAGCATCTTCGTTGTACTTTGTTCCACGAATAGGACGCTTTCGGAAAGAAACTATGTTAATCGAATTTCTGCTTGATCTTTGGTAGAGAGAGGGGGAAAGGAAATTAGTCTACTATGATTGAAGCCAGGCGAGTTCTTTGCTGTGAATATTTTACGGGGTAGGACGAGAGGTTGAAGCTCAGTCGAGCACCTACCATGACCATAACGAAACAGTAGAGATAGTCTAACAACATCTCTTCTCTGTGAAAGGGGGTTCAGTGAAGAAAGGTGATAACCCCCACTAGATTGCGAAGTCGGTTTTGTACTCTGTCAAGGCAAGAGAAAGTGCTCCGAGCGGAACCTCCACAGATGTGGCAGCAGTACTCCATCTAAGAACGGATCTGGCTCTTATACAGGTAGAGGATTGCGTCAGGAGTGAAGTAACTTCTGGGCGATAGAATGATTCAACCCTTTTCCCATCGATGTAAGCAACAGATTTGATGTAAGTCTTCAATTTCAGGTCCAGAGTAAAAGTCAGTCCTAGGAACTTATCAAAGAAGAGAGATGCGTTAAAGAGAGAGACATTCATTTCAACTGAGGAGAAATAAGGATCAGAGTATTGGTGGTGAATAGAGATAAGCTTGTTTTTTTTTAGGAGTTAAAAGTAACAAGCCCCTTTTCACCCATTTAACCACGTGCTCCAAGTCTGAAGAGAGAATATCAGAAAGATCTTGGCCATCAGTGCTCTTCGATGTGCTAAGTATGATCGCCTGCATAGATATCAACGAATGGTCTCAGGTTACGATTTGGAAGATCATTTATGAAGATCATGAAAATGGTAGGGCCTAGAATGGATCCTTGAGGTACGCCGGCATTGATATTATGAGCTTCAGACTTCCGCCCATCAACAATCACTTTAACAGACTTATCAGAGAGAAAAGATTTGGTGGTTGTAAGGACATTTCAATATATTCTATAGCTAGCAAGTTTGTGAAGTAAACCTTTGTGTCAAACCCTATCGGGGGTCTTTCATATATCAAGAGCTATCGCCCTAAAGACGAAACCCCTGTTGATAGATTCACTGATCCTGTGCGATATCACTGTCAGCATGTCAACTGTCGATCTTGCAGGACGAAATCCATATTACTTGTCGCTAAGTTGATTGTTTCTGTGTAGGTGGTTGATAACTTGTTGATTTATTACAGATTCGAGCAACTTACTAATGATTCACAGGAGACTGATGGGTCTGTACTGAGATGCAGAGTATTGATCTCCAGTATTTTTAAATAATGGTCACACCAGCGAAGTCTTCCAAGATGAAGGAAAGCATTTCTCCTTTAGGCAACGATTGGACAACTTTGTAAGGATAATAGCTATTTCTGGTAGCAGTTTCTTCAGTATTATGACTGGAATGTTGTCGGGACCAGTGGCCTTGTTGGCACTAAGGTTTTTGATAAGTTTGGCAACATCCTGGACAATTATTCGGATGTCACTTAAATTTTATTTCGGTCATAGGTGGGAATTCCGGGGGTAAATTGCCTTGATCACAAAGAGTGGAATTTGCTGCGAAAATTTTGTCTTTTTCAGATTCTGCAGAGATCACCTCTTGTCTGTTAATGAGGTTGGGATAGAAGTATTACATCTGTTCAGCACCTTGTTTGTTATTCTCCAAAACTCATGAACCAAGTCTTTGATCAGCCATTCTGGATCTTTAGTGATGTTTGTCATGTTTAAGTTTCAATAGAAGTTTGTCTCTTACACTTGGCCTTTTGGCTAAGATCAAAGTGTAGTATCTGTTCCGATGGATACTGCACCCCATAGACTGGTATTGTCTTGGCCTTCGGGGCTTGATTTACGCCGGTCTATGGGTCTGTCCTGTGCAGTTCTAGGAGGTCCACCCTCCCAGGTTTCGCCTCCCCTCTTTGGGGAGGAGTAAGTTTATTGCTTACTGCCTGAGGCGCCCTACCGGGGAATGCCGACGGGACTGCCCAGGCAATTTTTAAACCTCACTTTCCTGACCCGACCTTGGGTCACATCTTACCCTTGGGAGTAAGATAAAAACTGACCTTGTGCCTAAAACTCCTGGAGAGGAGTAAATAAATACACTTAGGTTTAGAAATGCAATGTTTGTGGGTTTATCATACGTATATCTTAAATAGCATTTTCGTTGGTCTGTCATGCTTAATTTTGAATAAGATTTATGTTGATTTATCAAGTTTGAAATAACATTTCGTTAATAACTCGTAAATTTCAAATAGCATTTTTGTTGGTCGCTATTCCTAATAGTTTGAAATAGAATTTTTGTTGATCGGTCACTCGTAAGTTTGAAATACCGTTTTCGTCGCTAAAGTTTAAAATGGCATTTTTGTTGGTCCGTCACTCGTAAGTTTAGAATAGCATTTTCATTGGTCGGCATGTCCGTCTGTCACGTTTAAGTTTGAAATAAAATTCTCATCGCTAAACGCCCAGGTTTAATGGACGCAGCTTACCAATATGCTTTCTTGTTTACTTATCACTAAAAAGGGGACTGATAAAAGAATTATTATATGCCCATTAGCCTATCTGTTCCTATTCGGGAGGAGCCCATACTTTATCTAATCTGGAGAACTTCAAGTTGGAACCTTGCCCATAGAGAATGATAGTAAGGCATTCCACGTAAGGCATTCCATGTATTGACTATATGATAGCTAATTAATCCCGTGCTCAAAGCTCAATTGAGATATTGCTTCTTGAAATTATATCGTGTGTTTATACGTATTGAAGGTCGCTTGATAATTTCGAAGTCAACTCGTGATTAAGGGACTGGTCTTTTGCTTTAAGAGTAAAATTTGTTAACCTTCAGTAAAAACGCCACAAACATATTAATTCAGTTTGGTGTGATCAGAGACGCTCTCGATTGAGACAAAAAATAAAATTGCCCCAGTCTAGAAGGACGTCTCCTTCACTGACCGACGACAAAAAAGATGAAATGTAGTATCAGAATAGATAGTTGTTCATACCAGTCTACGGGTACGTTCTCGACAATCAGTCCAACAATGTCTAGTTCATGTTTGAGTAGGTAATGGCCTTGCTATTTTCGGGTTGAGGTATGATTCTGTGCAGTTCTAGGAAATCCACCCTCCCAGGCTTTACCATCTACTTTTGAGAAGTGGTTAGCTTATTGCTAATCGCCCGATGCGTCTCTGCCAGGGATTGCCGACAGGGATTGCCGACAAAGTTACTCAGGCATTGTTGTGGGCCACAGTGAACACGCCTAGCTTTTCAATCCTCACCTTCCGATCTTGTGTAACATCTTAATTTTGCTCCGAGCCCAGAAGCCAAGGGTTTTCTTAGAACATATAATGTCAAACAGCTAAAACCCGATGGCTAAAGAATCCGGTGCTATTATTATAATTTTGACGACCACGTCTATGCTTGGTATTTGCCCACAGTGCGAAAATCTGTTGGCCTTAGATTTTGAATTACTTCATCATTACCACTATTTATCCGTTCTCCACTGCATCAAGGTCAGACGTGGGGTCAGTTTAACATGGGGAAGGGACATAAGCTCTGGAAGGGTTAAAAAATAGCCGAGAATGGGCACGCCGGAATTCCTCAGTAAAGAGCCTCAGGCGACCGGAAATAATTAAAACTCTTCAAGAACGGGGAGTAATGCCTGGGGAAAAACCTCCTCGAACCGATCCGAACCGTACATTATTCCGAAAAGGAATGGCCGATTTTCTTAGGACTGCCCTCCAAACAGAATAGAGAGAGGGTGATAGAAAAAAGAGTTAGTGGAAGCACGCATCAGCGTCGGACGCGGAATAATATTGGTGAATTAACTAATTAGTTCTTTTGATATCTCTCTCTCTCTCTCTCTCTCTCTCTCTCTCTCATACTCTCTCTCTTTCTCCCTCTTCCGCTACTTATCAGTGATTTGGAACGAAGATCACGTTGAATAGATGACAGCTGTCTTCTATCAATTTTGCGTCGAATTAGTCTTTTTTAAAGCTATGAATAGGAAGTATTAATTACAGAACAGGCATTCCCTCGGTCGGGGAGGATCACGTGGAAGGGCGTAGGATAAAGTCCAGCAATAAAGGTATGAATAACCATTTTGAACTTTAAGCTTTCTGTTATGATTACGGCAAATTAGTTACTGCATATATTCCATAAGGTTGAGAACGCGACATTGCCACACAGACACCGAATTTGCGTTAAAATAAGATGACATATAACCCAATGAAGATGGCTGCTTCATCTCGTAGTTGAATGTATCAAATTCATCAGAGTGACTTTAGAGTGACTGCGTTTTTCAGCGCGGCGTATGTACGTGTGCTCTTTTCGAAGTGGTTAACGTCTACGATAATTGCTTTACCCTGGAACGAGTCGACTGATCGATCGATACATTTGTCGAATAGGTTTGATGAATGACTTATTTTAAGAGCTCTCTTTCTTCATTGATAAAAACTGAAGTTGATTGAAAACAGCCAGAACACCAGAACAGAACCGGTAATTACGCAAACGCTCTCTCACACTCACACACGCACACACACACAAAAACGTATACATATATATATATATATATATATATATATATATATATATATATATATATTCAAATTATTTATTTTAAAAATTATACATTACAGATTCCAGAGATGTACCATGGTTTCATTGACACGGGTAGGCTTTAACTATTTAGAAAGGCTTTTACAACCCATTTCGTATAATCAGCGTCTCAAAGAAATTAGACAGTTCGAAAAAATAGAAACGGGCGATGGTGATCACCGCTTTTATCGTCCGGTGTATTTTCTCAAGTTATCTCTTTAGGGAGGAATTACCCTGTTTACGGAAGCAGACTATATGGTTGTTTACGTCTTAATTATAACTTAGTATTATTTAATTTTTGAAGTACAACTTAATTAGCGATTACAGGGATTACATGTTTATCTGTTTTCATTTGCTTCCGTATTTAAGAGTAATGGTGTATAGTGTTGTTTGTTTTTAGATCAGCGTGTGGCTTAAATTCGGGCTTGGCAGTGAATTAATAACAGTTAGTCATGCCCTAATTTAATTTAACTATTTGAAAATAAATAGATAATTGTGAAGCTTAACATTTCAAATATTGTCTTCGGTTGTTTGTTTTTTATTCATAATACTTTTTACTATTCCGGTTTTCTGCATTGCTAGCTGCCGTCATAATTGTACACACACACACACACACACACACACACATATATATATATATATATATATATATATATATATATATATATATATATATATATATATATATATATATATAGTCTAAAGAAGCTTTGAGTTATTTTAAACAAAAAGACAAAAAAAAAGGAAAATGCAGTTTAAATTCCCAGAGAAACTAACTAAATCCAAAATAGTGTAGACTTAACATTTGTTGCAAAATTCATAAATAAATAATATATAATAGTAAGTAAATAAAATAAAAAGGGGGATTAAGTATCTAACAGTTAAACAAAAGCAGGAGACCTTAACGTAAGCATCTAATATTAACACGGGGATCTTCAGCTGTTTACCATGTAACTGTTTCGGAGATTTAAAAACAGGACAGTTATATGCATGGCTCTCCAATGGTACAGATAAAACTACCATTTCCCCAATAATCAAGTGTCGAAATAATTCAGCTTAAAATGTTACTTATATATACATATATATATATATATATATATATATATATATATATTGTGTGTATTTAGGCAGCATATTTTCATTTAGGCAAACATTATTAAATAACAGGAAGTGGTTTTGTTTGATGCGACTTTTTTTTTTTTTCAATTTTCCGAATTGTCCATCTAATGTTTCGGTCAAATTGATGTAAATATGATCCATGGCTTTCTTGTTCCATTTTTTTTTCTTTTTTGCAAGTACTTTCGGTTTTAATCGTCAAATCATCTTCAGGCGGTATTAGTTTTAGTGTCTTTACAAATTATGACTTTACTGTTGTGCTCATTTTTGAATTATAACGGCAAGTAGTTTATAACTTGAAAAAGCGTCTGTAAAGTTGACATGTACATGAGAGCGTGATGGCGTTCTACACATATGAGAGATTTAAAAGTTTGACTGTTTAAACCGTTTAGAAATTGATGACGTTAAAGAAAGTGCATACAATTCAAACGCATAACTACCTAATGGCTAAGAATTTGGTAATGTTAATTATTATGCTAGACACTTTAAAATGTTGCGACTAGTTTCATAATTGAAATAATAGAAATATATATAAAATAAAAATATAGAAACATTCTTGTTAACAATACCAAAATAATACACCACGATACCAATATAAAAAAATTAAAAATACTCGAAGCCCTCTACATAAAAACTAAACATCCCACAATTAATAATGTCAAAAACTTTTAAATCTCTCATATGTGTAGAACGCCATTACGCTCTCATGTACATTTCAACTTTACAGACGCTTTTTCAAGTTATAAACTACTTGCCGTTATAATTCAAAAATGAGCACAACAGTAAAGTCATAATTTGTAAAGACACTAAAACTAATACCGCCTGAAGATGATTTGACGATTCAAATCGAAAGTACTTGCAAAAACGAAAAAAGAATGGAACAAGAAACCCATGGATCATATTTACATCAATTTGACCGAAATATTAGATGAGCAATTCGGAAAATTGAAAAAATAAAAAAAGTCGCATCAAACAAAACACTCCGTGTTATTTAATAATGTTTGCCTATATATATATATATATATATATATATATATATATATATATATATATATATATATATATATATATATATATATATATATATATATTGTAAGTGTGTGTTTTAGTACAGGAAACTGATCAGATTGCTCAATTACTTATATAAGATATTTTTTTTATTCAAAAAAACACCTATACATTAGCTTGGTCGCCCATCGATACATCCGGTTTCACGGAAACACTGAAACCCCAATACTATGGTGATTTAACAGATGTTTTTTTCTAAAGAAAGTGTTGAATCACAATAATTAAAGAATAATTACCATTGCTGTTTTTGGTCCGACGTGCTTTGTTTTTACGGCGTTTCCGTGAAACAAAAGATATCGATTGGAAACGAAACTAATGTCTAGTTTTCTTTGAAATAACATATATATGATAATTAATACAAACCATATTCCCAACAAAACTTTGTACATAACATCGATAGTAGTTAATAATAATAATAATAATAATAATAATAATAATAATAATAATAATAATAATAATAATAATAATAATAATAATAATAATAATAGATAAAAAACATTCATTCACTTCATAAACGCACAACATATTTTGAATTTTACGATCGATGTTTCGTATTGAAACAAAGAATGTATTTTCAAATTCTGACTTCTATGTTTTATTTTGCAATTGTTGAGAAAGTCTTTGAATCAAGACGAAACGTCGATGAACACATAAACATTTTTCGATTGTCCTTTTATCATATATATATATATATATATATATATATATATATATATATATATATATATATATATATATATATATATATATATATATTCGATTTTGCAATGTTTTTTGTGATCAATCGACTGAAAAAATATCGCAGTCGAGTTGTAGACATCAGAAAATAAAAACGCAAAGAAAAAATATCGGTCATGTATTTCTGGTGCCTAAGCACGTAATCAATCTGGTTAGGGATTTCTTTTATTCTTTTAGTTGGCGTCCATGTTTGGCCTGAATTGTGGTGCAGTAGTAACACTGCGGCTAAGTAAATAAAAACTGAATAAAATCAACAAATTATATATATGAAACACGGATTGAAATTGATATATTTCGAGTTTGATTTTCCAGTATTTATTTCAACAACGTTCAATACATAACCGAGCTTTATAATAAAAAGCAATCATATTTAAATCAGAGGTTTTCTCATTCCTTTTGACTAAAATACTGAGCTGATTATTATTGTTATAGAATGGTTTTTATTTATTTGTAGTTGTCCTTTCATTTCGTAGCTGTTTTTACGAACCTGTTCAATGATATGTGTTCCTTAGCAACCATTTACGATACGAATAAATAAATTGGTGGATGGAAGAATATATAATCTGTCTAAATAAAAACAGAATATTTAAAGATGAGATGGGTCTTAAGTAGATACCAATATTAAAAACTATATATTAAAATGTCTCTTTCTCTCTCAGTCTCTCGAATATATATATATATATATATATATATATATATATATATATATATATATATATATATATATATATATATATATTGGTACAGAAAAATTAGTACAACATTCGTACCGTTGGTTTCAAGCACGGAAGGACTTAACCATCCGTCTCTCTTCAGCTTCTATTGTCATCTGTTTCGGAAATGTGAAGTCACGTGTCACTCCAAGTCCTTCCGTGCTTGAAACCGACGGTACGAATGTTGTACTAATTTTTCTGTACCAAAATAAATTAATATTACGCTCTTAATTTTTAATTTTTAACTTTAATTCTTAATTAGTCGAGCACTTTTTTCTGCTATATTACAAAGAAGTTATATATATATATATATATATATATATATATATATATATATATATATATATATATCGTACATGTATTGTATTAGTTTCTGTAAATGTAAATCCGTAGAAACTCAAGTGTTTATAAAAAATGCTCAATACCAAGTAGAGCTGTTTATAAGTATAATTTTTTATTTATACAAACATTATTGGTTACATATGTGCATACATGTTTCGGTTGCACTTTTCCAAGAAAGTCAACCTCATCAGACCAAGCCATTCCTGAAAGATTCTTGGTCTGATGAGGTTGACTTTCTTGGAAAAGTGCAACCGAAACATGTATGCACATATGTAACCAATAATGTTTGTATAAATAAAAATGTATACTTATATATATATATATATATATATATATATATATATATATATAT
Source organism: Sepiola atlantica (assembly GCA_963556195.1). Lineage (NCBI taxonomy): Eukaryota > Metazoa > Mollusca > Cephalopoda > Sepiida > Sepiolidae > Sepiola > Sepiola atlantica. The sequence continues at coordinate 106,401,523 of OY744521.1, forward strand.
ATATATATATATATATATATATAAGAGATGGAGACACAGAGAGAGACAGAGAAAGACAGAGAGAGAGATGGATACTAGCCGGCGTTTCCAGGGATGCGGTGAATTAATTTTAGTTGTTAGTTTGTTTTTTTGTTCACGCATTTTAAAACTTATGTGAGACAACATCTATCATATTATTCAAATAAAATAAGTTATCCTCATTGCTAATTTTCATTTTAATGTTTCATATTAGTAGTCGTCTTGGTCGGTCTAAGTAATTTCATAAATAAGTTGTAGCTGAGTATGTTACTATATATATTTTAATCCAACAAGAAAACGTATATATATATATATATATATATATATATATATATATATATATATATATAAATTGTTTATTAAAACACTATATGTTACATATTTCAGAAAGGTACCACGGTTTTATATACACGGATTGGCCTTTTACTGTTTAAAGGGTCGTTAGAGTGCATTCAAATAGTCAGCGACTCACGAAATGAAAACAAATCTATAAATCGAGTTCAAAGATCACCGTTAACATCTTCCGATTAATTCGCTTTTGGAGAATGTACCGAGTAAATAGGGGCGGACTTTATGTTTATAGGTGTCTTAATCGTAACTAAGTGTTGTTTAAAATAATCTAACTATTGATAACGGATGGTGTATGTTTCCTGCTTCAATGATGTATTCATATTTAGAGGTGATTGTGTGTGGTGTAGTTTATTGGTCAGTGAGTGGATTAGATTCTGGGTAGGGATGTATTCCTGTTATCAAAGGTTTGAGTGTTATATCTATATTATTTTTTTGGGGGGGATGGGCGGCGTGCCTATATTTTAGTGCAAAGCTCTTGCTATAATTGTAGTTTATTAGTTATGTAGGAGCTTGGTGTTAATGGAAGGGGTATCCTTATCAGTGAATATATATATATATATATGTGTGTGTGTGTGTGTGTGTGTGTGTGTGTGTGTATATATTCACTGATATATATATATATATATATATATATAATAGTTGTTATTGTTTATTATCTATACGTTTCGTCCTTGATAATCGGGACTCATCAGCATAGAGATATGACTATTCACTACCGGTCATGCGATTCGAAACCCCGGATCACGAGTATTTTGCAACTCAAATCCGACGCCTTAACCAGTGAATAGCGAATAAACTGTGACAATTTTAACACTTTATCGGCGGCTTAACGTCTGAAGGCGTTCTACTTTTTAAATGAAAGAAACGATACATTTAAAGCTAGTGACGTCATGCTGTGTTAATACTACACTTACAGTGCTCTACTTTTTCTAGGAGCGACAAATAATAATAAGTATTTGCTATTGTTTATTATCTATGTACGTATGCGTTTCGTCCTATACACTCTTATGTCTTTTTTTCAAATTTGTAATTATCTAAGATTTAAACTCACTCTGTGAGAGTTTTTTGATAGTTAAAGACGAAATATTACCTAACTCAACTTAGTTGATTTGATTGTATTGTTATGTTTATTAACTTTTCTTACTTGTCTCCAGACCATTCTTTCAAAGAAAAGTATCATCGTCATAAATACATAATGATGCAGTTAAGACTAAAATACCGAGGTTCAAATCTGTCGACGAGAAAATGGAGTTTAAGGAGTGAATGCTCAGTACGCTGTAAATAATTTAAGAGTATAAAAGAGCTGTTTTTTCCTACACAAGGTCGGTCGCTGCGCGATAATCGCAACACATTCTGAGATGTTAAGGTGCGGCTGAGACCGACCCTTTTGTAAGACAGAAAAGCACTCATCCGAGTAATGGTCGGCACAAGGCTTTTTAGTGGGCGACCGTTCTCTAATATCAGACTTAATTGTCTATGAGGGGCGGGTTTTACAAATTTAAAAACACAGAATCGTCAAGATATAACGGGCGAGACTATAGAAAGAAAGAAAGGAAGAAAGAAAGAAAGAAAGAAAGAAAGGAAGAAAGGAAGAAAGAAAGAAAGAAAGAAAGAAAGAAATAAAGAAAGAAAAAAAGAAAAGCTATACGGGTAGCATGAAGAAAGGAGGCGGTGATGAGAGAAAAGTTTCATGCGGTTTTCTAAAATTGCCTGCTTGTCAGTTAAATCGGAAATAGATCAAGGCGGGAAAGAGAAAGAAAAGAAGAAAGGAAGAAAGAAAATAATAGAGAAATGAAGAGAGAAACAAAGGAAAAGAGAGAGGAAGAGAGAAATGTTATATCGTATGTCTGTTAGTAATTTTAATAAATATCCAATCATGTTTCAATTTTGATTTTTTTCTCAAGTATCGTCGTGTGATTTGAGAAACACAGAAATGTGTTTTTATTTTCTAACCATTGTCTAACTTATAATTTTAGCTAAACTATGCGTGATTTCTATGTTTTCAAACTAGACGACCATACTTGATAGAAGATTCAACTTCAACTTCAAACAGGCTTGCATTTTCTCCGCCCTTTCTTATCCTCCTCCCTCTAATGTCCACAAGAAAGATTAACAAACATCATACGAATAACTTTTTTCTTCACCTCCTCCTCCTCCTCCTCCTCCTCCTCCTCCTCGTTCATTTCATTAAATCTGCACGTTTTACGCTGAAAATACTATTTCTAACTAAAACGTTACAGACCGACAGCCAGACAGACATAGAGATGCGTGTACGCCTCCAAAATAATAAAATAGGTTTAATATGACATGAAAAAAAATGCCTTTATTTGCGAGGACAATACAATGCGATTTGCGATCACGAGGTCCAAATCAATGCGACAGGGGGGGGGCGTCAATGTCTACAGAGTTAGTCGAAATCAATCTCTGCCAACTATTTCATTGGACCGGTATTTTATTTATTTCAGATATTGGGATACCTCACGCAATCGGCAATACCCCATCCTGAATGAAGAAGTAATGCTTTGGAGGGTCTTGTGGGACCGAGCCGGACCATACTTTATCACGACAAAAAGGTCCTAATGGTTCAGGACAACCCCTGGGATATCAGAATGAAGCCGAGGCGAACCTTGGCTGGTATGAATACAGGCCAAACTAGTTCCTGTGTAGTTACGGAACACCCTAATAAACTTTAATCTCGTACCTTTCTCCATCTCTCATAAATATTAACCCAGTCTAATAATACTAAATCAACAGTTAAAACGGTATATCCGTAATTCTTAATGTCATATCCTTACAAACCGTTCATCATCTGATTCCGTATAACCCCGAGTTGGTTATTGTAAAAAAAATATTGTAATATTTATTCCCTTTGTAGGCAACACGGAACAAATTGGTGCATGAGAAAATCAGAAAAATTAATTTACTGGTCGTTGTTCCAAAAACAACACTGAAACTAACCCAAACAGTCAGTGAGTGGCTGATGACCTTTTCTTTTTTTTTTCTTTTTATAATACTGAACCAGTTACTAAAGAGGGAACGTGTAGAAGGAGAAAACTTTTAAAAGAAAGATATTACAAACTTTTCTTTGTGCTTTTCTCTTTTCTTATCTATGTCCCGGGGAAACGCTGGATAGCCATGATAGTCATAAATAAATGCTTCTAGGCAGCATTAATAGACTGGGTTAGTTGTCAGGTGAGACGGAGAAACATTATAGGTTATTTGGGCCACCCGTTACAATAAACGTCTGCGTTCTAATAAATATTAGGTTGTCCTGAAAGTTCGTGCCGATTTTCAGTAGTTCATGGTTTGACACGTTAAAACATGTCAGATTATTGACAGATATAATATACTTACATTTCCGGTTAGAGCATACTTTAAGCTATCGCTCAAGAAAAGAAGTTTAAAATTATTTTACTTGTGTTCATTTTGGAGATCTTTAAACATGGAAGAGTGTAAGATCAATTTTAAACACTTGATGCTTTTCTATTTCCATAAAGGCAAAAATGTCTTGCAAACAACAACAACGACAACAAAAAATGCGCATTGTACGGTGAAGATCATTTAGCTCACAGGAAATTGTTTGCAAAGTTTAGAGCGGAGAATTTTAGCCTTAATGATGAAGAACGCTCAGGCAGACCACTCTCTACAGATGACGACCAAATCAAGACATTAATTGAAAATAACCCACATTACACAACACGAAAACTAACAGAAAGACTTTATACATCAAAATCCACGATTCATAAGCATTTTCTTTAATATTTAATGACATATATATGATTTGACTTTTGATTTCCTTTAAAATTCGGCACGAAAGTTCCAGATAACCTGATAAATACGCGTACGTTTACAATGGTGGGTACGGAAGTGAAGGGAAGTGAAGTGGTTACTGAGGCTGATTGACGACGGCGAGTTATGTTCGAGTCTTGCCGGATCCATAGAACCATTATAATATGGGATTTTGACCACCTTCGCGTTATCCCTCCTGTGTGTTCCTGATTAAAATAAAAGAATGGGGAAACAATGCCAACAGAATAAAATATACCAATAAACTGTTCGGTCGAATTGCGTTTGTTTTTTCGATATAATTCCTGACACTAGATCAAAATATTCCATTTTTAGAATTTCGGACATATTATGGCGATTGTTAATTTTTGCAACATCCCAAAGTTATTTTTGCACGGCTGATTCTGTTTTTAAGCTGCGTCGTGTTTCTCGTATTTCCGAATGCAGCAAAATCAATCGATTCTTTGATTATAGATTATAAACTCCAAAGTTGTTAGAATCGATATGTTTGTTTTATGCTCTTCTTGAACAAGACTCATGAATCGATTACAAGAAGATTAAATGTCGAAATGGGAAGAAAAAAATTCAATTAAAAACATCCCGATTTTGGGAAGATCAATTTACTTCTAAACAAAAGCAAGACTATGAAACGGTGCCAGGTAATAGATTATATTTGAGATGGTTTCAAATGTGTCGATAAGAAGCTCAGGAGTCGCTTAAGTTCGAAATATTATTTTCGGTCGGTCTGTCACGCTCAAGTGCGAAATTGCATTTTTTTTTAATGCGTCTACGTATCTATATAAAAAATTGTATATACGTTGGTTGATACATCAGTCTTTCAAGCTTAAGTTGGAAACGGTTTTGTAAATCTGTCACGCTGAACGTTGAAATAACAGTTTAGATGCGTCCACATATCTGTATGAGGGGCTTCGTCGGGTCTGTTGGTTGGTCCGCCAGTCTGTAATGCTTAAGTTTGAAATAGCGTTTTTTGTAGGTTGTGTCACGCTTAAATTCGAATTATAACTTTAAGATGCGTCCACGTATCTATATAAGATACTATGTATGTATTTTGGTTGGTCCGTCAGTCTGTCATGCTTAAGCATAAAATAGCGTTTTTCTTCTTAGTCTGTAACGCTAAAGTTGTAAATAGCATTTTTAGATGTACCCACGTAAGTTTAAGTTTTAAATAACACGTTCAAATAATCCACGTATCTATATAAGAGATTCGGTATGAATATTGGTTGACCCGTCAGTTGTCACGCTAAAGTGTGAAATAGCGTCTTTTTTGTTGGTTTGTCACGCTTAAATAAATATATAATTTTTAGATGCGTCCACGTATCTCCATGAGAAGTACCGTCAGTCTGTCACGCTTAAATTCAAAATAGTTGTTTTGTTTGTCTGTCACGCTTAAGTTATAAATAGCACTTTCAAATGCGTCAATGTATCTCTACGAGAGGCTCTGTTCTTCGGTCGGTCTTAAGCTTGAAATATACTTACCATCGCTAAACGCGCAGATTAAATGGACGCATCTTAAGAATCTCTCTCTCTCTCTCTCTCTCTCTCTCTCTCTCTCTCTCTCTCTCTCTCTCTCTCTCTCTCTCGTAAATATTGCCAAATGCGTGTGGGACATAATTCTACGGAGAACAAAAACTCTGTTATGATAAATATGTTCTTTCCCTCCGAAGAGTAGTTGCGTATCGTCGTGGCTTCAGAGGTTTGACTTGATCTGCCTATTTCTAGCTCCTCGACCAATTCCTCCTGATTTCATAAAGAATCACAATACTTATTATAAACGATTTTTAAACACATTTAATAGAGTATAAACTGAATACAGTGGGCCATTATGCTGCATATTCTTAATAGATGAACTTGAATATTGTCTGTCTTTTGCACGCCACCGTGAAAAGGTTCCGTCGTTTTTTTTTGTTTTTTAGAGGGTGGTATTTGCATGAAGACGGAAACGACGGCTTTCAACTTGAACTATATTTTATTTACTTATTTACTTAAGCACCATTGTCTCAACCAATGGTGGCTTCTGGGTTATCTTCAGAATGGCAGCAGGCGAAATAGTCGTTAATAATAAACAAAAGTAGTTTACTCTCTCTGAAGACACAGAAGAGAAACTGCTGTTTCAAGAAAACAGTAACTTCAAATACAACTAATAAAGTACCATCTTCACTTTTATAAAGCTACTAGAATACCCGTCCTAAGACGGGTAAAATGAATTCCCCGAACAGAACAGGTTTACACCACTTTTATGTCTTCTTACGATAATTAAAAGCCATACATAATGCTACTAAACTAATGTCTAGAATACTTATTTCAATTCTGATCGAAATCCATTACATGATTTTTATTCTAGAAAATGTCTAAAAATGAAGTCTTGAGCTTAAGGGTTCTTCAGAAGAAATTGAAATTTAGGGAAGCTTTCTTAATTACTGTTTAATGACTTTGAATCAAATTTAATGCAAATCTGAAATATTTGAATTATCAAATAGTATGTTTGTGCACAGATTATGCTTCCTAGCCATTTAAAAAAAATCTTCATACGCCATAATCGCGTTGACACACCGGTTCTCGTTAGATCACCGAAGTTAAGCGACGTTGAGCCTGGCCAGTATCAGATGGGTTCCCATTTGGGAATGCTAGCCGCTGTATGCCATCTTTCCATGACCGAGATATACATGCGGTAGGTACCGCTTGTAAATTTGATATTCCTTGTAAACTTCCTCATTTGGATAAAGCCTGCATATCCCGCCGAGGGCTAATACCACACCATGTATTACCGGTTCGTTCGTTCAAAGAAACTGAAATGTTGGGAATCATTATTAACTCATGTCTAATACCTATTTTTTAAATTTCACAACAATCAGAAACATCTGAATGTTCACGAAGAGCTCCCACTCCAATTTTGACGCGCTTTGTATTCCAAAATCCATAATGATCAGTTAATTAGTTTAAAAGTAGATTCTTAAAATAGAAATATATGAACATATACACATACCAAACTTTATATAGATAGAGATCTCTTGTTGGTTTCTTAGTCAACGGCAAATTGGGTAATTAACATTTGGAAACTTTTAGAGCTTGTCTACATATAACAAAACACCAGATTAAAAAGTAATGAAATCGCATTTTTGAAGTCCCACTTTGTTTAATGACATTCTGTAGTAATCAGAGTCGTGCATATATTCATATATTTATAATATTATGTAACACAGAGTTAATTAAATAAATACCAAAAGATATGAATCTATATTATAATTTTCGAACAGCGATTAGAATTCCAACTACTTCGACAAGTAGCCGAGATTCTAAACGCTCGGTCAACTGGAATAATTAAATTACATGTAAAATTTTACTAAAAAAAAACATGAATTCGCACGCACACACACACACACATTATATATATATATATATATATATATATATATATATATATATATATATATATATATATATATATATACTGGTAACTGCGAAGATTGGGTTTTGTTTGTCGGTTTAGAGTTTTCATTACCACTTGTATACACTGCTCGATGCTTTCCCAGTCAGAGCTTGATATTACAATAAAAAGTTGTTTTTGTTACCGTTACCATGGGTTTAGTCATTTGCGCGCGATCATCAAATATACGAATTTGGTGTCGGATTCACAATGTTATCATTAACATTACATTGGTAATCTGATCCCAAATTCGAAAATTAGACCGTCTGATGATCGCGCCTCAGCGCGTGAAATCATGGTAATGGAATAAAAACAAACGATTTATCTTTCCGGATGACTCCAAGGGAATGATGATTAGTTTATTTTCTGAGAGGGTCACTCAGAATTAGATTGTGTCAAGTTTGTACATGTATCTAATGTCGTTTCTGACTTTTAGCCGGGCAGACACACAAGTTTCCTTTATAGAATAATCGATACATTCTAATTAAGTTTTTAGTCGGACTTCGGAATAGACACCGCTGCGTTTTTGACGATTATTTTAAGATTTTGTTAAAAAAAAAAAGATGGAAGATGTCGATAATTACGTTTAGACCACGAATATCGAAAACAAATATAGATTCGTTTTATTATTTCAATGCACTTAATGGGAGGAGTGATGGACTGTTACTTTATAGTTAGCGTAACTGAAATGGTTACTCGCTCTGTTGTACGCAAGAAGTGAGTATCAATTTTACATTATATTTATATAGTAAAGTGAACACGCATTTCAAAGTCTAAAACATTTTCTTTGATGTTGTTCTTTTAAATTTTAACCGAGCTTTTCCAGGGAGTTGACGTGTAATCACATGAAAAAAGTAGAATCTTATTTTTTTTTTCGTTGACAAAGAGAAAAATTTTTACCAAAATCTTTATTTTCTATGTCATGTCCATTTGCAACTGTTCCAGTTGAGCACGATACACTTGAAGGTCATTATTTGATCTACTCTTCTCTTTATCCAATTCAGAGAGGCTTGGAAACTGGTACCGTTCATGACGGGTGGTGTTTCGTTTGAATAACTTACGTTTAGACAAGACAGTGGATATAGTAGATTTTACTTTGATACGGTTCGCATCATTTCCTTGAAACTGCAAATATCTTTAGTTAAGGGGAAGACATTCTTGTCAGCCAGCCTTGTTACCTCTTCGTTCCCTATTATGCTTTTGAAGGGCTTACATCTTGACTAGTCTGTTTGAAGTCCAGGTGATTGACTGCTGGTGGTAGGGTCGCTTTCAGGCTTGGTTTGTCTTTAAGTGATTCTACCTTAGCTCTCTTTTTATTATTATCATTTGGTTCTTAGATCAAATGGCTTCATGCCTTGTCTATAGCGACTTCCATAAATGAAATCATTGAACATTGCTTATTTGTCAGATATATTCACAATGTCATCCTTGATGCTTTTAAGGCCAAAGTTCTTATTTACTTGCCTCCTGACGAAGACAGAATTAGACACAAGGTCAGTTTTATATGTGGGGAAAATCCAGCTCCCCTAAAAGGAGCACTCTGGATTGAAACAATATACAACAAGCCGCGCGTGCGTGGTCCCCCTCTGTATATGACTCGATGTGGCTAGTGTAAAATGCAATAAATCTGGGCAATTTGGGGCATTTTTGACCCCCCTTTGACCCCCTAGAGGCGCGAACCAGAATTTTTCTGAGGTCAATAATGCTCATTTTATATCCAGAACAATTGCCTGTACATTTTGGCCAAATTTAAGAAAAATTGAATGGATGGATCAAACGTTATGGGAGAAAAGGGTCATTTTTTGCCATTTTGAGGGCTTTTGATCCCCTGGGGGGGGGGGGGGCGAACCAGATTTTTTCCAAGGTCAGAGAAATTGAATGGATGGATGAAAAGTTATGGGGCAAAAAATGTCATTTTTTTGCCATTTTGGGGCCTTTTGACCCCCTGGGGGGGGGCTAACCAGATTTTTTTACAAAAATCGGAGAATGTCACTTTCTAACCTGACCAAAGTTACAACTTCATGCAAAATTTCAGAGAAATTCAATGGATGGTTGTGGAGAAAAATCCGGACGGACGGACGGACGGACGGACGGAAATGCATTAAAACATAAGTCCCCCGATTTTATAAATCGGGGCACCAAAAATTGCTTCAGTCTAGAAATAACATCTCCTTCATGAGCTGATGACAGAAAAGACTAAATGCAGCATCAGAACAAATACAAGAGTTAGTCTTTTAAAAAATTCTCTATCAAACAGTGAATAAAAACTGTTTCAAGAAGTTTCCTTTTAGAAGCCATCTAACTTCTGTAGGTAACAATAAACCGTCACACTCTTCATTATTATCGATGCAAAGCTGTCGAAACAGTCTGGGATTTTGTTTTTTATATAAAAAATACTTTATTGTTTCTCTAAAAGACATTAAGTTTAATTGAAAATAAAACAAAAAACAAAACAATAGTTTTCTTGTATGAAAATACATTGAAATATTAAAATTGCCGTCTAATGATGTTTCATTGTTCGATTGATTAATGGGAAGGCAAATAATAATGAATTAATTAAATGTCTTTTTCGAAACGAATATGCAAGTATCAGGAAGTTTCATCGGATGTCCTGCTGGCTAGCTGGCAGGCCGAGAGAAGGCTCAAGGCGTTTCTACGGATAGTGTCGATGGAGAGGCGCTCGTAAAGCCAAGTCAATTCACGAAGGTCCCCGTGTGACGCGTCATTAACAGACCAAGGCTGTTAAGGAAATCGCGTGAGACAGGGCCTATCACTCCACTCGTCTTCACGGCGATCGGTTTAAACAGAAATCTGTCGAGCAGATTGAAAATATGCCTTGATTTTATTTACTGGTGTGATAACAGAATTCATTGACTTGTGAAGTCGACAACTTAATTCTTTTGTTACTAGTAGACAATATGTTCTATATTCTGAAGTTAATGATTTCAATTGCACCGGTTAGAAAGTAAATACCGATTTTACAATGAAGGTGTAATAGCGAAGTGGCAACCTTAACACATCTCGGTACATGAAAGTAATGTTTTAATTGTTAGTTTATAATCATGATGTAAACGTGGTAATCGTCAATAATCATGATGTAAACGTGGTAATCGTCAATAATAGGCAGTATATTTTTATGAATCATTTATTTTAGGAAAATACTCTTTCTTGGGAAGCTTCTGTCTCGACTAATTTAGGAAGATGATGACTTTCTTTTTCCGGTTGAGTTTTCATTTTGGCGTTTCACGTGTATGATGCAACTCGCTATCTCTCTAAATAATTTAAGTGACTGAAAGTTAAATAAACACCAAAAAGAAAAGATTAATTTTCGAACATGCCTTTGTTGTATCAAAGAACCTAACCCATATCCAATGTAATTACTGCAGAATAAACAATGAACAAAAACTAATACGAATAATTATGATAGATCTTTTTAAGAAGAATCACAAGGAAACAATATAATGATAATGGCATGGCTTGCTTAAGGTTAATAAATAAACGAAACGAAACGAAATTGACTTTTTAGAAAAACTAATAAATTAATAAAATTAAATAAATAAAAATGAAACGAATTGTATTCGCCTTTCTTCGGAAAACAACTTTTAAAATTAAAGGTTCGAAAAATCAATAACCATTTTGTCGTCCACACCTTCACAGAATATACAAATTTACTTACTAATTGCATATCGACCGGGCCTCCTCTCTTTTACTACCTAATATTCGTGTCCCCTTTTTGGAAATTTCACATTAATTATGTTTTATTTAATAAAAATTAATAAAATAAAAAACAATACAATACAATACATTAAAATGTATTAAATTTTTAAAACCATTTTTAAATTGATACGTAGAACCAAGATGGAGTCCATCTTTAAAATGATTAGCCAATGAAAACGCGTCTTAACTCAGTGCATACAAAAACTGCTTTTTATTAATTAAAATTCGATTTTAATGAATGATCATTGGAGGACTTGGACTTTTACTAATCCAAACTAAAATATCGATCTGATTAAATATAAAAACTGATGAAATCGATTAGAAGTAAAATTATTTGTTTTAAGAACATGGATCGATATTTGCAATAATTGACTTGCGAAACAGAATTAAGTATCTACATTCTATTAAAAGGGTATTAAGGTCAAATAAGCGTTTTTAGACTGGCTCTACTTTATATACAAGAAGACTACCATAAACTAGCGTGTAAACTAAATAACATTTCAGGTTGTTGTTGTCGAATTTCTTTACTAACGAGTAATTTCCTGAGAGAATAAACAAACATATACATATAGATATAGTTGGGTCAAATACAGAATTATGTCGTATTCAAAGAAATATTCTTTAAAGAACAAATGCTGCCTACCTAAACAAATACATATTTAACAAGCCTAAACCATCCGCCAAAAATGACGCAAAAAAATATGCTTCGCAAGTGTTTGCAATAATATCCATTTAAAACATAGAATTACGTCAGTAATTTTATTTTTCATATATAAAATATTATCATCATTTATGAAAGAAAAGAGAAAAAATAACACCTACAGTTAATTTTTATTTCAGAGTGAAAAGTTTATTTCCAAAATCATTTCGGGAAGCGGTGGTTTTCTGACTTGTTATTTGCTTTCTTGCTTTCCTTTACCACTTGAAATGGTTTACTCGCTAACAGTTGTGTGACGGGACGGATTTATATTTATTTACATAAATAAAGGCACATTGGTCTTTATTATAGAGTGGAGGATTTAGTCATACACATACAGCTGTTTCGCCGTATCAGGGGCTTCAATTTGCCTAAACATGGACAGGGTACTTTAAAAATAAAAACGTCAATTTGAGGCGACCCCTAACGTAATGTCACAGCCGCCTTAAATTCACAGCATTGGTTATTGCCAAACTCAATTTTTATGTTTCCGTAATAAGTAAAACACTAGTATTTAAAAACACTTCAAATAACATTATATTTTAATGCTATAATATAATTAGTATTGTATTCCTTGAATGTTCAAATGTCCTACTTTGATAAGCTCCTAGAGCTGCCTTTCACTCCAGACGTTAAGTGGAAGACTTGCGTCAGATCTATTGGTAAGGTCGTTGGGAAAATGGTTGGATCATTCCACTGATCCAGAAAGTATATCACTACTAACGCAATCCTCTACCTGTATAAGAGACAGATACGCTCTAAGATGGAATAATATTACCACATACGAAGAGTTGCCGCTCAGAGCATCCTTTCCTGTCTTGACAGAGTACAAAATCTTCCTCTTAAATAATCTTAATTTCGACCAGTCTCAACCATCATTACCAATCCTCATAATTTTGCCATTAATCCTTATTTTCGAGTGGCCCTTTGGCTTTGATAAGCGGTGACTCGTTAGTTCATTAAAAACATCTACGGTAAATTCAGGAATTAAAACCATTTGCTCTTTCATTATATATATATATATATATATATATATAAGACACTAAAACTAATACCGCCTGAAGATGATTTGACGATTCAAATCGAAAGTACTTGCAAAATAGAAAAAAGAATGGAACAAGAAACCCATGGATCATATTTACATCAATTTGACCGAAACATTAGATGGACAATTCGGAAAATTGAAAAACTAAAAAAAAAGTCGCATCAAACAAAACCACTCCGTGTTATTTAATAATGTTTGCCTAAATATATATATATATATATATATATATATATATATATATATATATATATATATATATATATATGTGATTTTATGAAGGCTTACCAAAGCATTCCTTTCAAGACACCAATGATCACCATTAAAGATATTTTTTCTTACAAATACTATTTATTCAAATTAAATGTTTTTTCCTACACGTGTTTCACTACCAAGCAGTTACTTGCTTGGCAGATCATCAGGGAAATTAAATGTCTGGAATACTGGTTTCAACTGCCGACAAAACACAATGTGGCGTTGTAATAGTTGAGGTCACTTAAGAAAAGAAGAGGAAAAAAATAAAAATAAAAATAAAATATAGATAGATTTAGAAACCACATGAGTTCCTTCAGGGGAGGCCAAAGGGAAGACATAGATAGGCCTAACACTTCTGTTGGCCGTTTTGTGAGAAACCTCATTGCTAGGCAAGACCCTTTCGAACTGAAATGGTCAATTTTGGGGAGGGCTAACAAATATAAACCGAACAAAAAGAAGAGATGCAACCTATGTGCATTGGAGTCGTACCACATCATGACATCTAGAGATAATTTACTGAACGCTAGGCAGGAAATACTACAATGCTGTCTGCATAGAAACCGTTACCTGTTATCAAGCCTAAAACCTGGATAGGAGGGGAATTGGGGGAAGTATAAACTTACAGCAGAGATAGGCAAGATGGACACTTCCTGAGGCAATCTGGGGCAATAATTAGTGTATAATAGGGGGGATGAGAATTAGTAACACGTACTTATGCTAAGATATGTCTTAATTCAATTATTAGCGGATACTCGAGACTTAGGTTGGGGGTGATAAGGTAGGAATATTCTATCGGAATAAGGCCCAGTGATAGTCAACTATAGTAAATACTTATTCAGCGGAATAGAGGGGGGGAATTGTGTTACATATAAAAAGATAGTGGAATAATAAATAATAAATCACAATTTATTCTCAGAAATAGATATATTATACGAAATGCATTGGGGATTTCAAGTAATTTTAAGTGAAAAATAAGAAATAGCAACCTGGATGCTATCACTATTTAATTAAATTAGGTTAAATTAAATTAGTTTTTAATTAGATTAAAATAAATAAAACAATTTGGTGGCAGGAATGGGGAAAAGTAATTAAGGAAAAAATAATTTTAAAAACATGCATGCCGACACGGACTTAATTTCTAAAAATAGAAACAATTGAATTTTATAAAAAAAGTATTTTGTACGGGATTTTAAATTAGTAATAATAAAGTCTCCTGTCATTTAACGAGTAAGAGTGATATTTTTCCGTAAAGTTGACAAAAAAATAAACCGGTCCATTAAAATTAAAAAAAAAAAAAAAAAAAAAGTTTGTTTTTTTTCAAAATAGAAAATAGATTTCTGATAACGATATTCCGTTGTAACATTTATTTATGGAATATAGAATAATATTCTCCACAGAGAGTTACAAACAGACACAGCCGTTAAGGAAATATTTTAAATGATTTAAAATAATAACTAGATTTTTGTAGAAGGACTTTTTATAATAACAGTTTATTTTTGATATATGAATAATTTTTTTAAAAACAAATTCTGCGGGATAGGCTTTTTTCGCTTCGTTAAACAACAAAACGATAATAATTCGGCAGTTAATTAAATGAAGGATATTTTCCCAAAATGTAAAATGACGTCCCAGACACTAGATGATTAATTTCTATAAGGAATAGGTTTAATAATAAATATTTTTAGAAACAGTATTTTGAATAAATAGTTTCTATATTAAGATTTTTTCTTGATGGAAGGGAGTTTTCTGCGGGATTGACATTCAACTCGTCGTGTGTTTATTTCGAAGGGTAATAAATCAACAATTGAAATAAGACTCTTTGAACTCGGACGAACATTTGTGTTGACTTTTCTTTGTGAGAAGTTGGATTTAGAATTCCCATACTATCATTGGATTGGAATGGTAACTTGTGAGCGGTATCTTGAATGATTTAGTTCTTTTGTTTTATTGTGGGGGGGGGATTTATTCATCATTGTACCGGCTAACGTGAAAGTGTATTATCGCACATTGTTCCGGTTTTGTGGTTTTATTGAATGTATTTGGGACCGACTACTTGCTTGTTGGCTTGGTGGAAGAAATAATGCACAAGCTACTTTTCTAAGACTTTTCTAGGACTTTCTTTTCTTATCGTTGTTCTTCCTTGCTTTTTAAGTTTGACTTTTATTTTTATTTTTATTTTTTTCCTCTTCTTTTCTTAAGTGACCTCAACTATTACAACGCCACATTGTGTTTTGTCGGCAGTTGAAACCAGTATTCCAGACATTTAATTTCCCTGATGATCTGCCAAGCAAGTAACTGCTTGGTAGTGAAACACGTGTAGGAAAAAACATTTAATTTGAATAAATAGTATTTGTAAGAAAAAATATCTTTAATGGTGATCATTGGTGTCTTGAAAGGAATGCTTTGGTAAGCCTTCATAAAATCACATATAAATGCTCTGTACTCTGTAATCGAGTATCATCGAGCTTGTTTTTTATTGGAACAACCCCGGTCTTCACTGAATGATCTATTTTATAAGTGAAAAATCTAAATCTATATATATATATATATATATATATATTTCACCTCAAACAAGGCAGGACGCCACTGTAGACGTAAGGGGCTACTGAGAATTAGGGAGTGGGTTTAGGGTGTCATCCTAAGTTGGGAGCTGTGCATCGAGATGTTTCTTTACATTAGTTTTAAACCTCTGCATGTCAGTAACGTCGGGGAAACAGGCAGCATGTAGGGAGTTTCGGGGGCCGGCAGCATGAGGAAAGAAGCTGCTGGAGTAGAAGGCTCTCTGGGGCAAACACACAGTGAATGGATGGGGCCTAGCTGATTATCGGGTTGTTCTAGTGTATTTGCGTCGAGGAGTAACTATAGCAGCTAGTTCATCGGAGCCCAATCCATTAAAGTATTTGTAATACAAGCACAAGGATGCAACATTACGACGATGAGACAGGGGCTGGAGCTTGGTGGATAGTAAGAGACCTATTAAGTTAACGACTCTTTTTTGGACTTTGTCTAAGAGGGAGAGACTAGTGGATGATGCACTAGCCCAGATGCGACAATACTCCATACATGGGCGGATGGTAGATTTGTAGAGATACAGGATAGTGTCGGGTGTGAGGAGTTTACTAGCACGGTAGAGGGAGCCCACTTTCTTTGCAGTAGCCTGGTAATATCTTTAATGTATGTGTTTCATGTTACCTGTGAAAGTTAGGCCGAGAGTTTGAATGTTGAACTCTCATGACAATCGGTAATTGAAGAGGTTTCTTTTAGTTATTGAAGGAAAGAAGCTTTGTCTTTGCGGTATTAAAAGTTACCAACCAGAGTCGGTCTGCCACTATTAGCCGGTTTCTACTCTAAACTTGGTATGGATAAATTGATGAAATCCTGGTACACTCAAAAGACTCTGTAATGTATAGTTTGTTAGTAAAATATTCTATATCAGCTATTGAACAACATACAATCGAGCACTTTATTGTTTTTTTTCAACTAACTTATGATACATGCTATATATCACATCGACAGTATCTCTCTCTGTATATATATATATATATATAAATATATATATATATATATATATATATATATATACATATATATATATATATAAATAAATTTCTAGTGGTATAAGATTTTATTAAAGCAAGGAATATAGACGTTTGTGACATTTTTTAGGGGGGTGGAATGAAATTGAAAAGTGTAAAAACGAGAGGGGAAAAATATACTAAGCCGGCTTAGTATATACATGTATGTTTTTTTCTCTCGTTTATTTTACACTTTTCAATTTCATTCCACACCAAAAAAAATGTCACAAACGTCTATATTCCTTGCTTTAATCTGTATATATATATATATATATATATATATATATATATATATATATATATATATATATATATATATATATACAGAGAGAGAGATACTGTCGATGTGATGAAATTTTAACTACGAGTATTAGATGTTAATAAAAAAATCCATCAATTTAAGGGACTATTAGGCCACATTATATGGTCCCAACCTCCAAGTGAAAAATTGCGTGCGTTCAAATTATATCATTTTTAATTTAAAGTCGAAATGGAAGTGTGGATTGAAATAAGATATCCCCAAAATGCTGAAATCAATGAACTGAACAAATAGCCGACTCCATAGTCTACGTCAGTATCCATTGAGCTAATGATGCACCCCTTCATAGTTTGGTATTTAGAGGATTGACAGTACTGCATTGTATTGACTCGGCATTCACTCTAGGTCGGTTTTACCAACTTCCTATCACGTCCGTATGTGAGTTCAAGAAGTTTCGAGAGGTTATTGAATTTACAAACGATCTCCATAAGCCACAT
>OY744521.1:106429164-106446664 GCA_963556195.1 Sepiola atlantica
GTGGTGCAATATTGTTTTGTTCGGGAAACTAATTTCACTCGTCCTGGGACGAGTATTCTTCATATATATATATATATATATATATATATATATATATATATATATATATATATATATATATATATATAATGAGATCAAAATACAATGCGAAATGGTGTTTATCCATTTCTCGTTGTGTTTTTTCCTCACTGACGAGTCCCTTGGTTAAAGACTTTTTAAACAAATTTAAAAAGTCAAACCATCTAGATGAAACCGCGGTACGATTCTGAATAAATTATTTCTATTATCTCTCACTCTTCTGCGATCGAGCACTTTATTGATTTCTTTTCAATATAACTAGACACACACAATATATATATATATATATATATATATATATATATATATATATATATATGTGTGTGTGTGTGTGTGTATATATATGCATACGCATACGCATACACTTTTGGCTAACTCAGCTTTGACCGTCCCAGTTTAAAAAGTGAAACATATGTCAGAAAAATGTCAGTGACTCTCTCGACACATTTGACCTTTGTATCAACGAATAAACCGAATGACGTGTTTTTAAAGATAAATTTTATATAAATGTTTCAAAATATTTGTTTAAATGGCCAAACAAGTGAAAAACAAGAATGACATTTCGAAACACTAAAAAAGATTCAAAGAAAGGATGAAATATATAAAGCTAAGTTCAGAAATTGATGTGTTATTCTTCGATCTTAAAACATATAATGCATTATCGATTTTCTTTAAGTAACGCATATACTCCCGTAATAAATATAAAAGCGAACGTCCTGCTTATTGGATGTTAAAACTACAGAATGCATTGGCGTAATTTATTTATATGAAGAAACTATCTCTGTCTCTGTCTCTCTCCCTCTCTCTCTCTCTCTCTCGCTCTCTCTCTCTCTCTTCATATATATATATATATATATATATATATATATATATATATATATATATAAGTTCAAATATATTGATAAAAATGAACTTAAAACCAATATTTTTTCAAAAGTGCTCAATAAAAAGTAAGGCATTATATATAAATAAAATTATATAAACATTTGAACAGCGTACGCGAATTTACTTGCGTTTTATCTTCGTACATACAACAGAAATTGACTAAATTGTTCCAAAGAAGTTAGACAAAATGAAACAGAAAATTGACCAGTAAAAATTAACTTCTTTCCATGGTCGTAGCTATCGGAAAAGAAAATCTCATAAGCTACTGCCCCCCCCCCCCAAAAAAAAAATGCACACACACTGTGATGGCACCAGCCTTGGTTGATACCACACAAATATTTTCATAAGTGATGTAGGGTACAGATCGAAATGACCGAGATATCGACGAACAGTCAGTTAGTACCGACAATAAATCCAATAAATGTTTCTTTTTTCCCTGACTTAAGGTTAGGGTCAATTACCCCACCACACATACACACACACACACACACTTTGTGTTAAGAATGGGTTTAATAATTTTCGCCAAAGCATTAAGTGAATCAACTTTATTTATTTCTTTAAGGAAGTTTATTCTTTTAAGAGTGGGGCTAAAAAAATTTTAAACCCTAACCTAACCATCAGTTAAATTCATTTTGGTTCTGCATGTATATGCTTTAGTGTCGTCTTCCTTTAAATCTTAAACTGTTTCGGCCACTTTCGTTTTTTTCCGTAAATCGCAATCGAAAAAATTCGAGTCGAGATGGGACCCCTCCTATAGAAACACCCATATTTGATAGCGCGCTACACCCAGACATCGGATCTAAATTAAAACTGAGATTTAAAATGTTCAACCCGATACGTCTGCTAGTATAAAATTAAATACATGGATCACTAAACAAAGGATAAGGAAAGACAACTCACAATGATGTGTAAAATCCTCCTGCAAGAAGGGACGCAACTCGAGAAGCAAAGAAATCCATGGACTTGACCGGAGGATCCCATGTCCACGTCCTCTTTGTTTTCAAGATCGTTGAATTATTGTAATGTAATCCTTGTGACAATACTACGAGTACAAAAATCTCCCGTTTCAAATATCAACAATGTCCAAACATTGAAAAATTTTCGGCAAATAGGCTGATGCTAAAATAAAATATCGGAAACTTTTGATCTTTTCTGATATAATGGTAAAATAATCGTACAAGAAGCATTGAACCCATTGATTGTACAAACAAATACGTATATATATATAGGTGCAAATATCTAATGACACATTAAGAATATACACACACGCACACACTATATATATATATATATATATATATATATATATATATATATATATATATATATATATATATGGATTTTCACCACATTAGAAATTAGTCTCGTGGGAAGGCAATAAATAGGGACTACGTCTTTTACGACACATGTCTACTAGAGCGTAACAACCCTAATAAAGGTTTTATATATCTGTATTTTGTGTTTCTTGTTTTAGCTCAAATGCATCTAACGATCAGAGGCGGTGGAGTGACCCGTTTATTAAACATTTCGTAATTTTTAAATCCCAGCTTTTGTATGCTTTTTTTTATCCTTTAAATGTATGTTTTTCGTAAAGTAATACATCTCCTTTTCAAGCCGTCGAGACAGTATGATCAAGGGACCGATGTATATCTGATTTGGGTAGCAGTAAGCGGAACAAACTCCATCTACGAACGCCGTGACTTAACTCATTTATAGACTTGAGTGGTGGGTTTGCTTGCAACACAACACCTGGTATTCTTTAAAAAGTCACCCATCCAAGTGCTAACGAAACTCAACGTTGCCTCACTTCAGTGATACGAGTTTGGAGCTATTTTGTTTGCTCATATATATTGTATCTCAATGATTGTCACACACATGGCGATAAATAGTTGGTTTCATAACTCCAGTTGGAGCTGTGTATTATTTCGAAGTAATCCGAAAACATCTGGCCGGTAAATGGCCAACTTTTAGAATGTTCGTTTTGTATGCACAATGTCTATCGTTCGAACCTCAGTATCTCCGCTTACACCGGAATTTTCTACATGGATTTGCGCAACACTTGCTTCACTAAAACTATCCTTATCATAAAGGCAGTCTTTTAAATTGTACCAGTTTTTTTTTCTCTCGAAATATAAATAGCCGACGTTTAGAATCCGAAACGTTTGTTGAATCCGTGTGAATCTGTCGTCGATTCAGACGAATCAAGTCTGCTGAAGTCGAAATATAATCCATAAAACTAGCAGCGATTCGTTGAATATTTTACCAGAATACCAACAGTGTTGTCGTTTGTGCGTCGGCAAACAGCCGAATAACCGAAAACCCTCGAAAAAAGTGACAACGTGGTTCGTTTCGTTTTGTAAACCGAAATTCTACTCAACCACCGTTGCGTCCATCATCTCAAAAACATATGGGTAACACCGATTCGCGTCTTTTACAAAACCTCATTCTTTTAATAGAAAGAAGAATTCTAGCAGGACTGACAATGAACGGATTGTTCATATGGAATTGTTTTTGTTTTGTTTTTTGTTTGTTTTTTTTTCGTTTTTTATTTTCATTTTTCGTTATCGAAAAAGAAAACTAAAGTGTTTTCAACTGAAGCAAACAGAGGGACAAAACATCTATTCAGTAAAGAGGTTGTTAAGTAATTTTATCTTTGGAAGAAAAGATATATACGATGTCTTTTTTCTGTGTTGTTTTTATTATCTAAATACAATACGTATAAAAATGGAGTCTGCGTATTTTGTTGACGCATGCGTAGATGTATCTATTGTTTACGCATGCGAAGTTGTCTTTGTTGTTCACGCATGGGTAGTTTTCTGTGTGAAGTCAGTTGTTTTAATACTGAAGTATGCTTTTTTTATTCTTTATGTAGTGTTATTAGCTTAGTATAGACAGAAATAATTTGCCATTTGTAAAGCTTACATGGTTGTTAGTATTACAAGCACTAAAGAAAACTAATATTTTAGATTTAATTTCCTATTCAGCATATCACTCTGATGTTGTAGATACGACAGTAATAAAGAATAAAGCAATATTCTTACTAGTTTAAAGAAAAAATCAAAATATATATTTTTTTTTTAATGGAAATGCTCATAAGTTGGGAAGAGATATATATCTTTTTTCTAGCGATTGGAATCTGTATTATAATAATATGCTAAAACATTTCATTTTCATACGTAGGTTATAATCTTTCGCATAGATTTTTAAAAGAAATGCGATCATTCGTGATTGGTGATTAATCTGATATCGCTAAGGTAAAAGAATACCAACTTTATCGATAATAAAATGAATAGTTCAAAACCAGGATTTTGAAAAGTGTAGACTTATTATACTATTGAGCAAACATACTTTATGAAGAAGAAAGGGTGTGCCTTCAAGCTAACATATAAGCGTCACTTACATATTTTATTAGAACTTATTTTTAGTGAACAACATTTCTTAATTGTATATGAAAATTTAGCTTGGAAGGAGAAAATCATAGGACATTCTGTCAGCACTTACCAAGACCCAAAGGCCACTCAAGGATAAGGTTTAGATTAGATCAGGTGAACGGTGAGACAACACCGATATGATTGGTGATTATGGTGGAAATTGGGCAGAATTTAATTATTTAAGAGGGCGGCTCAACAAGAATTTGTTTACATTAGACTTGAAAACGACCATGTTGTAGTCAGATGGATAGTTCTGGGAAAGAAACTTTACTCATGGAAGATTCGTTTAGTTTTAGGTAGAGAAAGAAAGAGAAAATATTGAAAGTGGTTGTAACTAGACGAGTTTTGTTGTAAATGTTTTACAGGTGGGGGCATAGATGGAAGCTGAGTCGAGCACCTGCCATGAAAATAACGTTAAACTAAATAAAGACTAGCAAGGTCTCTTATGTGAGAAAGGGGTAGTAGGGAGGGGAAGAAGACATCGCCCACTAGATTTCGAAGTCGGTTTTGTACTTTGTCAAAGCAGGAAAAAGTGCTCAGAGCAGCCCCTTCCCAGATGTGGCAACAGTACTCCAACTTAGGACGTATTTGGCTCTTATACAGGCACAGGATTGCGTCAGGAATAAGATACGTTATGGAGCGGCAAGAATGACTAAATATTGACCTTCAAAATATTTGATACTTCATATATTGGAGTATCCATTTTTTATTATTTATATATTCACTAGCAGGAAACCCCGGCGTTACTCGGGATAGAATGGGGATCATTACTATGTACTTTTTTACTATGTTCATAACACCATATTACTTTCTTTCTTTTTTTGCTGCTCCCCTCGTTTTGCCCTCTAATATAGTCAGAAGAAACTGATATTTTAGAAAACTCTCAGAATTAGTGTCATATACAATGAAAGTATATATGATTTAAATTTCATTGAAATAGAATACATTTGTAAGTTTTATAGAGGGTTTTACCCTTATAACTTCCTTTAGGGAGCAATTAAAGATTTAACACAACTTCCATTGTCTTCCCAATAGAATTTTACATGTGAATACACTTTTAGTGTGTTTAGATTCTCTAACCTTTCTTTTTTTTCTATAGGGTACACATACACATACATTGATATTAATATATATATATATATATATATATATATATATATATATATATATATATATATATATTAAAGTGAAATATTTTGAATATCAATAATCGTGCAATAAAAATGAAAAATTCATTTATTTGATAAATAAATGAATTTTATTTAATAAATAAAGGATGTTTTCATTTAAATGACACGATTGTTGATTTTCAAAATATTTTACTTTAATACATTCTAATCCGTGCTTTAAAGATGTTATCAATTTCCTTACTTAACAAAACGCACCAATCTGCGCATAACATCGCCAGGACTACACTTATCCTAACGTCTTAAGAAATTGACGTCTCTTTCTGCTCATATCGTGAGTCGACCCCTCGTGGTTAATACCATCTAAATGAGGAGGAAGAAAGGAACAAAAAAGACAGTGTCGCCTGACAAAGTTGTTCTACAACGAAAGCTTGCCAAAAAATTAAATAAATGAATTATTCATTTTAATTGCACGATTGTTGATTTTCAAAATATTTCACTTTAATACATTCTAATCCGTGCTTCAAAGATGTTATCAATTCCATTACTGATATATATATATATATATATATATATATATATATATATATATATATATATATATATATATAAAACAGAGGGTAGTGCCGTATTAGTGCAGTTCCAACGAGAGAAAAGTATATATGTAAAGGAGTAAGTCTACTAACATTTGTAAAAAGTGTTTTTCAACATTTATTTATTATTTTTTTATTTTATCATTTTATAATTTTATAAAACGCGTTTCAAGCGGTAGTCCGCTCTCATCAGATATGTAAATCCATTTGAAGAAATGTCTTTCGATTTGAAAGAGTGTTGTTTCATTTGAGGAAATGTGTTATTGTTTGGCGTTTTTGCACGACATACAATAAAATACTAACATCATGATTAAAACAAACAACTTCTACGGACTACCTAAGATACATAAATCAAATGAGATAAGAAATGCCATCAACACACAGACATCAGAATATATTAGTGTCTCGAGTCCCAGTGACCTTACATTTAGACCCGTAGTAGCAGGACCATCATGCCCAACAAGCAGACTGAGTAACTTAATTGAAATATTACTACAACTATTCACCGATCAAGTAAAGAGCTACATAAGAGACGACATACACTTCCTAGGCTCCTTACTACAAATCATAAAATTAGTTACATTTGACATCAGCAGCTTATATAGCAACATACTCCATGACTTAAGTAAACAGGCGATATCACACTGGATTGACAAACCACCACAAATACTACACCACAGATTCACCAAACAATTCATCCTAGACAGCATAGACATTATTCTCAACAATAACTCCTTTGAATTCAATAACAAAAACTACATCCAGATTCTAGGTACAGCAATGGGAACCAAAATGGCACCAACATATGCCACCCTAACACTGGCCTACCTAGAGAAGATATTGTATGAAAAGATAAAGAAATATATGAACAGAATATTAAAACTCTCTTCATCAAATCTTGGAAAAGATACCTGGATGATTGTTTTATCCTCTGGGAACCACATCAATAAATTACACAGCATACTACAAAACCTACACCCAAAAATTAAATTCGCTATTGAACACAGTCAAATAGAACTACCCTTCCTAGATGTACTAATTACAATTAAAAACAATCACATAATCACAGACATCTACCACAAACCCACAGACACCCAACAATGTCTCCATTTTAGAAGCCATCACCCCAAAAGCTGCCTAAAATCTATACCCTACTCCCTAGCACGTAGGATCTGTACTATAGTCAGTGACAAAGACCCCCAGAGTGTCCGACTGGAGGAACTACAAGAAACTTCAACAAGAAGAAGATACCCCCTACAAATAATACACAAAAGTATAGAACTAGCAGAAAACATACTATATTAGAACAATTACGAATCCCCAAAAAAACGAAACAAAGAACAGATATTAGCATACATCTCTACACACAACAAAAACAATCTAGAATTATTCATAGAAATAACAAGACCCCTATCCTTACTCAATCAAAACAACAAACTAAACAACATATTAAAAGCAACGGAAATAATAAAAAGCAAACGCCAACCAAATACCCTCAAACAAATATTAACCTCAACCAACACACAATACAAGGAGTCACAAAATGCAACAAGAAAAGATGGGGGGTCTGTGACATAATAGTAGAAGGGAACTCATACACATTTAAAAACCCAACACCACCATTCACAGCAAAAAAGACCTTAACTGCACCTCCAAGAACGTTGTCAACGTGGTAGAATGTACAACATGTAACGAATCTTACATAAGTGCCACCAAAACATTTAATAATAGAGTATCTTTACATAAAAGCAATATCAAAATCAAAGAAAACCGTAAATTATTCGTCTCCCAACATGTGCACTCATGCAGCGGAGGAAAATGACAAATAATTCCAATTTTCCAAAGCCAAGATTACACATACTTACTAACACAAGAAGAAGAATTATATTTAAATTCAATCCAGCATTGAACAGATCGTAACTCAAACTACACCCTATATGAACCTCACTTCTATCAACTTTTCTCTACCTCTCTCTATCCATCTATCTAACCATACGTCTGTGTGTGTATGCACATGTTTGTGTGTGTATGTGTGTAGCTCACCTATGTACAAGATTCAGAACTAATTGCACGCACACACACACACACACACACACACGCACACGAACACACACACGCGGGCACAACAACCAATTTTGCGACAAGAAAATAAAAATAAAATCCAAGCACTTCAAGAAATGGAGATGACCGATAAAATAAAGGTCAAAATAACACGTATTTAATAAACACACACGACTTTGACCAAGAGAAGCAGAAATAAAATAAAAAATAAAAAGTAAAAGATATAAAAATATCAAAACACGTACACACACACACACGCGTAAACCCACACATGCGCAAAAACGCCAAACAATAACACATTTCCTCAAATTAAATAACACTCTTTCAAATCGAAAGACATTTCTTCAAATGGATTTACATATCTGATGAGTGCGGACCACTGCTTGAAACGCATTTTATAAAATTATCGAATGATAAAATAACAAAATAATAAATAAATGTTGAAAAAAAACCTTTTACAAATGTTGGTTCCCTTACTTCTTTACATATATATATATATATATGTATATATATATATATATATATATATATATATATATATATATATATATATATATATATATATATATATATATATATAAGAGAGAGAGAGAGTGTGTGTATGTGTGTGTGCGTGTGGGTGGGTGGGTGTGGGTGGGTGAGAGAGAGAGAGATTAAAAACATAGTTGAGAACAATTTGTCATCTATGAAGCTTTCCTAGCTGAGAATATCACAAAAGGATAGAGTAAACCAATATTCTTAGATTTCCTTTTCTATTCGGAACATTCTGATGCTGTAGACCCGACAGACACAAAGATTACGTATTAAAAAAATACGTTTTACGTTTCTTAAATGGCAATCCCTTTTTTTAGAAAAGCAATTGTTGAAAAACCTTTTGACAACTAAATTTAACTTTATTATTTTTTTTATATTTCTCATTAATGTACTACTTTGTTCGTTAGTTTCTTTTTTCGCTTTTACGACACATTAACACTTTTTTTTATCTATACCTGGGAACTTGACAAATGCTAACATTCCGGACCAAAATGGATCTGAAGATAATTGTAACTGAAGAATTACGTGACACTCTCCAAAGCTCCCAAATTGGCGCTTTACGTCCAGGAATACTGTAAAGTCATCCCCCACCCCCAAGGATTAATAGAGTTTTAAAAAATTAACCAAATCGTGAATTGATTAAGACATCAAGAAATTATGCAAATTAAGGAATAAAATTTGCATAACATGTTGAAATCCTCCCTTTTTAAAGGATTTGTAAAACTTGAATAACACTTGTATTTCTTCGTACAATATTCGACCAGAATTGAAACAATGTTGGGCAATAGTGCAGTATAGTAAACAGCCTAGAAATTGAAAAGAAAATATACAACAAATAACTTCCACCATACGCAATGAAGCTCAATTTTCTACCGATCTGTATAGTTTTAAAACATGGAAACTGATTGTAACTGATTGAATATGGTATCGTTTCTTTGACAACCAAACACGAGTCAATCAAAGATGGTGGTCGATGTTGTTTGGAGATGGCCGCTAATTTTAGGCTTAAAAGATAATAAAAAAGGCTTACCCTACCACTAACCCTAAGTTCAGGACTGCCAGTCGGACCTAGGGTAAGTGGTAAAGCAAGTCATTTTTAAAAACTATTTTAAAGAGATGAAACACAACCAACAATAACAGATGGGTCGACTAGAGACGATTCTGATTGTATCTGAAAGATAGATATCGACGAAATCTTATATTGAAATAGAAAAAACTTTAAACTTTTTCAGAACTTTATAACTATGCAGGTCATTAGAAAATTAAATTGTATTGCGTTTGGTAACAGTTATTTACTGTATATTTTGTTTGTATTTCGATTTCTCAACTGTTAATTTTACAGTATTATTACCCAATGTCGATCTAGGATAGGCCGATAACCGAATTACCCAATCGAAAATTATCAAGGAGGCTCGCTTTGCACATAAACAGAAACTTTATACTAACCCGGATGGTGTCAACTATCTACTAAAACATATGGGTAGCACCAATTCACGTTTTTATGAGAATTATATCAAGATCATCACAATGGATGAATTGTGTTTGTATAGAAGTTGTTGATTTTTTAGGGCGGGTGGGGGGTGAGTATAAAAAGAAAATTCAAAACGGTTTTCGACAGAAGAAAACAGGAGAATAAAACAGCCATTCAGTTACGAAGTTGTTAAGTCATTTTAGCATTAGAAGAAAAGCTTTGTACAATGTCGCATTTCGTTTTCATTTCTTTTTTAAGAATATCGATAAAATCTTTAGTGCATCAACTTGGTATACATGAGTGTTGTTCGCGCATGCGTGTTTCCACTTCGAAATGTATTGATCCCCCTCCTGCACGAAGACACGTTTGCAACAAGGTAGGTGCATTGTGGGAGACTCGTAATTAAATCCATGATCCTCTACCCGTGTTGATTGTTTTAAGGGGTCATATTTATCGTATTTAGGGGCCTCTAAATGAGTATGAAACTCCTACATGAGGATGGTAGGTGGGTGACTGAGCTCTAATCTCTGATTTACCCATGTAAAACATTCACAGCAAAAAAACATGTCGAGCGTCAACCACTATAAGAAAGTTTACTTTCTCTCTTTGTGTACCTAAACGGAACTATCATGTACAAAGTTTTTCCAAAAACTTTCCATCTGTGGAATACGATACCGTGGGGCTGCTTCCCAGCCGAGTAACCATGGTCGTTTTAAGTCGCCGCCTACTTAAATAATCCAATTCTCACCATTTAACCCATCGTTTCTAATTTTCTCAAAGGTGATGTTAATCACTAACAGAGGATTTAATTCCTTTAAATCATGTGAAAGGTGATAACGTACGTACGAACAGTAAATGCTTTAACGTATTATTATATAGATTTAAGATTATAAACAACTGAACGAACGAATTAATCAGTTCACACATTGCCTACGTTTGAAGATTTTTTTTACCAAGGCTGTAGCAAAATATTTCTGTTCAAAATTTCAATTTTTTTTTACCAAGGTTGTAGCAACATGTTTCTGTTCAAAATTTCAATTTTTTTTTACCAAGGTTGTAGCAAAATATTTCTGTTCAAAATTTCAATTTTTTTTTACCAAGGTTGTAGCAAAAAGTTTCTGTTCCAAATTTCAATTTTTTTACCAAGGTTGTAGCAACATGTTTCTGTTCAAAATTTCAATTTTTTTTACCAAGGCTGAACTGTATTTTACTTTGAAGTTTTAATTTAAAATGATGGACCAAATTAAACAGCCAACTTAAAATAAAAAAAACCTTCTAGATTTTAAGTTTAGTTTGTTTTATTTGGTTCAACTTCTTTTAATTTGAAGTTCAACATTTTAAATTTGAAGTAGGTCTTTGTTAATTTGAAACTGAGCTTTTTAATTTGAAGTTTAACTTTTCTGATCTAATTTAATTTGAAGGAGATCTTTTCTAATTTGCTTCATGTCTTTTTAATATGATATTCAATTTTTTTAATTTGAAGTTGAGCTTTTTTATTTAAATTTGTAAAGATTTTAACATTTGGCTAAACATTTTCGATTCGATGAAGATTTTTTTAGTTTGAAGATAAACTTTTTTCATGTAAAATGGAACTTTTTAATTTGTAGTTCATTTTTTTTAATTTGAGGTGGAGCTTTTTAATTAGAGTCTTGTAATTTGACAGTTGACTTTTCAATTTGAAGTGAGATTTTTATAACTTAAAATTCAACTATTTTAATTCGAAAGTAAAATCGTGTAGTTGTCAAGATGTAGTCTGGCGGTGGGCTAATTCTACTTTCTCAGCAGATTATCCGTTCGTCAGTCTATCACGTAAGTAGCTTAAGTCGTGTTGTTTAGATAACACGTAGTAGTAATTCGTCCTCTTTACTCTTCTTTTTCGTTATTGTCTTCTTTTTAATAACGACAGTTGCAACAGCTATTAACAGCACACGATCATTTAGGCTCTAACAGTGCTTTCGGAGTTTTTATTTTTATCTTCTATTATACAGTAAACATATATAATATCTCCAACTCATCCTCATAAGGGATGAGAAGGTGTCCCAAACTCGATCGATCTGTCTATCTGTCTGTCTGTCTATAGATAGATAGATAGATAGATAGATAGATAGATAGATAGATAGATAGATAGATAGATAGATAGATATGTCTGCTTTCTGCTTTTTTTTCGGCAAGGACTTTGTGATCTATATAACATCTTGTAAATGCGTAATTTTTTTCCATTGCTAAAAATAAATGTTATATAAGTAAAGACTGAATTTTGTGGTCATTGTAATTTAAATAATCACTAATATATATATATATATATATATATATATATATATATATATATATATATATATATATATATATAATCACGTGCGCGCGATTCTAGAAAAATGAAAGAATTTCTCAGCTAATCGGCTAAGTGTCTTTGGCAACGTACAGTCTATGACATCATATCCTGTAATGTAGCCCTAAGTCTAATCTTTTTTTAATTTCTATTGGGATGTTCCACTTTTCTGCTTAATCTAACCTTATGTCGAAAATTCCGTTTTTAACATGATTTTTACACACCCGCATCCTACAAAGAGATTGTTACCTCTGTCGTTACTGCCGTTACTTTAATTGATATTTTTGGCAAAACCGGAAGCTGGTGGCCAGTTCGATCAAAAGGTGAAACAACTTTGTCGAAACACGAAAATAACGGTCATAAGAGAAAAAATGAGATTGTGCCAAAAAACAAAATAACTTATTTCTATTTGTTTTTAATCCTTAAATCAAATGTCCATGCATTTATTTATCCACAAGGTTGCGATAAGAAAAAATAAACTTTGCTTTTTATTTGATTTTTCCTGCGTCTAATTAGATTTAGCAACTTATGCTCACAAGCGTGAAAGAAAGCAACAAAAAGTCACACGCATCTAGACATATACGCTTACAGAAAATTGAATTGGGTTATGTTTATAGAATAATTGGCAAGATAAAACGGTGATGATGAGGCGATTCTTTCTTGCTGGGTTTGCGCGGGAAAAGTAAACAGTTGGCATAATCTGACCGAGCGGGATGAATACGGAAAGCTGACCCAAAAAGACAGGGCGTCACCGAACATATTTTTAGGATGTTAAGTCAATTAGTCGCTACTCCGACGCCCATCCCTCTCGCCATTTCCTTGCCTAGATATTGCCGCACCATTTTTGCGGCTTCTCGGCGAATTTCGCGGACATAGTCAGAACGCTCGCTATAATATTTCCTGCTAGCCACTTCTTCAACATCTCCGTCGCAATTCTCCAGGTCACATCTTACGGCCTTCGAAGTATTCAAGGAGCACTGAAATGCAGCTAAGATTTATGAATTTTTAAAAAATCCGGTACGAGTCCTCATTATGCAGATCACCCTCTTCCTACATTCGAGTACCTTCTCGTCGTCTATCGTCTTCAGATCTCAAACCCAACAATAGTACAGAGAAACATCTACCGCTATTTAATACTTCAAGTGGTTCTGAAATGAAGAAATATCATGAATTATCAAATCTGTCTCGAACACCCCGTATATAAGATTCGTAAATGGCTACCGATATAAATCAGAGCCTTTTCCCGGTTCGAACCAACTGTTAATATTTAGCTGCGAACATTATTCATCGCTTTGTTATTGCTTACCTGCATCGGTTTTTTTTCTAGACAATAAAACATATCCTTTCTCGATATTAGTTTTTTTCATAAGTTTGATTCACCCCAAACAAGGCTCATTAGCACTGAGACATAAGGGCTACTGTAAATTAGGGACCAGATTTATATGGAGATCCTAAATGGGGAGTTGTTAAGCGAGATGTTTGTTTACATTACATTTAAATTTCTGCATGTGGTACAGAACAGTGAGCAGGGAGAGAATTCCAAGTCCAAGCCGTTCGAGAGAAGAAGCTATAAGAGTAGTAAGCCTTCCGGCATCTGTGGATCTCTACATTGAAGGGGTGGGATTGTGCCGCTTGTCGGGTTGGCCGGGGTATTTACGTTGAGTAGGGCACGAATGCGGCAATTTCGTCGGAGCACATTCCGTGAAAGTACTTGTAAAACAAGCACAGGGATGCAACATTGCGGCGATGGCACCGGTGCTAGAGCTTGGTAGACAGCCTATTAGTTTTGAGGCTCTTTCTTGGACTCTGTCTAATAGGGAGAGAATGGTGGTTGGTGCACCAGCCCAGGTGTGGCAACAATAATCCATGCATAGGACAATAGTAGTTTTGTAGTAGTATAAGATACTGACAGGTGTGAGAAGTTTTCTAGCCTGATAGAGGGAGCCCACCTTCTTTGCAGCAGACTTGGCAGTATCTTTTGAGTATTTTTTCTAATTCATGACACCTGCTATACTTTCATAAAATTTCGTTCAAGTCATAATTTACTTGAAAAACAATAATCTAAATGTCCTTTTTTTTAACAAAGGCGACTTCTAAAAAATTATTCGCTTTCGCTTTAGACAATAATGGAGTAGATAGGGCGATCGTTATAGGGAGAAAGTTTTTTGCTGGTTGTAAATTGGGCGTCTGCCAAATCTGGTAGTACAAAATAAATATAGCTAGACCGGAAGTGACTAAACAAATCTGGTAGTACAAAATAAATATAGCTAGACCGGAAGTGACTAAACAAATCTGGTAGTACAAAATAAATATAGCTAGACCGGAAGTGACTAAACAAATCTGGTAGTACAAAATAAATATAGCTAGACCGGAAGTGACTAAACAAATCTGGTAGTACAAAATAAATATAGCTAGACCGGAAGTGACTAAACAAATCTGGTAGTACAAAATAAATATAGCTAGACCGGAAGTGACTAAACAATCTTTCGTAATGTTATTTCACTTTTTCTTTTTACTTTCAAAACCCCCTAATCTAATTAGATATTACACACGTTAAAGTAATTAATAAACCTGTACATATCAAAACTTACATGTGTACAGACACGCAGTAAATTCATATCTATTACTAGTTAAATAATAGCAGATGTACCCAGCGTTGCAAGGATATCTATCAAATATATCAAATATCTCTATTTATATAAAGTTAGGTGTGTGCATATGTTTATATATTTCTATGTATAAGGTTTCACTCCTAAACTAATTCACCGATCATTATGAATTTTGAAACATAACTGCTAGGCGCAAAGGAGTATAACATAAGATATATTTAGTTTTATGAAAAGGGGCAAAGATGTGGTGGTAGCTGTTCGTGAACATTCATATATTTTCGATTTTTGTGAATTTTTTACAGTAGGTATTACACATTAATAACTAAAGATTCACAAAATTTCAGTTTTTTTGTTTGGTAAAATATGAGCGCAACCTCCCATTTAAAAATTCAGCAATGCTCAATTTCTGAATAGAGCTTAGTATTAATTAACAATGTACTTAGTATTAGTATACAAATATACTAATGTCAAATGAGCTACACATAAAGTTTTGTATTTTATTCTGTCAAAGGCATTCGTCAAGCTAACTGCTCAGTTCGCCTGACTATTTTCTCTATCGTATGAAACGCAGACATTATTTTTTTTCATGTGTAGTTCATTTTACATAAGTATATTTTATACTAATAATATACCCATTGCATAAAATGTATATATATATATATATATATATATATATATATATATATATATATATATATATATAATAGAAATTAACGATAAGTGAAGTATCGTTAAAGTGATCTATCGTGATAAAGTAAAGCTCAATACGTTGCAATTCTACGGAATTATACACAAAACGGATACACGATTCCCTACGGACCAAGTGAGATATTTTTGAACCCTCTTACCTTTTATTTAAACCCTGTAAAACTTTTTTTAAACTTTCTCCAAATCTACAAACTTTTGCTATTTTGCTATCTGCACCATAGCGTCCCCTTTTGTCTTCGACAATGGCTACTCAATACTGCTACCATTCTCCCTCTCGGACATTTATTTATTTATCCCCAACCTTTCCTGTTATTTCTCTTTCAATTTTCAAAGTGAAATGGAACAGGTAATATTTATTTATTATAAATATCACATTACCGAATTTTATCCTCTGACAAGAAGAGTTTTATCTTTGAAAATCCATGGATTAAGGATTAGTGTAACACCTTGCATCTGAACTTTCGATGGAATAAAATCTGTATCAATTTTAGGTAATTTTATGTAAGTTTGTGCAATTTTTTTACTTTCATCTTTCCTTCGTTATATATATATATATATATATATATATATATATATATATATATATATATATATATATATATATATATATATATATACACACATTTTATGCAAAGGGTGCAAAGACTGTGGGGAAGCCGTGAATGAAAAATAGATTTACATTAAAAAAATTAAGAAAACTAAACTAAAAATTAATTCGGTGGATGTTCACTGTATATCTTTGTTAATTATTCCTAATGCTATCTATTAAACTTCACATTTTCAGATTTAAAAAAAATTTAAATACTTACTTATTTAGCGGCTGAGTTTGTATGTTTAGAATAAACTGATCGATCTGATTTTGATATCACTCGTAGATTCCTTCACCGCCCTCTAATTTTTAAGCTAATAGAAATATATCTAGATAAATAGCGAGTGTAAACACTGACAAAGCATAATTTTTCCCAGTGGTTTTTAACAGAGGGTATATACTAGTAAGTAAGATTAGTTAACACTTCGTTCCGGTCATGACTGACGGAACAAGAACAATCTGCCCCTAGTGAATTAAATAAAGGGTCCAGTTCGAAATTACGAGTTCGACAGAGATTCCAATGTCCGAAAAAGGTTGCACCTGAGAAGGTTCGGGGATTACAACCACCTAAACGTTGAGAAAATGTAATCTAAGATGAGAATAGTAATCCAAATAATCAAAATTATCGCTCCTCATCTAAAAAAAATTCCGAAATATAAACTTCTCCTCTGGGGGGGAAACCGTATATGGGTATCTGCTGTTTCTAGAAAAAAGGGGCCAAGCATTCCTTGACGTATAGAGCTTTCTTTCTTTCTTTTCTTTGTACTTATAAAAACATCACCCATATCGACACGAATGTTCCCGATTGTTTCCGATTGTGATTTACGGGAATAAACGGAAATGACCGATCCATCGCTGAACAGTTAATTAGTACCGATATTAAATGTAAAAAACTTTTTCATTTTTTTCGACTTAAGATTAGGGTAAATTAACCCCTTACCTTTTCTCCGTATTAAGGATGAGTTTAATATTCTCTTCAAATCAGTAAGTGAATCAACTTTTTTCAGTTTTATTTATTTTTGGGGCGGGGGGCTAAAAATTATTAAACCCTTACTTTAATCTAACCCTTACCCTACCCCTAACCT
>OY744521.1:106456664-106484164 GCA_963556195.1 Sepiola atlantica
TTTTATAAAGTACTAACCTTCAAATAGCATGTATCAAACTTTGAGCCTAATCACAAATTTAAAAATTACAGTTCTGTAAGTATAGATTCCCGAGTTCGACATAAAGATTCCCGAGTTTGACAAGACGCGCCTAAAGATGTCGGGAACATCCAAGATGAGAACAGTAATCTTAATAATACAAATAATACATACAATTGATTTGTAGATTTATTTGAAGAGATTTCTTTTTAAATACAGCCCTCGGTTTTCTCAAATAGTCACCCATTTAGTACTGACAAAGTCGGAGGTTACATCGGCCGAAACGTTGTGAGAATATCACCCAAGATGAGAAAAGTAGTCCGAAAATACAAATAGTAAAGATAATCAATCCGCATCTAAAAAATTCCAAAATCAATCGTATACAAAATCATATAAGTTTTTCAGCATGAAATAAACCAATTGTGGTTGATATGCCGTAAACCCCATCATCATCAACAACAACAGCGTTATATTTAAGCACTAAATGACCTTCTCTCGTAAAATGAAAAGTAAGAAAATCTTACAAAAGGAATTAAACTGTTTGTATTAATTAATTTGTATCATTCCAATTGTGTTTTGGGTAAGGTGGCAGAATTAATCAAGGGGTTCACAAAAGGGTGGAAAATATTTGATTAACTTCAGAAATCGAACTGATACGTCATAATTAATTAGTTTTAGGGAACGGTCGTCTTTTTTGGTGGTATGAAAAAACCCTTTCATATTTTCTTCTGACAACCTTTTCGCGAAAATAAAATGCAGAAGTTTTTTTTTCCATAGGCTTTTTCCAATATATTATCATCCCACAAAATACATGTTAAAATATACTTTAGTTCTAGGATTATGTTCTGTTTTAATCGAATTCCGTTTTAATCGTTCTAAATGGCCGTTATTCATAGTTGATTAAACAAGTCATCATCTATCTATGTATTTCTCTCGTCATCTATCACTCTATGTTGATTAAACCACCCTCTACTATTTTAATGTCTCTCTCTCTCCCCCTCTCTCTCTCTCTCTCTCTCTCTCTCTCTCTCTCTCTCTCTCTCTCTCTCTGAGAGTATTAAAGTATTAAAAGGTAGGGGAACTTTCTTTTCTCAACCTTGCAATCTAATTTACATACGTGTCTGTGCATACGACAAGCATGTATGTAAATTAGATGGTAAAATAATAAGTCTCTTTACTCCTAAATAATAATAATAATAATAATAATAATAATCTATTAATAATGGAGTTTATGTATCTGTCTGTCTGTCTGTCTGAAGCCGAAACTCCAGTATGACTATTTAACTGAAACTAATCTTTTTGAAATTCTTTATATACTGTCAT
This sequence comes from Sepiola atlantica, assembly GCA_963556195.1. NCBI lineage: Eukaryota > Metazoa > Mollusca > Cephalopoda > Sepiida > Sepiolidae > Sepiola > Sepiola atlantica. Next base: position 106,458,006 of record OY744521.1, read on the forward strand.
CAAAAGGCGTTCAGACACCAGATGGGTGTTGCCATTAACATAAGTCATTCCTTTAAACCTTCAATTGAATTCATATTTACAAATATACACTTATAACTGCTATTATCCAATTTACATATGTATTTACAATATTTTCCGATAAGGTTATATTAATAAACATTATTCATACAATTAATTAAAGCCATTTTCATCATAACCGGCGTGTTTTCTAAACCATTTCAACGCGAGTACTGTTAAAATTGCAAAGTCATTAGCTGTTTAATAAGTGGCGTCCTCCCTCCCTCCGGTAATTAAATATGGCGATCTGATTAAGCAGCCGATTAGTTGTTTAATCAGTGGTGTAATCCCTCCCTCCGGTAATTAAATATGGCGATCTGATTAAGCAGCCGATGTTAATATGTAAACAACAACGCTGGTATCCACCGTGCTCAGTTTTCCATTTTTAAAACCGTCCTAAGTTTGTTTATTCTTAGCCATTATGTTTTTAAACACAAATTTATTAAATCAAATTGTTTAATTAAAATAATAATTGATTTAAAAATTACTATATAAAAACGCGCGCACGCACGCACGCACACGCACACACGCACACGCACACACACACACACACACACACACACACACCGACAGTTCAGGTAAACTTTTTCTTTCCGGGAATTAAAAAACTTTTCGTGTTTACTGTATTTGATTTCTTAATACTTTCATATCCAATATTATCATTTTTTCACGACCTCAACAGAATTTATGATTCCATGTTTTATTTATTAAAAAAAAAGATGTGATTTTTTTTTCTTTAATGTCAACAAAATAAACTAACACATTGTACTGGAAAACTATACAACTGATTGTAGAATCAAATTGTTTAATTAAAAAAGGTCATTAAACAAACACACACACACACACACTGTGTTCACTGTATTTGATTTTTTGGTGCTTTTTCATTTTAGGACCCACGCTAACTTTGACCCCATCGTTACAGTTAGGGTTAGGTTTTTTTTTTCCTTTTTAATTAAAAATATTTACATGTATAGGGGGGATAAATAAATTGGGGGAAGGCGGTCAAAAAAATTTTTTTTTTTTCTTAACTAAAAAATATTTCTATGACTGGTAATATAAACAAATTGAGGGGGGTACAAAAAATTTTTTTTCTTTCTTTTTAAACTACAAGTCTTTCTATTTATGGGCGAGGGTACAACAAAAATCGGGGTAGGATCGAATTTTTTTTCCTTTATTTTCAACTAAAAATAATCTTGGTCATAAACACAGAAAATCAATGTCTAACCACCACAGAAATATGACTGGGGCTCCATTGGCTTACGCGTGAGCCTTCATTTCTGATGCGGCAGCCTAGCAAAAATATGCGACCGTAGGGAGCATATATTTGCTGCTGCTGCTGCTGCTAATAATAATAATAATAATAATAATAATAATAATAATAATAATAATAATAATAATAATAATAATAATAATAATAATAATAATAAATGGAATTTTTACCACTTGAACAGAGAAACCGAATCTTTACTGGTGGCTGCACAGAACAATGCGATTGGGACAAACTACATTTAAGCCATAATAGATAAAACCCAAGAAAACAGTAAATGCAGACTGTGTGAACAAAGAGACGAAACAGTAAATCATATAATAAGTGAATGCAGCAAACTAGTCCAAAAAAGAATACAAGAACAGACATAACTGCGTGGGGAAAGCAGTACACTGGGAACTATGCACACGATTGAATTTCGAATATGCAGACAAATGGTACAAACATAAACCAGAAACAGTACTGGAAAACGAAAAACACAAAATCATCTGGGATGTAGATATACAAACAGACAAACTCATACAAGCAAGGGTGGTATAATAATAGACGAGGAGAAAAAATATTGCAACATCGTAGACTTTGCCGTTCCAGCAGACAACAGAGTGAAGATCAAAGAGACGGAAAAACGAAGCAAATGCGCAGAACTAGCCAGAGAACTAAAACGGATATGGAGCATGAAGAAAGTCAGTATAATATCAATAATTGTAGGAGCACTAGGAACCGTCCCAAAAAGCCTGGTGAAAAGACTGGGAGAAATTGGAATCAACGGAATCACTCAGACCATACAAACGACGGCAATGATCAAAACAGCTGCAATCTTAAGGAAAATCCTCGAATCCGGAAACCAACCCGCATAAGGTACGAAGGGTAACCAGTAACATGGAATTTACAACCGGAAGAAAACAAAACCACATGAAGAACACCACATCACGAACCAGGGAACATACACTGCAAGGAACATCACCTCAATAAATTACACCGGCCGCAGCTGACATCACACAAAAATGAACCAATGAACAGAAATTACAAGAAACAACACCATAAGCGCTCTCCCCACCCCTATCTCAAAAATAGTGTCGGCCTAGGCTGACACCACACAAAATATTTGTAATGGGTCAAAAAGCATGAGAAGACCGAGGAGGGGTAGCACAAACCAGACCTTCACTGGCACCTTGGGGAAGCTTATTGCCACCCAAATCCCAGAGAAGACCAATGATCCTTACCAGCGAAAAATCAGCTGTTGCGATACCACAAGCTTATTTGCGGTGGTTATCGAAAAGAGGTAGAGAGTACTGGAAATCTGGGGAGGCTTATTTTCACTCAGACTCCATGGAACACCACCGGCTATTGTCGGTGAGCAATCACTGACGATGACCTGTGTGATAACTCCTAGTGAGTAGTAGTAATAATAATAATAATAATAATAATAATAATAATAATAATAATAATAATAATAATAATAATAATAATAATAATAATGTAGTGTTATATTATGGGCGGGGCCCCATATTTTTGGAAACGATTAAGTTAGCTAGTATGAATTATGGCTGGGGTCAATTGAGACAATAAGTGCGGGTTAAGCTGACATGCACTAACGGGGATTGTTGTGAGTGAATCATTTTGTCAAACCATAACAAAGTGACAAATTCGGCACCGACACAGGGAATTTCGGGTTGGAGGTCATATATGGAACGATTGTTGAATGTCGTATCTGATTGGCCGATGTCATTTGTTTTTTTCTCAAAAACTGGAGTTTTTGAAAAGAGAACGCTTTGGGAGTGAGAGCGATAAGACCAACGATGTAGCCGCTCGTCCTGAAAGCAAACGGACCCATGAAAATATTGGCTAAAAGTTATGATCTGGATCTCGAATGAGATCCGACATATATCCCCATGCATTCGTAGCACCCCACAACGAAAGGTATGAATGAGAGAAGAATGGAACGAGACGAATGGATGGAAATTCCTCCACAGCACAAGACAGACAAATAAAAGAATTTAATCTCTCTCTAAGAAAAACCTGTCTTCGAGTTTTGTCTCCTGCATGAAAACAAAGTTTGTCCATGGAACAAAGGCCACCAGAATCGATCACGGCCAGAGGCGTAATGAAACCTACGGCACAGATATCGGCGACGACCAGTAGACGAAGAAAAAACTATATGGTAACTTTTTGTGTATAACATTTTCGGGTCCTAATTTGATAAAGTGAAAAGAAATTCTGTGACAGTTAAAAAAGAAAGAAAAAGTGTACCATGTTTTTAATAGAAGTGTTAAAAAGAAAAATGTTTAAAGAGAAAAGTTGTTTGATGCAATTTAAAGAATGAACAGCGAAAAGTATAAAGGTTAATATACATTTATATAATTACGAAAAAAAAGTTAAGAACGATTATGAAAGTGTAAAATGTTGGGACGTTGTTAAGAACTGTTAATTATTCATGCATCTGTGAAAGATATTAAGAACTTTGTATCGATTTTATGAGACAAAACTAGACCGGCGCTTCCGAGGAACTTTCGTGTTATTTCTATACTTTCGTATTTCGAGAAAGGTTGATTAAAGGACCTGTAAGCCCATTGAAAAGAAAACATAATGTAACAGTAGCAAAGCGACTTATTATTTTAGTTATACAAGAAAAGAGTTTCAGCAGATGTATCATAGTTTATGTATTTTCGAATTAAATACAAAGAAAGCATAAATAGTGGTATTCGTTGCGACCCAACGGGTCCTGGGTACATTTAGTAAGTTATATACGTTGTTGTTTTTTTGTTGTTGTTGTTTTTTCACATCTTTTTTCACTTTCACTGAATAAACTGAAGATGCTTCTCAGTGGAATTGGAAGTACTCAGATTTAAAACTATGCGTGTTCCTTCGATCAAAAGTTTATTTAAATGAGATATAAGAAAAATCGAACAAAGCCAATACAAGTTAATCAGGCTGTAGACATTCATATCTGAAGTCGTTCTCTGAATTGTTTTTTTTTTTAAATCAGTTGTCTGGTGAATGGTAGCATGCCACTTAGATAACCACGCACGTGCATGTGTGCAGGTATGACTTGCGTGTGTCTGGATGATGGTAAGTGTGTATGTGTGCGTGTGGGAGAGAAGGGGAGATAACGCACAGACAGATAGACAGACGGACAAGCCGATGAAAATGGTAAATCTCAGTTGATAGCATTCGATGGTTATATTTTTAAATATAATCAGACGGTTGCCAGACGACTGCTTGCGAGTCAACGTCCAGGTGGAGCTTATCACATCAAAAGGAGAAGACGTTAGACGTAGAATGAACAAAGAAAAAAAAAGAACGGTTATTTTTAAGATGCGTCCATTCAATCTGCGCGTTTAGTGCTGAAAATTCTATTTCAAACTTAAGCGTGACAGGCAGAATAACAGACAAATCCTCTTATGAAGATACGAAGACTCATCGAAAAAAGAAAATATGTTAAACGAAAAATAAAATATACAAAAGTTTTAGTTATTATTATTATTATCATCATCATCATTATTGTTGTATTCAGTACGGATATTCCCCCCCCCCTTTCTCCCCTTTTCGGTCGTCGCCGCTAAAGCATTTAATGTTTCACACACATTTAAAAATGTAAGAACGTTCGATCAGCAAAGAGGTGATTAATCCAATGTCTCTAAGGAAAAGCATTCCGACTTTACCTATTTTAAAATGAATTGTTCCAAAATCAGATTGTGAATGCTTCACCAGGTGACAAGTACTTGGTATTAACTGATATTTCTGAGCTGACCAAACTTTATCTCGCTAGAACAAAAAAAACACAGTTCAGATTTTTAGCATTTTGATAGAAAGCGTGATTCTCAACTGCTGACGTTCGAGCTTTATATAGGGTGTTGCCATTTTGAATACAACTCACAATAATTCGACCGTTTTACTCGCCGGCCTTCTTTAGAGAAATTTCAAACTGAACCCTTCAGTTAATAAATTGGGTGAGATTTCTCTCATTTCAAGTGTATTATATATATATATATATATATATATATATATATATATATATATATATATATATATATATATATATATATGTGATTGCTTTTATTCATACAGACTTGTACAAAATCTGCGACACTGGCATGTCGATGATATCGATCTACAACAGTTAAAAGTTCAGACCTCATCAGACAGAATTAGAATTTGATCCTCCCCTCAGATCGTATTTGGGAATAACCTATATATATATATATTTAATTGAGATATATAGACCAATAGAACCATGGCTACAAAAAGACCTACTTTGTCGGATGAGGGAAGTTAAGGTACGCTGAGTCTAGTCAATACTTAGATGGGTTACCATTTTAGAATACCATGTGTTTAACTGTGGACATTGTAGTGTCTTCATCGTCACTTTCCTAATACTCTCATGAAAAGTATGAACCTGTACCCTTACCCTCAATCACATGATCATAAAGAAAGAAATTGATCATAGCGTTTTATTGCGACGGCGTTTTTGTTTGTTTGTTGTTTTGGGTTATATTTTGGGGTTTGTTTGTTTCTAATTGTGACCGCTGGCCACAATGCCAATGTCCTCTGATAATAGGTTGCACATTATTTTATAGAATCCGCATGTTATTCTTTGCTTCCATCTGTCTTTAGATACAATAATTAACCTCTGTTAAATGGTTAGTTTCGCGACGAATACTATATAATAAAGCACGTGTTGTGCCATTCAAAACTGCATTTTCCCTAATCCAGTATTGTTTAGATCAAGCGTCAAGAAAACTCAAATATAGCACGCAAAGAAATGCTGGTGTTGTTTCGGAGTGTTTCTTCTCCTGAACAAGTTGCCCTACCAAGGCCTTGAAATCTAGTTTACTCCACTATTTAACTCATGGTTCGGTGAAATGAGAAAGAGTGAGAGTGAGAGTGAGAGTGAGAGAGAGAAAGTGATAGAAAGAGTGAGAGAAAGTGTGAGAGAGATATTTATATATTTCCCTAATCTATTGGAAAAAATTAGTTTACAACCACTTCCACTTCCAAACTTACGGCATCTGCTATTTCTAAACGGTCACCCAACCCATCTAAGTATGGCCAAGCTCAACGCTACTTGACGTCGGTGTTCCGACGAAAATTGGCGTTTCAACGTGATGTAGCCATACATACGGGCATACACTCATCTTCTATGTATTCTCTTTCTTTCTCTCTCAGTCTCTCCCCCTCTCTATCCCTCCCTTCATCTCTCTCTTTACCTGTCTCTGTCTCTCACTCTCTGCATATATAGGCATCCACAGACAGCTGTTACGATGTCTACGACTGATCCGCGTGGCTAGACTAGCGAGAGTGGGGAGTCTAAATGGAGCCACTTATCGCATCACAGAAGCAGTATACAACACTTATACTCATAAATTTATTTTGGTGTGTGTGTTTTTAACGGTATAGAAACTCATATCTAATATATAAAGTTATGTTGTCGGATTTTCAAAGTCAAACACAAATAGCAATCCGTCCGACATACCGATTCTTTATTCGGACTATCTTATCTTTTGTTTGTGTTATTCCTTACCTTATCTTATTGACACGAATATATTTTATTTCGCTTCATTTTTTTCTGAAAATACTTATTCTGGCAAAGAAAACTGTTAGAGTGGAGACATTTTCCCTTAATCATCGAAACAGATTAAAGGGAATTTATCGTGTGTAATTATACTGCGTTTTGTCTACTGTTCTTAAAAAAATAAATATAGTATTTAATTAAATCGTGCGACTTTAAACGTGTATGTGTGTGTGTTTCTCGTCTCCTAATTAATTACATAGTATTTGTGTTTTACTATGAATCGAGTCGCATAAAGTACTAAAATGAACTTCTAAAAAATCCTATTTTTAAAAAATTTTTGATTACGAAATTAAAGTCACAAAAAAAAGTCAGTCATTTTTTTTACTTCTGGGAAACGCTGGTTAAGTACATTTACTTATTTTTATAGTTAGAGTACATTCTAGAAATTCCTATATCAGAGCCTTAATACACATGTTCATGAATGCAGTTGAGTGAATTCTATTTGGAGGTTTTCTGTTCAATTCTTGGTGAAGGAATAAAAAAAGATTGAATAATACGAGATATTTAGAAAGAAAAATGAGGCATAGAATGAAAGGAGTCTGCCCCATTAGATTAAATAAAGATGTAGGTTCAAAATTCCCAGTAGATTACGCTATGAGGTAGCAGGGAAAGGCCGAGATTATAACGACCGAAACATTATTAAAATGTGAACAAATAAATAAACGAACTTTTAAATAATTCGGATAACAATATCGCATTTCGGCAACACTGTCAAGATATACACAAATCACTCAATAGGGTCTGATATACAGATAGTGCCACTAATAAAAAAAATCCATATGAGTTTTAATAAAGTACTACCCTTCAAATATAAAGTGTCAAAATTTGAGCCCAAATTATTATGTTACAAATTTCCGTTAAGTAAAGCTACTGTTGCAATTATTTTAAACAATGGAAAAATCAGAATTACGTGTGTTCATAAACATTGTTTTCTGATAGGAAAAAATACTGTTCAAGCACAGCAATGGCTTGATACTGTTATTCTGACTTGTTTCCATCGGAAACAACGGTTAAGAGGTGGTATGCTGACTTTACACGCGGTTATACAGACACAAAAATGCTGAACTCTAAGGTCGACCAAATTCAGCAGTTTTCCTTTAAAATATTTTTTAAAAGCCCACATACTCGTTTTAGCGATTGTAAATTGAAGTTGCGTGAGGAAATAAAATAGTGGAAGATATCATAAGGCAGTTTATTCGCCATTTAGCGTGAATATTTGTCGAGAGAAAGCTGTGCTCAAGTGAGCTTTTGCGACAATAAGTGTCAAGGAATAACAAATGGATCCACTGTAATCAGCTGAGTGGAGAGCAGCAGGTGAAATCCGACCAAAGACGCCAACATCAGCTGGTAAGCTTTTGGCCTCCGTATTTTGGGAATCGCTAGGTATTTTGCTCCCCATTACAGTTTGAAAGGAAGAACCATCAGTAGCGCAAATTATATAGCATTATTGGTGCAAATCGATCACAACGATGAAAGCACGAAATGAATTGCATTATTGGTGCAAATCGATCGCAACGATGAAAGCACGAAATGAATTGCATTATTGGTGCAAATCGATCGCAACGATGAAAGCACGAAATGAATTGCATTATTGGTGCAAATCGATCGCAACGATGAAAGCACGAAATGAATTGCATTATTGGTGCAAATCGATCGCAACGATGAAAGCACGAAATGAATTGCATTATTGGTGCAAATCGATCGCAACGATGACAACACGAAATGAATTGCATTATTGGTGCAAATCGATCGCAACTATGACAACACGAAATGAATTGCATTATTGGTGCAAATCGATCGCAACGATGACAAAACAAAATGAATTGCATTAGGAATTGCTTCCGCATCCACCCTATTTTCCAGGTCTTGCACCCAGCTACGACTGGCTGTTTGCAGACCTCAAAAGAATGCTTCAGAGAAAGATATTTGGTTCTAACAAAAGAAAGATATCAGAAACTGAGGCGTAGTTTGAGGCCAAAGACAAATCGCTTAACAAAATAAACGGCATCGAATGATTGTAAGAGTGTCGGAATAAGTGTATCACCCTAGAAAGGGAACTATGTTGATGAATAAAGTTGAATTTCTACAAGGGTTTTTTTTATTAGTTGGGTCCGGAACTTATTGAGTGATGTGTTATCAACCCTTGTAAAGAATTGTCTCATGTAAAAACATAATATTATTATTTTGTCATCTCATGGTCATCTTAATGGCTGTATTTGGACGCCACGTGTGTATCATGTTATGGTCGCCATAACGTATTATTCTTCATGGTTGGTATAGGAGGAATAGATGACTATAAATGACTGTAATTTATAAGTTCTTAGAAAATTTAGTGGTTATAGAAATAAGCGGGGACCTATATTGACCCGAATGTTCTCGGTTGCGATTTACGGAACAAAATGGAAATAGCCGAAGCATTGTTGTATTGTGCGGGGCTTAATAAAAATGAGAACACAGGTATCTTAGGAAATATGTAATATATTTATTTGTCGGTGACGATGAGGGTGGTGGTCGGAGAGACTTTGTGCACAGGGAACTAGACGATTGATTCTCTCCGAGGTTTGATCGTCAACTGACTGTCTTTTGATTTTCAGCTGTTATTATATAACGATTTTGTCGCCACCTGGACGCCCTCATTGAGATTGCACTCGGTGACAGCTTGAACTTTATTTGACACTTCCAAAATCTGTCCATCTTTTCCTGGCATGACACAACCGCACCTGGCAATATGATCTTTAACCTTTCCGACGTCTCTGTTTCTTCTGACATCACTGTTTAAGTGATTCTTGTAGGCGCATCCTTTTTTTTTGTCAGAAAAAACTTATCTTTTGACAATCGATCATATGTTGCCTCTTCCTGTGCAGGTGTTTGTCTGGTTGTAGTTTTTTTAATTTTATTTTCAAATAACTTTTTGGTTATCCGACAATTATCTTATCAACTGACAATCGCCATATGCATCTGTTTTACCAACAACCTTTCCGTGCATCAACTCGGATATGTAACACTATTTTACGATTTGAAAGCCGCGAAAAAATGGCAAAGGGAAGGCGGCACTAAAACATGCGAATGCAAAAGGGTTAGGTTAGAGATAGGATTAGTCTAGCATTAGCTTAGGGGTCGGGATAAGGGTAGATTAGTGTTGGGTTAGAGTTAGGGTTAAAGAACCCCTCCCCAATATAAATAAAGTTGAAAAACCTTCCTAAAATAAGCTTGAAACGCTAGCGTCTGTAGGTATAAATAATTTAATATCTATTTATAAAAAATATTATAATAAGCACTTTTAAGAAATTAAAAATCGAGTACTCTCGGAGATGTTTAAAATAGACTGTCATCAGCTCTAAAGCGAAGTTCCAAATACGTTCGTCGAACACTCTTGACTAGTCTTCTGTATGTGCCCGCTTCTAGGTACATATAGATTTTAATTTCCCGTAATTACATGACAGTTGCCGATGGCCGAGGGGATATACTTGCAGATTCTAGGCTTACTCTGTGAACCAGGTTCATGCCACCCAACTGTTTCAAATTGTTACTTTCCTGCACTGATGAGAGCAATAAGCTTGAAACGTTAGCGTGTGTAGGTATAAATAATTTAATATTTATTTATAAATATATATATATATATATATATATATATATATATATATATATATATATATATATATATATATATATATATATATAAGTTGATTCACTTACTGATTTGAAGCACATTATTAAAGCTATTCCTAACAGAGAGGAGGAAAGTTAATTTACCCTAACCTTAAATCAAAGAAAAAATGATAAAGTTGTTACATTCAGTGTCGGTACTAATTGACTGTTCGGCGACGGTTAGGCCATTTCCGATCTGTTTCTTAAATCGCAATCAGAAACATTCGGGTCGATATGGGCACCCTCGTATAGAAGTACCGAAACTATCAATTGGACAAGGAGACACCGAGTCTCCATACGATTATCCAGAGGATGGCTCTGCCTTTCACCCGCTACCTATTTAAAAAATCACACTGAAGATAACCACATGATCTTGTTCTATCAATCATTGATTTGTATATACGAGCCCCCCTTTCATCCTCTTTACTATTTAACAACAGTAATACATATTGTAAAGTACTCATGGAATATGAACTGTTATTTAAAGACATCAAAAAGGAAAACGCAAAACGCACTTGACAATATCAGCTGCTCTACCAATCCGGGAACAGAAACAGTTTTGGCTGACAAAAGATCAAATCTTTGGCAGATGTGGGTTTTTTTCTTCGTCCAATGAGAAAGAAAAGAAATAAAGAGGATGCTAAAAGGAGAGACGAGTAGAGATTAGAATTAGACAACGTAACAGGAAGAGATTTAAGATGCGTTAATTCAATCTGCGCGTTTAGTGATGAAAATAATATTTCAAACTTAAGCGTGACAAACCAACAAAGTGCTTTTTAAACCGTAAGCGTGACACTTTAACGAAAATGCTATTTCACGGTTAAATGGGAGAGACCAACAAAAAATACTATTTAAACTTAAGTGTGACAGACCAAAAAAAAATGCTCTTCCAAACTTAAGGGTGACAGAACAACGAAAATAATATTTCAAACTTAAGCGGGACAGGCCAACGAAAATGCTATTTCAATCTTAAGCGTGACAGACTGGCGAAATGGTGATGTAAAAATTAATAATGATAGACCAACGAAAATATAATTCAAAACTTAAGCGTGATAGACCAACGAAAATGCGATTTCAAACTTAAGCGTGACAGACTGACGAAAATTCTATTTCAAACTTAAATATGACAAACCAACGAAAATGCTATTTTAACTTTAAGCGTGACACATTAAAGAAAATACTATTTAAAAGTAACAGAAAAGTAGATTTTCCCATCTGTAAGTGGAATACAATATCGCGGGGCTTCTTCCCAGCTGGGTAAAACATGATCGTTTTTAACCCAATGTTAAGACCACTTAAATAATCAAATGGTTACCATTTTTATTCCATCGTTTCCAATCCTAAAAATGGTGTTTTTCATCGCCAACTCATAATCTCATTAACCCTTATGCTCGAGTGGCTTTCGGACTTAACCGGTGAGTCATTAGTATAAAAAAGAACGAAATACTATTTCAAACTTAAACGTGACAGACCAACAAAAATGCTATTTCAACCTTCAACGTGACACATTTACAAAAATGCTATTTCAAAGTTAAATTGGAGAAAAAATAAGAACGAAGGCGGTAGAGTCAATGTCAGACAATTAGTCCGCGTGTTTGACTCTTCAAAAATTGATACGCGTGTTTGACTGTTCAAAAATTTGATCCGCGTGTTTGACTGTTCAAAAATTGTTCCGCGTGTTTCACTGTTCAAAAACTGACTTGCGTGTTTGATTATTAAAAAATTGATCCGCGTGTTTGACTGTTCAAAAATTGATCCGCGTGTTTGACTGTTCAAATATTGATCTGCATGTTTGATTATTGAAAATTTAATCCGCGTGTTTGACTGTTAACCTCCGCAAATATATACTTACCCAGATAAAAAACTGAATTCAGAGAAGTAATGCGGTAATGAATTATATCTCCATTTATATAAAGTTAGGTATGTGTATATGTTTATCAATGTGTATATACAGGATTCACGCCAAATTAATTAACCAATCAATATGAATTTCGGAACACAGCTGCTAGGCGTAAGCGGTCCAAATGTGGAATGTATTTAGCTTCATTTTGTTTTATGCAAACGGGGTAAAAAGGTGATGGACACCCTTCGTAAAAATTCAGATATTTCCGATTTTTGTGAAATTTTAGACATCAATTAATAAATATAGCCCATTTTTTAGTTTTTAGAGGTATTTTAAAGGTTTTTTAAGGAAAATAATATAGGAATGACCTCCCATTTGAAAATTCAAATATTTCAGATTTCCATTAAAATTGATCCATGATCATCAGACACTAATTAAGCAAGATTGCCTGAATTTAAATTTTTTTTTAACACCCATAAGCTTAAGCATTGAATTTTCGACATTTTCTAGAATCAAAATTATGTAATAGATTTTGATCAAAATCGGAATAAGGATTTTAGATATGCTCGAATAAGACCACTGAAACTAGGTCAAACAGTTAACTGCCGATAACTGCTTTCTTTTATTTCTTATTAGCAGGACTGCCCGGCGTAGTCCGGGCCATAAAAAATTAAAGACGTTAAAAGTGTAACATATTTCTATTTAAAACGTTTATTTCTCTACATCTCTTCATCCGTCTGCTACCACGTCTAACCACCATAGTTGTTGTTATTATTATTATTATTATTATTATTATTATTATTATTATTATTATTATTACAATAATAATAACAATAATAATAATAATAATAATAATAATAATAATAATAATAATAATAATAATAATAATAATAATAATAATAAAATAATAATAATGTATGTTAAATACTGTTTCCTATCGTTCTATGATATATTGTCTTGATCTCAACAACGACGCGTGAGTAAAAATGACCGTTTTCCTTTTGTTAGAAGCACAATTAAACAATAATACTTGATATGTTGCTTTAAACTTTACTTCAAACAAGAAAAAGATTTCTTTTCGCCAAGTTTAAAGACTTAAAAATTACTTTCGAATTTCGAAGACTTACGATAGAAAAACAGATGTCAGCCATTTTTTATCACATAATAATAGATAAAATAGCCGACTTGTGTTTACTTATCGTTACACTATTCTCTTTTTTTTACTTTTGGTTACCCCAAAGAAATCATATTGCCACTGATGCGTAAGAGGCTACTGTGATAGTGGTCAGATTTATAAGAGAGACACCTGGGTGAGGAATTGAGCAACAAGATGTTTGTTCACATTACATTTAAATTTATGCATGTTGGTAGGGTCGGGGAAACAGGGATCCGGAAATAAATTCCAAACGCAAGCGGTCTGAGTTATTAAAGTAGAAAAAACTTCCAGCATGTAAGACCCTAAACAATAAAGAGGTGGCATTTTACTGCTAGTTGGATCGGTCGGGGGTATTTTCACTGATGGGAGGTCAAGTGCAGAACGTTCATCGGAGCGCATTTCATTGAAGTACTTGTAAAAAAATACACAGGAATGGAACACTGAGGCGATGCAACAGGGGCTGGAGCTTGGCAGACAGTGCGGGGCCTATTAGTTTAGAAATTCTCGTTTGCACCCTGCCTAAGAGAGAGAGAGGCTAGTGGTTGGTGCACCAGGCCAGATGAGACAAAACTACTCAATTGAGATAAAGATCAACGGCAAAGGTCAAGTAGTGTTAGTCAATTTTGCTCTGAAACAAAAAAGAAAACATGATTTTTCACACGCGCGTCTGTGGTATAGAACAACTGATTGTCAAATCATTTTCTGGCACCTGGGCTTCATTTTTTCCCCCTTTTTTTGCCATACGAATAGGTATGTTTTTATTCGTTGTCTTCTAATTTTTTTTTCCGACGCAAAACAGGACATTCTCTCAGCAAATAACATCTCGACCATTTCACGAACGCGATCAGTCAAAATTATTTGTATTTTACGCAAAATTCCTCAACGGTTCGGTGACATTTTTCTGCGCGTGAGTGATGGAAGAGGGGAGACATTTGTTAGTGCGAATTTTTTTTTTAGTCGAAATCAACCTTGAATAATGTTCAGGTTTGACCTTTCCGCGACCACTAAACAATTTCAGTCATTATGGAAAGATGTCAAAGGTTAGCAACTAAAATACATCTTCATCAGAGAACATCAAAACAAATGATTATATATATATATATATATATATATATATATATATATATATATATATATAAAGTTCCGTCCGACCGGGTCATAACTTGGACACTGTTTATAAAAGTCTTCTAGATATGTACGCTTGCTAGGACATAAATAGACATTAATTATCTTCCTTTCACCGTGGTTTTTGGTATGCCGCATGGTTATAGGGGTTCCGACAAAAGTTAAAATGTTGACTTGGGTCTAAGGTTCGGATCGTGTGAAAATGAACAATTATCCCACACACTAATGATTCCCGAGAAAAGGATGAAATACATCTTATATGGATAAAAATTTGAAAATATTTATCATAATATTGTATATATATATATATATATATATATATATATATATATATATATATATATATATATACCAGTATGGATATTCAAACACACCACATAAACACACATATATATTTATATATACTCATCGACATATAACTGTTTCACCGTATCATGGCTTTTCGGTGAGGCAAGATAATGAGTGTTTCAAGCTGAAATTCGAAATCCAACCGCTTGTATAGTAGTCAGCAATCTTACTTGCACGCCATACCACTAACCATAAAAGTAAGAAACATTATAATTTTGTTATATATTTGTTTACATCACTTGTTGCTATGGGAGTTCAATTCTACATACGATGTGTTATCTCTTTTACAAGAAAGCTCAACCCACATGTAGACATCAAATGTATTTAATTTGTCTTATAAAGGTGTCCTCCCAGACGAGACTCCATTAATATTATATATTAGTTATTATTTTTATAAAGTACTATCTGAAAAGATATCGAACCATTTCAAGGAGGGGTGACTCATCAGGTTAACTATGATATATACAGGAAGACATTGTTCATTTTTATTCTTTACATGTATAACTTAGGAATTAGACATGATAAAATTAATTTGCTTAATCTTTGAGAGGATTAGAATAAAAATTTTACATTTTCGGGTAATGTTCAAAATGTCCACTCTCTGTGTATATGCACCTGATAATATATGTAATAATAATTCCAACAAGAAATAGTCGTGTTAAGTTAAAATAATAATAGGTTAAACTCATACCTAATTTGTTAAGATAAATAATTAAAAAAAAATTGGCACATTTAGAGTTAAAACTCTTAAATAACTAACTGACCTGACCCGGCGTTGCCCGGCACTATCTGATCGCAGTTAGTCTAAACCTTCCAATGAGTCTTTGACAAAGCTATAATAGTAGTTATTTAAATGTTGGTGTTTACGTGTACGCTGAAACATTCATTCAGTTAGTATTTTTAATTAAAGATAAGTTGTTTGCGAGTAATTCCGAAATCCATTGTAACCGAAAATACTTTGAAATAAAAAGGCAATGTCGAAACCCAAATTAAGTGAAAAAAATTGATGAAAAAAAAGAAATATGAAGCAGCATAGGTAATATGAAAATAAAGCAACAAAAAAAACGTTTAAAAAAATCCCGGACCACACAGGGTAGGTATAGCTTGTTTAAAAGAAGGAGACAATACGGTTTTATTGTTGTAAAATAGTTTTTCACAAGTAATAAAAACAATTAGAGTATTAATTATTAATCAACATTAAACGTCAATTACTTGTTTAGAAAATACAATATTTTCTGTGGTTAATTTGTCAACCGTCTATTGTGCTTATGGCCAAATTTGAACACAAGAATAGAATCTGAAACAGCATAATTAAGCGAACTAAGAATGAACATAAAAAGAATTTCAGGCTACGCCAAGTATGTAGAGTTTGTTAAAAATAAATAACTAACATGGTTTTCTTGTTTTACATATAAAATGTCAGTTACGTAATTGCTTAACAAATACAATCTCATCTGGGTGGCGGGGTATTTTCTCACCGGTTAATATCTATCACGTCACCGGTTAATTTTTTATATGAAACAAAAATAATATATAAACAAATGTAGAACGTCCACTTTGCTTAGTGATGAACCCCATGTTAACCGTATAAAAATAAAGTAAACAGTTGCATAGATGCTTTTTAACAATAAAGAAGCTATTCCTCACTCTAACGATCTCTACAGCCACCCTCTTTTTTCCATGTATGTCTCTATCTATCTATCTATCTTTCTCTCTCTCTCTCCCTCTCTCTCTCTCTCTTTCTCTTGTTTTTAAGAATTATTAGTAATTTAGTATAAAAGAAAAAGTAAGTAATTCGATGGAACGAAGAATGGATTTCAATGTTGAAATCAAGCATTGGTCCTGTAGTGACAAAGAAGAAAGTATCCCCTACGCAAAAACAGATGTTTTCAATAAACTTATATATTTTAGCTAATGTCACCGCCCCAAATTCTCAATTTAATCTATACGATAAGGTCTAATTAAATGTATGGAGAAACCATGGTACATCTCTGGAATCTGTAATTTATTGTTTTTAAATAAATAATTTTTCTTTTTTGCTCTCGCATCCTTACGATCAAGCACTTTACTCATTTCTTTTCAGCATACTCTGACACACACACTCTCTCTCTCTATCTATCTATCTATCTATCTATCTATCTATCTATCTATCTATCTATCTATCTATCTTTCATATATATATATATATATATATATGTGTATGTGTGTGTGTATGTGTGTGTATGTGCATGTATTAAATACTGTGCTTTCGAAGAAAAACGGACCAGAGTGCTCAACAATCAAAAGAGCATAATACCGATACTGAACTGAACTAGACGAATACGACTGACTGTATATAAGAAGATAAAGAACATGGTGTTAATACCAAGGAAGTATACGTTTTTTGAAACACCTGGAACAAATCTTGAGAATTTGTCAGACAGTTAAATTATGCTGGTTTTATACAAATCTTTTTCTCTTTCTTCCTCGATAGCAAGCTGAGTCTAAAAGCACCGACCAGTCGCAAACGAAAAGCTCTTATCGCATTCATTTGAACACAGATAGTTTCACTCTGTCTGGACTAGAGCGTAAGAGTTGACCTTCGAAATGATCTCTAAGTTCTCAGTTCAAATCATAGAAACGGAACCGCTCTGTGTTTGGAATTTCTTCTACGTGATCGTGTTAGTTTCTTCATTTCATATATGTACCTTACACGGTTGGAATCGGATTTGCTTTTTCGTCCTGTCTGGACTACGTGGATGGGTTGGGGGTCGCGTTACCATTTCCTTATCAAGGTGTCCTTTTGGAAACTGAACTCCCTAATATGGCTAACTGCAAGTACGTGGTCGAAACCCACAAGCACGTCCAGAACACGGTCGACTCTCTGAAGGAAGTCCATCGTGGAGGCGTTCGCTACTATAGACAAGGGCATGGTCACCAAAGCGTGTGACACATTTCGCGTCCGCCTTGAGACGGTCGTCTCCGTCAGCGGCGGTTACACTGAAAAATAATGTAGTATGAAACTCTAACTGTTGCTAAATAAAGTGTCGGGTCTCTGCATATACAACTTTTGTTGGTTTTTATTTTTGCTTTTTCGTTTTATTTTTGTCAAGTGTCACATTTTGCTGCCAGACTCTGTATATATAATAGTATGAAAATATATCTATGGCAAGTAAGCTCCACAGAAACGTTCATATTTCATTCCCACGGATAATCATTAGGCTAAATTCATTAACCTTATTGAGGAGTATCTTGGCGATTCTCTTATGCCTTGGCGGTGAGTAACTGACCCTTGCGACTTTTTTAGCCAGAGGATTTCCTGCGGGAATGAAACATAAACGTTTCTGTGTAGCTTACTGATCATAGATATATTGTTATACTACTACTTAGCTCTACTAACAGATTGAGCACTGTTGAAGTAAATACTAAAAATATGTACATGCACAATACATTATATTACCTTATAATATTATATGAATGATAAAAAGTTATATATATATATATATATATATATATATATATATATATATATATATATATATATATATGTATATATAAAGAGAGAGAAAGAGAGAGAGAGAGAAAGGTAGTAAGTTATGAAAATATATTTATGGCAATTAAGCTACACAGAGGCTTCCGCGTTTCATGCTCGGGTTGTTTATAATGGCCGTGTTGGCTAAAGCGTGGGAATTTGAGTTAAAAACATGAGTTCTGCGACTGGTATGAATTATCATCTCTACACTGACGATTTCCGTAAGGATGAAACGTATACGAATGTAGATATTAAATAATATATATATATATATATATATATATATATATATATATATATATATATCATCGCATGTGGAAGTGGCGTAGTATGGTGGTTACAGTAGCGAATTGTGGGCTACGTGTGCTGGGTTCGAGTTCTGTTTTGACTACTGCATTCATTTTATTAATACTTTGGGGGAATGTGCCCTTTTTCCATCTATAGTTCAATAGATGGGGTAAACTAGTCTCTCAGGGTTGTTCAACTAGTCTAGGAGAAGGAAAACTAAAAAAAATAACATCACTCTTTCTCTGTATTTCTCAGCATTGTTTGCAGTCGTCATGGATATCTTCTTGCCGCCCATTAAGGAGAGGTTGGGATCGCGCAACTCTTGTTTCACTGCATACTACCCGTGCAATCACCATTACAGGAACTGTCCATTGTTTCTTGAGACT
The DNA here is from genome assembly GCA_963556195.1 of Sepiola atlantica. Lineage (NCBI taxonomy): Eukaryota > Metazoa > Mollusca > Cephalopoda > Sepiida > Sepiolidae > Sepiola > Sepiola atlantica. Next base: position 106,477,207 of record OY744521.1, read on the forward strand.
GGAAGTAGGCCTCATATATATTATCGCATGATATATTTTGTGTGTATATTTATTACAGTATTTACTTCAACAGTGCTCAGTATGCGAACTGAGCTTATTAGTTTTATGTAAATATATTTATGGCAATTTACACAAAATGTTTATTGTTTCGCTCAGTAAGATAGAGTGAAGAGGTAAGAAGAGATACTGAGAGAGACGATGAGAGAAAGAGCTGATGAGAGAGAGAGGGATGATAAAGAAAGAGAGAGAAAGGTGATGAGATAGAGGAATTTGTAAAGAATATTATCTAAGCTTGTTGATATATTCATAGTCAAAACATTCTGAATGTTATCAACAACTTAAGAAATGAAGCAAAACACGGTCTGCAGCAAAGCGAGTTTAGTCAAGTATTTCGGTTAATTCTTAGAAATGTTTTCACGAAGAACTGAAATATAAAATAACGACTTAAACAAATAAGGATTTGTTTATATTGAGTTTTATTCTTTTTTACATTACCTCATCCTCGGCCTAATATCATATTTTTATTTTATTTACTTCCTTGGAAGAAGCATGGCGCTTAATATTACCACATATTACCGGAGTCTAGGTTGATTCTGTAGCAGGGGTTCGAACATTGCGACCGTTTGGGATTATCATTCCCTACACTGATGAGAACAAAAGCTTGAAACGCTGACGTACGTAGGTAAAGTAATTTAATATTATTTATTTAAAAAATCAATATTGTTATAATCCCCTTTAATGAGATGGAAGTTGAGCCCTGTTTGGTAAAGTTACAAAAAATAGACTGACACGTAGCTATAAGGAATATTCCGACAACGTTCGTTGAATTCTCTAGTCAGTCTTTCTATATGTGCCTCCCTTCTTGACGTGGTAATATTTCTTGGTCGATTGGTTATGACGCTTGCTTGCGAACGTCTGAGATTATCATTCTCTACGAAAGCTTGAAACACTCACGTATGTCGGTAAAAATAAGTTAATATTATTTATTTACGGAGACGAAACGCGGAAGCATCTGTGTAGCTTAATTACTATAAATATATTTTCATAAAGTACTAAATATATATATATATATATATATATATATATATATATATATATATATATATGTTCACATAAGTTTAGTGTTTAGAGTCGTCGACTTTCAACTAGATGTTCGATCACAACTTTAGGCAGGTGCTAGTCTAGCCGCACTGAAGAGTTCTGATACAGCGAAACAGTCTATCTGTGGATAACTATATATATATACATATATATATATATATATATATATATATATATTTATATACACACATGTGTGTGTTTGTGTGTTATAATGCATAGCTCTTCGTAAAAGAATAGAGCACTCTATGTAAGATGTAATATATAAGTAAACATATATATGCATTAATAAGTCACGTTTCCGAAATTACTAGGATATCCAACCAGTCCTGCAAGTTCATCTGCCAGTTCCAGCCTGTAACCTAAACATTAATCTAGAAAGGATTAACGAGAAAATATGCAGATACAAGTCTACTAGTGGGGCGGCTACATGCAAAAATGCAATATAATCGTGCAAATGATGATGCTAGCACCAAAATTGGTATGATGACTCCATAAGGTATTCTAAACATATCTTTCCGACTAGCCACCTAAAAATCCAAGATGGCGGCCATTTTTCAAGATTACCGCGATCAGGAGCTCGTGATAACGATATTCCTTATAAATGTGTATCTATTCAACCGATTGTAGTGATCTTGGTGTGAAATTGTATGTTTTGGGGCATGCTGAATTCATTAATGACACTATAGAAAGCATTTGAGCACCACTTACATAACTGTTAATCAAATAAACCAAAGATTACAACATCAAAACACATTTTATTAACAACATATCACATACTAAATTAATAAATGTCATAAATGTTTAGTATACCCTCTAGAGTCATCACGCCGATTTTGATGCTTGTATCACCATTTACACGATTATTACCCGCCTGAAAAAGCAACTACTGTTCCATATCCCCGAACTAGAAACTCATCGCCAAAGTCGAGATAACCTTCTGGCTTTTAAGACGGACGTGGGGAAAATTCTAGCACAAGCCAGCAAATACGGTGAAGCAACCTACCTGGCCAAGGATGCTGGAATAATACGGAATGACATGCTGAAACATAAGAGACCATTCAATGACACATTCCATGATGGATGTCTCGAGGATTCTGTTCCTGGGTTACTTCTTCAATTTGTAGGCATCATTGAGGATGGGACCACAACTTCAACATAGAATTTCAAAATCTGACCTTGTAATATCACAGCTCTTGTAGTTCAACTGTTTTGCGAGAATTTAGAAAGGAACACAATTTCGCAGGCATTCCAAGGACCGGGAGAAACCATTTGCCGTGTATGTAGGCATGTCCGTCTTTACCAAAATAAGGAAGAGGCCACTCGTTGAGATGATCCATGGGAATGAAATAAGCGTGTTTTACGATAGAGTTCTCGTAGTGGTACAGTACGTTGAAAATAGAGGCATTTGCCAACCAGTTCCCAAGAAGCATGTATTCACGACTTCAACAGTGGACAACATTGACCACAACCCGTCTGAAACTACAGCTCACTCTTCATTCCATGGCACTAGTATACCCCTCTTTCAGCACTCAAGCTCTGAATATCCTGGCGAACGCGAACCACTGAAACTCAATTCAAATCTGAGGGTTAAGAAAGTATTTATTTACTCCTCTCTAGGAGTTAGGCACAATGCCAGTTTTATCTTACTCTCACAAGTAAGATGTGATCCAAGGTCGGGTCGGGAAAGTGGGGTTTGAAATGCCAGCGCCCCCAGAGCTTCCTTAGAATTACACAAGCGTTCGACCAGGTTACATCATAAAGAATCCCAATCCTCGTACAGTTAGAAGCCATGTGTGTCACACACCCGAGTCTTTCAAGTCACATATGAAGGAAGATTACACAGTATCTTTTCTAAACCCAGCACAAACCCAAGTTATAGCTGCTGACCAGCCACTCTTTGCTCTTGCTAAGCAAATCCAGTGGCAGTGGCCAGAAGAGTGAAAACAAGTTTATCATCATGTTTTGTGGGACTACACAAATCGATTGCAGCACTGAGGTCATTAGGAACCCTTCTAAAAAACAGCGGCTGAACACACCTATTGCTGAAGCAGGGCTAGCGACATCCGGTACAGCAGAGAATTCCTGACTGTGTCAAGCGTTACGAGGACAAGACTTGCCCATCAAATCACAGCATGAAGCCTGTACATACTGATGAAGAAAGCTCACCGTGACTATTGTTCCGATTGCGGAATGGCAGGCAACTCTCCTATGTCCTTTGAAGAATGACAGCAGAGGTATAGGAGTGACAGTCCGCAGTTCCAGTTTTAGAATATGGTGCTAGATATGGAGATCACCATATTCCTCCTGATTCGTTCGCTTAGGGAAAGAGACATCGCGGGCAGAGTTAGACACAAGGTCGAATTTTGTGTTATCCAGCGTCCCCAAAAGAGGCATTCTGGACTCACTGGAAAAAATATAGAAATTGCCTTAATCTAGAAGGACTTCTCCTTCACTGACCGAGGACAAAATAGACAAAGTGTAACATCTGAACCGATACTACACTTTGTTCTAAATAATTATTATATTTTTATTGAATTATCATAATACAGTTTTCAAAGGGAAGAAAAAGTTGATTTTAGTTTAAACGTTTTGCTATCTTTTGGCTCAGTTTTATTTTTTTTTAAATTGATTTTTGTAAATCACTCCGTTCTCACAAAATATTCTTTAAAAAAACACGCACACACAATCTGTATTTGCATAGATTTAGCTTTTTCTTTCCTCTTGGATGGAATTGAATTGGAAACTTACCTATTTAAATTATTTTTTACTGCTAAAAATTATGTATTTGTTCATTCTTTTATATTAAATATTGCTTAGAATATTATATTTCTGTACCCCTAACTTACACACCTTTCTTTTTTTTAATCCAGTATTTTCTAACAATGGAAAAAAAGTTTTTGTTTATTTCAATCTAAAATTAACTTTAAGTTTTTTTTTAATTTTGCGTACATTATCGCTGTTATTAATAAAAAAAATATCCGACAAAATCGCATATGTCTGTGTTTCTCGCTTATACTTGACTTCTATAATACACGTTGAATTATTATTTTTTAGTTTACTATTTATTGAAATCAAAAATAAAAGAAGGGAAAACCACAACGGATATTTAAAAATGTAGACGTGACTATATATTTTTAACTATACACCCCGTCTCGATCCGCAATTAATTGCTGCCCGGAGGGCGGGTAGGTTTTGCTAGTATATATATATATATATATATATATATATATATATATATATATATATATATATATATATATATATATATAATTCTCTCGATATTTAGTTACTAAATTTAGTTACTAACTTTGGAACATATAAGTGTTTATTATTAATATTATAATTATAATAATTCTAGTAGTAGTAGTTTTGTTCTGTTATTATTTGTGTATTATTATTATTATTATTATTATTATTATTATTATTATCAGTAGTAGTAGTAGCAGTAGTAGTAGTAGTAGTAGTAGTAGTAGTAGTAGTAGTAGTAGTAGTAGTAGTAAATTGGTACCTATGAGACATCTGCCACCTCAAGGATTTTTTACGATAAATATGGTGCAATTATGTAGAATAGTTTTGGAGCCTACAACTTACCAACACACAAGGGAAATGTTCGATTATAATCTAGAGAAGTGTTTCTCAAGCTTTTTTTTTTTACTCTCGACATACCTACGAGCACATGAAACTGTCACGACACATCAATAATTTTAAATACTGTATAATGAAATAATAAAATGAATTAAAAATACATAAATAGACTTGTCTGATACAGTTTATTATGTTAGTATCCCAGAATTGTTAGAATGATCATTGTTTTCTGAAAAATATCTCGTTGTTTTGATCGTGTTGTACCAGTCTTTTAAAATAATTAAGATCTTTATCTTGTAGGTAACAATGGTTAGTCGTGAAATGTCTTTGTAATTTATTTGGTACCATGAATTCATTAACCATTTTTTCGCCACAAACTACCCACAATGTACATCGGAAGGCAACATCTCCTGTCCAAGAAAATCCAAACTTCAAATAATCATCACAATACTGTCTATTATGGCGAACTTTTGTCTTTTTTGTGCTGGATTTTGTAGGCTTCATCGTATATTCTGTTTCAACTTCACACTCGCCACTAACATCCTTTCTATTAGCAAACTTATCCATTATAAAGTGATATTTATAACCAATTAACACGTGCGTACCCAACACGCAATGTTAAACTGATTTGTGGTTGTGGTAAACCTCCTATGTTAAACTGGAACATTAAGTAGTGTTCAAAATTTATTTGACTTAATCACCTTTAGAAATATATGAAAGAATTAATCTTTATTCTACCAATACAATAACAAAAACTGAATAAACTTATTTAATTAATTCACCATATAATGAAACTCGAGTATTGCGAGCTAAAAACAATAGTTTGAAAGTACATAAACAACACTGATTCTAAGCTAAACAAATTGAAAAATAAGCAAGCACAGAAAACAGCGTTCAACTCTAGTTATGATTAGTAACAGGCTAATTTAGTTTAAAATAATCTGTAATTTAGAGGTTAAAATTGAGTGTGTAGTACGATTGAGTTCGACATAAGCAACTTGTAAACACATTTGGCACTTCTTTAGTTGAGATGTGAAGCAGAATTTATTTGTTTTCAATTTTGAGTAGTTACCTTCAAGACAGCGGCAGACCATCCAAAAATGAACATATTTTAATAAAATAAATTTTCTGAAAGAAAAGCATTGTTATGTAAATGTAGATTGTTATGTAAACTATTGTCGGGGATACCCGGCGTTGCCTAGTGCCCTTCCCCCCTCCGCTTTCCCCTCCCTCTCTGCAGGCAAATGCGTAACAATCTTACTCTTCTCGGTTTCCAGGTGCAAAAGCTGTCTCTTCTCCGGTCGCCCCCTGATCCCCTCCCCCTCACCCCGGTTGACCCCTTCTTACTCGCCCCACTATCCTGCCCCTAACCCCTCTTTCAAGGCTCTCCCTACCCACCCTTCACGCCGCCCCTCCTTTCCCCGCTGCCCGGAGCAGAAATGTGTATTCCCTGATCGTCCCCCTCTAGTTCTTGGTCCTTCGTTGTTACCCAATGCGCCAAACGAAGAGTTTATAAAAACTGATGAAAAAATAGGTCACTTAAAAGTTCTTTTTGATCCGGGTTGTGTCTGGCACGTTGTGCATGCGCAACCCGTGCGATCTGCCAATAGGTGAACAAATTTATGGACCCCCGTCACACGTTTAGGGTCCGTTCTATATGAAGAAATCGATGGGTTTTTTTTCAAATTTTTCAATATTTTTCGTCTGAAAGATGGCTGATTTGGAAAACCTCAACTTTACAGTACTCCGTCGAGTATCTATAAGGCCTTTCTTAATTAGATACACCTAGTTGGCTGCATCTATTTACTAATAAACGACAGATTTGTACAGTCTGTTATAACTGGCATAATTTCTTAACTAAATATATCTCATTACGTCCATCTCTTTACAAATAATTGTTTTAAAATGACAGTAATTAAAATCACAGCGAAGTTGATTCGGCAACTGGCACTACGTGCGCGCAAACACAACCAAGGCGGAACAACACCGCATACGCAACACATCACACTGACACCTTATGGGCAACTGATCGACTTTGAGCGAAAGGTGCAAAGGTTGGTGACCCTCAGGTGGACTTTGGGTGTGTGCATATTCATTGGAGAACAGAAGTTCTTTCTTTCAGGACATAACACGGACAATGTGCAACATTGTCCGTGTTTGCAGGTGTTCGTCACAAAGTGTTGCGACACATTTGAGGGAGCCTCGCGACACACTCGTGTGTCGCGACACGGCGATTGAGAATCACTGATCTACTCAACATTGTCTTGGCCTT
>OY744521.1:106489164-106509164 GCA_963556195.1 Sepiola atlantica
TTAACTTTATGTACATAGAGATATGTGTGCGAGTGTGCTAGTGTGTGTGAAAGTCTCTCATAATAACGAAATGAAAATTGAGAACGCTCATGACATAACGAAGACTTTTGTTTCGTGTCGGCGTTTGTAGAGAAACACACTCAGCTTCATGTTGGTTTTGATAGGGTATCCTTGCGGGTTAAAATCCCATCAGCGATATTCATCTTTTGCCGCCAAAATTAATAAACTTGCGATTTTCCAGGCCGAACGTAACATATATTTTGTTTACAATACCATGTCGATTTCAATATGAATGCATTCATATCGTATACTAAATTCTTCAAAGGTAATTAGAACAGTAAACCGAATATTTATATATACCCATCCATCAGACAACTAAGGCGTTGGATTCTTGCAGTTCGTCATAACTGAAAATTCAGGGTTTGAGCCTTGCAGTTGATGCCTTGGTTGGATAAAACTACACTGATGAGCTTTGATAAGACGAAACACCCTTTTGTAGATGTTATATATATATATATATATATATATATATATATATATATATATATATATATATATATATATATATATATATATATATGTATATATATATATATGTGTGTGTATATATATATATATATGTATATATATATATATATATATATATATATATGTATATATATATATATATATATATATATGTATATATATATATATATATATATATATATATGTATATATATATATAGAGAGAGAGAGAGAGAGAGAGCATATATATATATATATATATATATATATATATATATATATATATATATATATATATATATATATATATATATGAGGGGTTCGAATGCTAAACACAATAAGCGCCATTTTGAAAATTGTTAAATTACCGTTATGAAAAGTGTTGCATTTCATCACCCTTACATACTCCAAATCATTTTGTAAACGTTATGTGAAATATTCGGTTTTATAAAAAACTAATTTCTCAATCTTAAGAAATCGGATGTATCGCGTTTTTCATTCGAACTCTTCATCTCTCTCTCTCACTCTCTCACTCTCTCTCTCTCTCTCTCTCTCAATATATATATATATATATATATATATATATATATATATATATATATATATATATATATATATTTATATATATATTGAATAAGTTCAAATATTAACAAAATGAACAAAACCAAAACTTTTCAAAAGTTCTCAATATATATTAAAGGTTTTTATATTAAAATAAACATAGTTTGAGTATCTGACAATTGTTTCAGAACCTCTTCGGTTCCTCTTCAGGGATATCCTCTAGAGTATATATCCCTGAAGAGGAACCGAAGAGGTTCTGAAACAATTGTCTGATACTCAAACTATATTTATTTTACGGAGTAGCAAAATATTATAACCTACCCAACCACAACATAGAGAACATAAGGGTGGATTTTACGTTTTCTCTGTTAAGATTCGGTAGGTTGTTTCAAAGTTTATGTCACAAGAGCAACACGACCCAAATACGACTTTTTAAGGAAAATAACATTCTTGAATTAAATACTCACATCACAAAACTAAATAAATATTTAAGACCATTCCACAAATACACATTCTACACGTTAATGAACTATTTAAAAACTCTAAACAAAAGATATGGACGAAGAAGCTATGGTAAATGTCAAAGCTTTCAGATAATATTTAATTATTTATCTAAATGTCAGAGACGAAACACACACGTAGGTACACACGAATACACACACACACGAAGGCGTGCACACGAAACACGTGCACACGTCGCTCTAGGATGAAGTAGGGTTTTCTAGGTTTGTTGGTGTGTGATTCACAGTTTTGTAGACTGATCAGGCCTCATAACACATCTGTCCTTTTTCGTAAGGCGATCAGTATCATCTTTCGGATACAGTGAATGGTTATTAGTTTCCTGGTCATTTAGTCCAGGTGCCTGATATATTCCTTTGTCCAGCCTATCAAGGGTCCGGACTATCTTACTAGCGATACTGCCCATATATTTATTGCTTTTATAAGGTCTCAATCCACTCTCCTTATTTCTCTCTATCCTTCTTTCTCTCTCTCTTACTATCCTACTCTCCCCCTCTCTCTCTCTCTCCCCCTCTCTCTCTCTCTCTCTCTCTCGTGTGTCTCTTCTATCTACGATGATCTACAACGTCATAGCACATAAACGGATGCACAGTTATGCAATCCACAAAAATCAGACGACTTGAATCAATAGAATAAACTTTTGAAAACAAAAACTAATATATAAATTGTTAGTTGACAAACATCTGAGAATAAGCCAGCATCCAATCATCTATTATTATTATTGTGCTTTAAGATGCTAAATTAATGTCGCTAAAATATATAATACATGCCCTGGGTAAACATTGATAGATCTAGTACCCTTCCCAAGAGTCCAACGTTCAAACTCCTGTCTAACATTCACAGGCAACACGAATTCGATTAAATACATAGAAGATGCTGCCAAGTCTGCTGCAAAGGAAGTGGGCTCCCTTTACCGAGCTAGAAACTTCTCATACTTGCAAGTATCTTATATCTCTATAAAGCCACCATTCGCTCATGCATGGAGTAGTGTTTCCACATATGGGCTGGTGCACCAACCACTAGTCTCTCCCTCTTAGACGAACTGGAAATAAAAGAGTTTCTGATCTAATAGGTATTCCCTTGTATACCAAGCTCCAGCCTCTGTCCTGTCGCCGCAATGTTGCATCCCTGCGTTTGTTTTACGGAATGTACTGGACTTTTACTCCAGTAAAAATCCATGAAAGTTCTACTCAAGCGAGCAATCATGGCTCATCTTACACCTACTGCAACCATCTCTCTAGCTCAACATGGTTTCATTCCAAAACAGTTCATGTCTCACAAATTTACTTGTGATGGAAGAATGGGTTACGAGTATAATGGACGACGGAGATACTGCTGACATTGTCTTTTTGGACTTTGCCAACGCCTTTGATTCTGTCAATCGCCACTTAGTTTTATATAAACTCAACACCTATGGTCTTCATGAATAGGTTATAAAGTGAGTAAGATCTTTTCTTTGGTGACCATACATACAGGGTTCAAATAAATGGTAATCTGCAATGGATGCTTGCAGTGGTGTTCCACAAGGCTTCATGCTGTGTTCTATTCTCTTTCTACTTTATAATAAACGACATGCCGGAAGTGATTGGTGTAAACGTGCTCCTATTTGCAGATGACGTCAAATTAGTAGCTCGTAGAAGCAAAATTGACAATCTCAAGTCTAGCCTTCAACGTGCATGGAAATGGTCCATTGAATGGGACTTATAGCATAATGTCGATAAATGCTACCATATTGCAGTGGGATCATTTTCTGACTCGGCTCTTACTCTCGACTAACAGTAAAATACCTTGGAGAAGTCCCCAGTGCCGAAAAACGTTCTACTCTCAAAACTGTTTTCCTCGGACCTCTTGTCTTTGGAATTCCCTCATTGTTTCCTCTTTCCCGACTATACTAATATGACGAAATGTAAATGTAATGTCAACAAACATTTTGCTGCATAACTCCCCACTTAGTTTGCCCCCTGATGAATCTGACACTTAATCACGGTAGCCCCTTACGCCTCAGTGGCAATATGCGTTCTTTGAGGTGAATAAAATCTTTTTAAAATAAAATAAAATAAAAATGATGCTCTAATTAGGAAGAACGTAGTACCAGCAAAAGAAGAACAACACAACAGAATTTAAATTTATATTTTGTCAATTTTATTATCTAGTAAAGATTCATATAATTTTCTTTAATGTCCTGTGTTGTGTGAGTTCAATGTGTGTGGATGTACATCCAGCTATGTCGTTTCTAACATTCTAGAGTAATTATCTTGGTATGTTGTTTGGAATTTCGCTATCATCATTGGTATTCTACTGTATAGGATGCGGTTTGAAAACTCGCTGGTGTCTTTAGCATTCTGTTGTGTCGACGCTCTGGTTTCAGCTGTCCTTTTAGTAATCAGCCTCTTTATTTTTATCTAAGTTTTGAGTTTCTATACTTGATTCGATAAATCGCATGGAGGGCGCTCTGATTGGTTCATAAACATTAGATTACTTTATAATAGTGATATTTTTATGTGCCCTGGTTTTGCGGACGTAGTTGCAGATAAGGGTTATAAGTATCTCTCATTTCTACTTTCATAGAGGCGTTACTATATAAAAAGACAAAAGAAAGAAAAAAAAGGAGTGAAGCTTAACGAGAAAGAAAGGCAGTGGCTTAACAAGCCAGTAATCTTTTCTTTTTTTTTTACTCCTCTTGTCGCGTATTCTACAGACAAACGCACTCATACTGATTTGATATTATGTATAGAAATTTTCGAGATGAGGATTGATAATTTGTATTATTTGGACTACTGTTCTCATCTTGGATTTTATTTTCATAATGTTTCGGCCGATGTAATCTCCAACATTCTTAAGTTCGTTTTGTTGAACTAGGAAATCTGTACAAAATTTTTAACGGAACCCTTTATCTAATCTACGGGAGTAGCTTGCTTTCGTTCCGTCAGCCATGACCGAGTAGAAGTCTAAAGTATTCTACATATCGCACGTACTGAGGATTGAACCTTCAATCTCTAGAAAACTGTCACTTAGAACTGATTATTTCTTAGCACTTATATCCGTTCAAAATGTCGTACAACTTCCCGAATTGGACAAGATTCACCTGAAGATGGTCGGAGGTTACAATTAGCCGAAACGTTGTGAAAATAGCATTCACAACGAGAAAAATAGTCCAAATAATACAAATAATACAAACTACACTCGTGTTAATTAATTAGAGATTTGTAGGGTTGTTTTAATATTTATATTTTTTAGGCGAATATTATAAAATAAAAATATATTACTGCATTTTAGATGTCATTAATAAAATATTTTTGTTTTTCTCTTCTACCTACCTTACTTCCCAACCCTATCAACTACTCAAATTGTCTATCTCAACTCGATCCTGGGTATGATCTTAATCTACATCCGGTGGTGAGGCCCAAATCTGGGAGCTTTAGGGAGTGTGGAATTGCCCTTTAGTTACACTTATTTCAATGCCCAATGTGACAAGGGGTCGTAGGATCAGTCAAGATCTCATCTGTGGGTTAAAATAGAACCTACAAAACATACTACTCCGTAAATATTGGAACATATTAAAAACTTGATAAGGTTTTATATGCCGTAAAATAAATAACTAAATCGAACCAACTTTTAAAAATCAGAAGCGATCAGAACTAAGACAAAACTTTAACACAGAAAGTCTTCAATATTTTTTCAGATATAGCTATATAACAATAATAAATAATATATATATGTGTATACATATATATAGAGAGAGAGAGAAAGAGAGAGAGAAATAATATATATAGAGAGAGAGAGCGAGAGAAAGAAAGAAATAACATATATATATATATATATATATATATATATAGAGAGAGAGAGAGAGAGAGAGAGAGAGAGAGAGAGAGAGAAAGAGAGAGAGAAAGAGAAATAACAAATAATATAAAATGAATTTATATAACTAGCAAATACATGTTTCTTCCGGTTGCAACAACAAAATCAGACCAACTTTTCAAAAGCAGAAGCAAGCAGAACCAAGACAAAACTTTAACACGGAAAGTCTTCAATATTCTTTCAGATATAGCTATATAACAATAATAAATAATATACATATATATATATAGAGAGAGAGAGAGAGAGAGAGAGAGAGAATATATATATATATACATATATATATATAGAGAGAGAGAGATAAATAATATATATATATATAGAGAGAGAGAGAGAGAAAGAAATAATATATATATATATATATATATATATATATATAGAGAGAGAGAGAGAGAGAGAGAGAGAGAGAGAGAGAGAGAGAGTGAGAGAGAGAGAAATAACAAATAATATAAAATGAATTCATATAACTAGCAAATACATGTTTCTTCCGGTCGCAGATTTTTGTTAGCCTAGGAGGATAGTATCCTGGTGAACGAACACATACTATACTGTCTCCCAAAGGAGGAGGTAATTCCTGAGAGGACGGTATCATGGCGAAAAAATAGAAATTGATGCCTGGAAGGATGATATCATGACAACAGAACAGCTACTACAAAAAAGAGGAGGTAGTACCTGGAAGGACACCTTCATGAAAGGGAAAAAGTAATGTCTGTGTGTATTGTACCATGACAACACAACAGATACTACACTACCCTTTCCAAAAAGAGGAGGGATTACCTGAAAGGATAATACTTCCATACAAGGAGAGGATAATGCCTGCTAGTATAGTTTTATGACAACATAACAGATACTACACTACCTCTCTCAAAACAGGAAAAGGTAGCCCTAGAAAAATGCTCTCATGACAACAGAACATATACTAATACCCCTCATTCAAATAAGTATACTAACACTTGGGAGGATTCACCCCATCCCTTTAAAAAGGAGTAGATAATTCATAGGAGGACGGTCTTAATGCAAAAGAATCGATACTACATTACTCATCCCTATTAAAAGATGATATAATAGTTTTTTTATTCATTTACAAATGCCTAGTCATAAAAAACATTTGGCCTCTTCAGATCAAAGTGTAGTGTCTGTTCTAAGCATCCCAGCAACATCCGACGTTTTACTAATGCCGTAAATTTAAACCGGAAGTTGTTATGTAATAAAATTCTAAGAAGGTTTTTAAAACGCTTCTTTTTTTAAAATCGCTTTAATTAATATTATTAATAATCATGAAAATATTACTATCGACGAAACTATTTTGCATATATAAGAAAATATGACAATACAAATTACAAATGTATATTATAGAATATTAATTTATTAGGAACTGTTTATAAAATAAGTATGTAAATTAAGAATACATATAGCTGTTTATTGGGGTTTGTAGATTACTATATATATATATATATATATATATCGTATCTTGAAATGTCTTGTTGTATAATAGTATTAAATAAGGATACGTGGACAAATATTTCGCTTTCATTTAGAAAATCAGATTCGTATAAGAAAATCTCGTTTTGAGTTAACTTAAAGAATCGTTTCCAATTACATTGGGGAAAGTCTTGATGTTTGTTACACATCAAATTAGAGCTTTACGAATAAGAGTGTAAAAACTTGTATAATATTTAAATAATATTATAACCAGGTTTCAAAGGTAAAAGATTTCACAACAGAACATGATTTTTTTACAAATAATTAAATGGGATTTCAAAAGAAAAATATATGTGTCCTCAAGAAGCCAAGCGAAATAAAATAAAAAGCATATGTAATGTATCTTTAAATCAAACATCTAAAAGTTCGACTAATATGGTCGAAAATAGCTGAAATGTTGAAAAACTCTTTGAATTAGTATCTTATACATATGGTTTACATTTTATTTAAATCGAATTTACGTATTTGATGTTTTAAGGGGGTTATGACCCAATGGGTCAGTTAGAGGCGAGAGCACGTACATATTCGGAGCACATAAGAAGTAACGTAGAGATTCGGGACCACTTCCATTGTCTTCCCCGGAGAATTTTATACATATGATATAAATTTCATCAAAATAAGATATATTTGAATTTTTAAAATAGGTTCAGCTCCCATAGCTATATTCGGTCAAGAGGTCACTTAGAGATACGGGACCACTTCCATTGTCTTCTCGAGAATTTTTCATACATAGGATTCAAATTTCATAAAAATACGATATATTTAGAGTTTTAAGCGGTTATGCCCCCATACCCCCGTAAGGGTGCACTTAAGGATTTGGGCACACTTCTATTGTCTTCCTCAGTAAATTTTACATAAGAATATACTTTTAGATTTTATGTTGATTCTCTTACGTTTTCTTTTATTTATAGGGAACACACAAACATCACACAAACACACACACGTACATTGAATGTTTATATATATATATATATATATATATATATATATATATATATATATATATATATATATATATATATATATATATATAGATATTATTTTTATATGTAGTTTCCGTTAAGTTCGGTTCGTTCTCTGCAAATGCTTGTGGTTGTTGCATTTATTTTTTGTTTCTTTCTCCAACGCGTCTGCTTCACCGACTTCAATAATGATGATAGCGGTTTTTCACGGTAAGCGACTTCGCGGTATTGTGTTCATTGCCAACCGTTTAAAAAGAAATTGCATCTGGAAAAAAACCGCCCCGCCTCTAATTACACAATTTAAAGCGACATGCTGTTTATATTAAGGCTATTTCAAGGGCTATACAAACATACCAGATGAAGTGATGTCATTGTAGTCGTTCTGGAAATACCTTGCGATTTTCCAGCTACTCATGTACGTTTTTGTTCGGTTTGATATTTACATGTTACGGCATATCAACCCTGTGTAGATTATATTACAATATCAATTGTTGGTATTTATTAATCGCCCAAAATAGGGAGTCGCCAAAAGGACAAGGGCAATAATAACAACTATCTTCTTTTTATCCGCCCTTTGCCCCTTATGGAGTGCTGATAGGCTGAAAAATAAGTTCCCTTCGACAGTTTACCTTAGGTAGCTTATCCTTCTACATATATGTTGAACAAGATTAGTAACTCTGTTTAACCCGTAGCTAACAGGAATAAGGAAAGGCATTGCTTTCGTAAAGGTGGTAACCACAAAGTGAACAAAATTGTCTAGGCTGGATCTTGAACTCGGTTCGAACTCTATGCCAAACTGACCCCTCCAAGTGTAAGGAGATTACCCCTGTGATGTTAGAGAAAAAGAAGACGAAGAAGAAGATGAAAAGGAAGAAGAAGAAAAAGAAGAAGAACAACAACAACAATAACAATTATAATAATAATAATTCATAATAGCTATTACGGTGACGAGAGAGCTGGCTTTGTCATGGAAGTAGACTATCCAGATATAAGTTAGCGATTGGAATCCACATTCTTGATCGCCTTTGGAATTCAAAGCTAATTATGTGTTGACAGTTTGTGAGTTATAAAATTTGGCAGTTACATTTTAAACAAATGAACATTTGTGCTCTGTTGGTTAAAGAAAGATGTGTGGGGACGAAGATAGTTTTTGATAAATACGGTCAGCCGGTTGAAAAACGAGAGAGCAAAGATTGGCACCGAGTTGGGAGATCGCCCTGTACTTTGTCCCTCCCCCCTGGTGGCACCCGAAAAGAAACTCACAGTGCATTAAGAAATTAGTGTGAGAGTAAGATAACATTGACATAAAATAAAAAATGTAAAACTATTATTTATTCTGTGCTTAGAGTCTTCAATTGTGATCAAACTTGCGCAAGGCGATACTTCTGGAAATGCCAGACAAATTCACCAACAGAAGAAAACAAGTGCTGATTTTCAGTTTTATGTAACGTGGCATCTTCAAAATTATGGCTCTGTAACACATAATCATAATCCTAGGTACTCTTTTTTGAGGAGATGGATTTTCCCCACATTAATAACCCATCTTTTAGAAGTGTTCGGTTGAACTTGGAATTGATGACGTAAGTACTGAAATTTTCTTGAATACCTATTCTTTTAGGGATATGTATTCAAGAAAATTACCATAAAGTACCATACATTTATTACACAACAAACAAAATAAAATAACTTTTTTTTCAAGGAACAATTAAAAAATATTTAGTTCAATATAACTTTACTTAATTTAATGAACAATTAAAAAATATTTAGTTCAATATAACTTTACTTAATTTAATGAACAATTAAAAAATATTTAGTTCAATATAACTTTACTTAATTTAACGAACAATTAAAAAATATCAACAGAGAACAATTTTTAAAATATATATATTTACTTAAATATAACTTTGTGCTTCTACACAATATGAACCAGACTAGATGGACTTTTGCCGAACTAAACCTAGAACTTAGTTCGGAGTTAAAGTAAAAAAAAAAGTAAAACAATTTGGTTCGTATTGCGTAGAAGTATCTATAACCATACTAATATTGTTTTGTTTCTTAATTTAAAGTCGGATCAGTCTGTATAGAGAGGGGCTATTCAAAGAGCGTACGGATAAAAAAAAACGCACGGACTTTTCAGATCAATACAATAAAAATTGTCAAAATATAAAAAGAACCAATTAAAACAATAAATATAAAATATTGTTGCTTTTTATGTTGTTGTTTATTTATTATAAAAACAGCGCACGGTTAATTTCATAAAACATATTCCTTTTTCCGCCAGGATAAACTTATGCATCGCCCCAAAAAAGAAATTTCTTCTTCACTGACCGAGGAAAGAAAATATTAAGCATGGTATTAGAACAGATACTAAATTTTAACGTTAATCCTTAATTTTAAAAGTAAAAATATAAATAAATAAAAATAAACCGAAACGAAAGAAATAATTACATTAATTAATTCTATGTTTAAATATAACAAAATAAAAATAAAATAAAAATGAACCGAAAAGAAAAAGTATTGTATATCAGCCAATATTTAGGGGCAGGGGGAAGGAAGACGATTTTTTTATTTTATTTTCGAATGGTTGCGATTGATTGATTAATTTGAGTACCCTGATACAAGTCGTTGATTGTGAAAGGTGGCGGTTAGTGGCGAGCATAATCAGTGATGTCGGTCTTATAGTTGTTGTTTTTAAGATATATTATTATTTGTTTATATTACCCCGGGCAACGCCGGGATAAAGGCCCCACGAGTATATATATATATATATATATATATATATATATATATATATATATATATATATATATATATATATATATATATAATTAACGATAAGTGAAGTATCGTTAAAGTGATCTATCGTGATAAAGTAAAGCTCAATACGTTGAGTAGAGCAATCAATTTAAAGAAAGAAAGATGAAGATAAAAAATTGCATAAAATTACATAAAATTGCACAAAATTACATAAAATTGCATAAAATTACATAAAATTGATTCAAATTTTATGTAATTTTATGCAATTTTTTATCGTCATCTTTCCTTTTTTATATATATATATATATGTTCATATATATATATATATATATATATATATATATATATATATATATATATATATATATATATATATATATATATATATATATATATGAAATTGGAAATAGACAAACAGATGACTTTGGAGACCACATTTAGGGATGCAATAATGTATTAAAAATCATTTAAATTCTGTTTTCTTTACTTTTCTTATTATTAATTTCGCATGATAAAACATTCTTCTTTAGATAAAGGTAGTTCGAATGAATTTAATTTTTATGTGATGGTAGCTTTGCGCCTCGATGTTGTAGGAGCGATAGTCAAACTTCGTCGCAAGGTCGTTAATAAGCAGCGTCCTATTTTTTAAATTTTGGACTTCTTGTCGCGCGTGGTCTCTCATGTGGTAATAAAAGTTTATGAAAGTCCTTGAAAGCATCTTAATAAATTCAGGAAATTGTAGATAGACAAACAAATAGCTTTGGAGACCACGAAAAAAAAGAATTTAAATGATTTTTTAAAAGAAAAATTATTAACAGTGGTGGTAAAGAGACGAGTGTTTTTCTTCAAAGACTTCTGTGTCACCAAAGCTCATAATTAAGATTTCGTCTTTTGAAAATAAACATTAGATCACGAACACGCGCTTAGTTTGGTTTGTCTTGTTGTCTCACCCCTCTCTCATTTAGTCGTTGCCATCTTAAACTGTGCCACACGTATGCGTTCGCCATCATTAAATGTATCATGACGTCATAGCCACACGAGTCGGGACTTATTGCGCAATGTGTTAAAACAACGCTTTCCTGAAGCAAGGCAAACAAAAATTGCCGACTGACCATTACTCAAGTTTCCAATCACGCTGCATTCTGTAGATCTTTTAAACACAGTTTGCATGTAGAAAAGTTTATGGTGCAACCAGTCGCAACATATGCGGTTCACGTGGCATCAGACTACATTTAGTGCCGAGTCACCCAGAAAACGATACTGAGTGACTTCTACGGCACATACAGCCATGTTTGGTGCCACGATAAGACCACATTATTTCACATCATTTGGAATAAATTCTGGTATCATAGCTTTAACAACAATATTAGTGCGCATACAACCACAATAGATTTGATAGGATTTCGATTCGGCATAACCGATCCCATAGCTCGAGATGGTATCCATTAGGTCAATCACATTCTATTTTTTGGTATTTTTATGATTTCGTTTATATAATATTCATAACATTGTAACCGTCTCTCTGAACAGCTTAAAACGTCCAAAATTGTTCTTAGACATTTTATTATCTTCCTTAAGACATTGTATTGGGATTATTTTTATTCTATTTCAAATTTCAAAGGTTTTATATATTCTAGAAACATTAAACGTTTTAAAAATGTCCTCTGGTTTTTAATGGGGTTTGTAATGTCGACTAAAAAACGGGTCATAGCGTAGCATTCGTAAAGAAAAGGCCATTGCGATCGAACGTGACGTCATACACTTTGGAGCAAACCAAACATGACCGAAAATCAAACTGGCAATAATAAATGATACCTTTTCTAAATATTAGAAAGCTTTAAAAAATCAATTAGAAAAGAAAAGAAAAGTCCGAATTATATTGAAACTAAACTTTATTCAATATCAATTAAAAAGAAATTAATTCAAAATAAATAGTTAAGTTGTGTCTTGCTGCGTTAAAGTAAATGAATATCACGTTGTTTCGTGGATTTTAAATATTAAAATTCGTTTATTATTTTTATTGTGAACAATTTAAAAACAATCATTTAAATACGTTTTTAAAATAAAATATGCAAAATCAAGCAATCCTGGTTATAATTGTTTAAGTTACAATATCAACCTATTTGTTGTGTAGAAAATATTGTTGGTTGCGATATATGTGATTATGTGTTTAAAAACACCTAATCGCATATATCGCAACTAACAATAAAATTGAAATATTACATTTATGAATTAAGGGAACAAACAAACAGTAATTAAATAAGCAAAGTAATTAAAAAGAAACTATAAATATTTTTTTAACTACAAAAAAATTAAGAACTGATTAAATAGTAAATTTTACAAGTTATCAAACTTGTTGATAAAATTATTCAAAACGATTTGGAAATAAATATATAAACAAAGTTATTTTATTGTCCAATTCACTTGGTTTGTAATTGTTTTTCTAATCTTGAAATAAATGATTGTTTTTAAAAATCTTTAGAATGTAATTTTAATTCAATGTTTTAATCGTTTGCGGCCATTATCTCTATTTTCTAGCACCAAGCATATTTGAACTGTTTTAGAATGTTGACACAAAAATAAATTTTGAACATTCCTTTTATACAAAGAGAAACAAGTTTTAACGGAACGCAAAAATGCAGATTTCTAGTCAATTTAATGTTATGACTTGGCATAAATGTTCGATTTTATATACATTCAAAAATAAATTAGAATTCTTATATCAGGTAAAAAAAAACGTTTCAGGTCATGCAAAATTGTCATTTTGCTAAAAAATATTTAAAATTTTTGGGCAAAATAAGCTTGTAGTGTGTTTTTCTTTAAAATTTTCCTATCACGACAAATTTGGACATCCATCTTTAATTTTTGTCTAAATGAGTTTTTTTATATAAATTTCTCTTCAAATTACTATCAAACTCCCACCTTGAAAACAACATGAGCAAAACGATCAGTATAATTGTTCTGTTTCTAAGCGTCTTTTTTTTATCAATGCTAGCACCAAATACTGTGACGTCCGCAAATAAACGCGACTCAGTGAACAGGCATTTTCTTTACAAAGGCGACGGTCATACGTTTTTTTTTGGGGGGGGGGTCAGAAATAAACTGAACAACTACGGTAATTCTCGAATGGTTTCCATTGCTGTGTATTTGTGATTAATTAGGAGTGTTCGCTCGTGGATGAATCGGTTTGTTTGTCTACCACGCTTAAGTTTTAAATAGCATCTCTATCGCAAAATACGTACATTAAATAGACGCATCTTATTTTAGATGTGTCCAAGCATCGTTTTAAGCGGCTCTGTCCGTCGGATGGATTAAGTTTGAAATCGAATTTTCAAATATCACGCTTCGACGTGTGCGGTGGCTTTGCGGGAACATATGCAGTATGTCCACAATAGGAAGGATTTAAATTTTCAATGCTTAACTTCTTTGCTCTTCAATCTATTTGGTAAAGTATAAGTATAATCGAAAAACAGTATTCAAGGCGTTTTCAAAACATGCATCTATTAAACAAACTATCAAGGATTACAGAATTTTACGACACATTCTCAAAGTGTTTCCTCTTGTCCACTAAACATCAAATCAATACGTCACGAAAACGAAGCTACAGCGTTATATATCTCTATGAGAGTATAATATATGATATATCATAAAATAGACAAGTCGTGAAGACAGAATGTATGAAAGACAGAAAGGAAAATAACTCAACACAACAAGAAATTTAAAACAAACGGAACATTTAATTGATTTCGTCAGATCAAGAAACGCCCCCAGAAAAGAAATTGATCCAAACGGAATCGGTCAAATCTCCCGTTTGATTTTTATTACTTCCTGCGTTTAATTAGTTTTCCTTTCTGTCTTTCATATATACATATATACATATGTATATATATATACATATGTATATATATATATATATATATATATACGTATGTAGATAAACAAATATATATATATATATTTATATTTATATATATATTTTTTTGTTTATCTACATACGTATACATTTCATATATATATATATATATATAGATATATATAAGTTAAGAATGTATGTATGCATATATATATACATATATATAAGGTAAGTTAGGTATGTATATATATATATATATATATATATATATATATATATATATATAATTAGGTACATTTACAGATATGTTTATATATCTGTATATGTAGGATTCACTCCTAAACTAGTTTAGGAATCATTATGAATTTTAGAACACAGCTGCTAGGCTAACGGATCCAAATGTGGGCCATAATTATTTTACTTTAGTTTTATGCAAATTCAGATAGCCCTGCTTTTTGTGAAATTTTAACAATAAGGATTAGACATCACTTAATAAATATTCTCACAAATTTCAGTTTCTTTGGTGTATTTTAATGGGTTTAGGGGCATAATATCAGCCGTAAACTCCTATTTGCATTCAATTTTATCCATAGTTAGTAGAATTTTATTAAACAAGATTCCATTAATTTCAATTTCTTCTTAAGACTCCTTAAGCGTAAGCCTTAAATTTTGATCAAATTATAATAAGGATTCTAGACATAAGTTCTAGTATCATTATATAGTTTACTCTTCGTAATTGGGTAAAAATTGCTGCAGAACTTTTCTGTTCAGACAAGTAATTTTGCCAGTATTTTTTTTCTTTGTAAACTTTACCGTCAAAAAGAACTTTTAAAATGAGCGAGATACAAAATAATTAATAGAGAAAATAATTGCTCTACATCAAATTCTGAGTTATTATTATGTAATAAAAGTTTTACCGGACATTGTACGATTACGCATAAGCCTCAATAATACGTATGTGCGAGGTAAACTCATAAACCAATGAACCTATCATTATGAACTATGGGATACGTATTCTTAACAACACGGTGATTAACGTGGGTACATTATTTTTATTATTTGATTTCTGGGCAAACTTTACTATATAAACCGAACCTTGCTGTCTCACCAAATGTAAATAAGCGATATACGATTTTCTTACCGAAAAAAAAAGCATTTAGATACTTAAACTAACAAAAATAAATTACGTTTCTTCACTTTCGAGATGGATAGACTACAGATATATCTCTAAGTATGAAAATATGTAGTTCAAAATGCTATATGTATTGTTTATACCTGTTCTGGCACAAGTGTTCTTCTAGTTGCGTATAAATGTTATGACAAAGACATGTAAAATTATTGTAATTTCCGTATATTAGATTTTTTTTAAGTATTACATATTTGCGTCCAGAGGGTGCACATATTTTATGGTTATGATAATATATATAAAATCTAGGTTACATTGAATTAAAACGGTGTCAATTAACAGTGGTTCTTGATTTTAAGTTTGACACAAGGTCTTTGGAACAGAGCAAAGTAAAGCGGGCATGTTTTTAAACGTTTCCTTATTAGTATCAGACCACTAGAGTCAAGGATATCCGAAACAATAGAAGATTGTTTTTAAATCCACATAGAACAATATAGGGTTATCGCGTGTAATATACGTTCACCTCTCATTTCTCTTATAAGATCAGGCAGAGAGAACGCCCCTTATCAATCGACGAAGAATTATTATTAGTATTACTAGCAAAAATATGACGAATGAACATATACGATACAACCCCCTCTTTTAAAGGAGGAGGAAATGCCTGGGAGGATGATCTCATCCCAACAAAAGATATTACACTATCTCCTTCCAAAACGGAGGAGATAATGCCTGGGGGTACGATGACGAACAAACATATGCCATACTCACCCAAAGGAGGGGGTAGTGCCTGGCGGAATGATCTCATCACAATAGAACACATACTACACTATCTAACCAAAAAAGGAAGTAATGCCTGGGGGATGGTACCATGACAACAGAGCAGATATTACGCTACCTCCCCTGAATTGAGCATTGAAAGATAGTACATCAGTTTGAAATAATATAGTAAACTCAATTGAGCATTAAAATATAGTAATAGTATAGTTTCAACTTCAGACAGATACCAAATCTCCATAAATAATAGAGTATGTACTCACTAGGAGTTTTTACACAAGTCACACGTGAAAGTCATGACCACGGCGCTTAAAAGTATTCCGGTCATTTTGTAGTGGAGCTGATGCGAACGATGATTTGATCATTGCCCCGGTGATAATAGTCGCCAACGCCAGTAAAAGCGCCGCTAACTTGTGGGGTATATCTGGGGTGGAAAGGGTTATTGGTCCGAACACCCAGGACAGCGAGGTGAGTTGTGCCTGGTTATGCAAATGATTCGTTTTGTACATCAAATTGTAGACAGATATCCAAGGCAGTGAAGTGAGTCGCAGCCAGTTATGTCAATGATTATTTTGGGCTTGATATAAGCAGGCATAATTAGCCTGTTCGGTTGTTGGCTCGGTGATTAGCTTACCGCTTAGTTCTGATCGATTTCCATTGCTATAACCGGGGTTTTCTCGGAGCGGAGTTCCAATGTGCTTGCCTCTATACGAGCGCAGAGTTAGACACAAGGTCGGTTTTAATGTGGAGAAAATCCAGCGCTCCAAAAATAAGCACTCTGGATTAAAAAAAAAATGAAAATTGCTTCAGGCTCGACGGATTTCTCCTTCACTGACCGAGGACAGAAAGATGAAGTTTAGCATCAGACCAGATGCTACACTTTGCTCCTAGCCAAAAGACCGAGTCGGTGTTCATTGAAGTTTTATTTACGACATCATTATAAAAAATTACGTGTACAATAAACCCAGTTATAACCAATTTTGATAGTAAAAGGTTTGTTTTCATTTGGATGTAAATTGTTTTCCAAGATTTTCGATCTTTAATACATGTAGATTCGCTAAGAATCTTTTTTGTCATAACATTTAATTTACAATGTTTAACTGGTGCCTATCACGGCGTGGTATTCGAGGAGTCGTCGTTTTACTTTTAAGAAATGATTGGGTTGCTGGTGAAACGGGTTTGATGATTTAACCAACGCTGCTTTAAATTCAAATTGTTCATCGTATAATGAAGATATTTTTTTTGTCCTTCTGGTTGTAACAACAACTTGAAATATATATCTGGAAAGAACAGTCTTGCCAGAAAGTATTTGAGAAAAATGACTTAGATTTTATGTTTCGGAATTCTTTAGATGGTGATTGATGGTGTGTATTATTCGGACTATTGTTCTCATTTTAGATGGTATTCTCACAACGTTTCGGTAGATAGTTTTTAACTGTCCGCAAGGATTCGTGGCGCAACGGATAAAAGTGCTTAGCTATAATCAGTTCTAAGTGGAGGTTGAAGGTTCTATTCTCAGTACGAGGGATACTAAGAATACAATGACGAAATATTAAAACTTCTACCCGGGCATGGCTGGCGGAATGAGAGCTAACTATTCCCTTTGATGAAATAAATTTGTACAGATTCTTGAGTTTGACATAAAAATTTCCGTATTCGACAATATGCATCTGAAGATGTCGCAGTTACGTTGATCGAAACGCTGTGAGAATAATATCCAAGATAAGAATAAGAGTTCAAATAATCTAAATAATAAATGTTTTTTTTTAATGGTCAAACTTAATATGCATGAGTTCGGAATTAAAAAGTAGCCAAATGTTCTGCATTTTTTTTTGTTGTTGTTGTTGTATTCAGTTTGGTTTTTATTTGTTTTTATTTCTACTTTTGGTTAGTCTTGAAAGAAGGTTAAACATTAGATTCTCAGACATTTTCTTTCGGTAAAGGACATGGAATTAAACAAGAAATCTAATTAAGGAAAAAGAAATGTGTAATTAAATCCGAATTCGACTGAGACTAATTCCATCTTGGGTTTAATTAAGTCGGTTTAAAGAGACTCTGCTCCAAAATGAATTGGTCAACAATAAATAACTGTGAAAAATGGAAGGAAATTATCAACGACGATCACGTTTTTCTTTACAAGACAGACGGAAGGTAACGTTCCGCCCATTCACATACGTACCCCCCCCCCCCAGTGCGTGGGTGCGTGTGCGTAGATTCCAATAGTCAGAATGTTATCATCAACAGACCCTCTCCACCCTTGCTCTGATCTTTTAAATGCTCTCCCTCTCTCTCTTTTTCTCTCTCACACACACACACTTACACACACACTTTATCAAATACACTCTTTCTTCATCTAAGACACTCACACGTTCCGAAACACATTGTCGCTCTCCCTCAATCATACACTTTATCAAACTCTCCCTTTCTCTCTCTCTCTCTCTCTCTCTCTCTCTCTCGATATATATATATATATATATATATATATATATATATATATATATATATATATATTACTCTCTATCTATCTATCTATCTATCTATCTATCTATCTATATCTATGTGTCTATATCTTAGTATATCTCTCCACGCACATTTTCAATAAAATTGTAAACACACACATATTCTTTCTTCCTGACAGATACTTTCTCAAGAACCCTCTCGCTTATTCATACTTTAACCTCTTTTACGCACGAGTTTTGTTGGTGAGCAGCACTTATAAAGTCACACGTGATTTAATGGATGCTAACACAGACTATGTAATCGGCTGAGCCGGGTTAGAATGCAGTCGAATCTATTACATTCACTTATGCTACGTTGCCAATTGGAAAAGTATGGTCACTCCGCCTAATCTATAGAGAAAGTAACAACGTGGGTTCTATAAGTCGTTTACAGTAGAAACTGTACAGTGTTGATATGCCGTAAAACAGACAATCCAAACTAAACCATTTTTGAGAAAGACATGAACGGATAAGTTACACAGATGTGTGTAATATAGTAACTGTGTTGAATTAATCGGTTGAAATCAATCGTTTCCCTCTTTTCTCACTATCTATCTTTATTAGTCGGTTCTTAGTTACCATCTCGCTTTATATATATATATATATATATATATATATATATATATATATATATATATATATATATATATATATATATTTATATATATATATATATATATATATTTATATATATATATATATTTATATATATATATATATTTATATATATATATATATATATATATATATATATATATATATATATATATATATATTATATATATATATATATATATATTTATATATGCTTCTCAACTTGTATGACCTGGATGGACTGTATGGATTCAACAAAAGTATGTTTTTGGATTGATATGTTTGATGTTATGTATTTTTATATATTTGTGTATATAATTTTATATATTTTCAAAGCGTAATTTTATTGCCTGTAGTAGTATAACTGCGGTAATGGTCCTCTGAAGAGAAGAATTATCTTTGAAAACTCATGAGCTAAGGACTTAAGGATGCTTTGCATGAACTTTGAATCCTAATAAAATTTGATTGACACCTTATTTTATTACTTCATTTTATATTATAATATTAATGCT
>OY744521.1:106516664-106534164 GCA_963556195.1 Sepiola atlantica
TCTATCGACACAAAGTTTCAGACTGAACCATGTATGCATATATGTAGTGAAAAATGTTAATATGAATAAAAACTTATGCTAAATATATATATTTCTCTACTTATTATTGAGAGCTATCGTATAAAAACAGTCAGGATCCACATCATTATTTATCCACTTCCTATGAACAAAACTTCACCGGAAGTGTGTGGGCGGAGTGATTGCCTGGCTGTGGACTTGTGAGTCAACATGTCTTGTGCAGGGTTTGTCTATATAACTGGCTGTCTTTCAGACAAGCCCTTTTTGGATAGCACTTTGTATGTCCTGTTCATTTTTCTCGGTGATGGCCTGTACATGTTGATGCTAACCCTGTCCTAGAAATGGGAATAAATTTAATTGGATTCAATTGAGCGATCAATTCCTGTGTTTTTGTTTTCTTTTGTATCATACTCAGGGTTTTTTTTTAGCTTTTTTTAAGAATAAGTAGATAGATAGATAGATAGATAGGGGTGGATAGAGATACAGAGATATAGAGAAATAGTGGGAAAGAAGTGGACAGCCATGACCAGATATATATATATATATATATATATATATATATATATATATATATATATATATATATATATGTATGTAGAAGGATGAAAAGGAATTAGAAAAGCAAAAGTCAAATCTTTTTTCAATTCAGTTGCTCATAGCAAGGTATATTCCGCAAAAAGGCAATTTATTCAAGTTAAATTTTTCCTTAAGCCAGGCTTTTCAAAGATCAAAATCTTATCATCAGAGGAAGTCGCTGGGATAGATAAGTTGGCAAAGGCCAAAATTTAAAATTTGAGAAAGTAAAATAAAAATTGTAGGGAAAGAAACACAAGGCAAAACTCTGCCCGAGTGCAAGCAAATGTCCGATTGCAAAAAAGTTCGGTATCAAAAAGTCCAGCGGAGAAAGTGAAATGTCGATAGGTAGGTCGTTAAAAGGCACGAGAAGTGACAAGAGAGGATTCAAAGTTAAATTCCAAAAAACCACATCTTCAGGTGCGGGGAGGATAGGTAGAATCCAGAGGGTAAAAGGTTCAATAAAAGGTACGTTCGTAGATGCAACAAGGCTCAGTAAAACGTGAGGTGGAAAATATTCGCCATTTAAAAGACTTCCTGGGCTAAAATTCATGGAATAGGTTTAAATTGGCAAAAATACAGCCAATTAATATTTAAAGGCAAGCCCGTTGAAAAACAAGACTAGTCTGAAGAATGGCAAAAACTCATATGCGACCAGTAGGCATGAAAGGAAGGGGAAGGGGGTGCGCAGGGGGAGAAGGGTGCGGGTGCGATGAATAAGTGCGATTTAAAACTAAGAGTTTGAGTGTGGGGGTAAGTCGCTTAAAGTTGAAAGTGGACTCTAGCGCGTATTAGGGTTCAACTAGAAATGGGATAGGAGGGTGTGGGGGCAAGTCAATGAGTGCGGGGAGAGAGAATTAAAATACCAGAATGTGTCGGGGAGGATATGAACCGGGGTATGGGGTTAGGTGTTTAATCAGATGACCTTACTTATAAACAATGAAGCAAAATATATTTGAAGGGTAGAAATAAAAAAAATATATAAATAGTAAAAATAAAAATTAAAAGTAAAAATAGAAATAAAGATAATTAAATTAAAAAAATAAGAAAATAATAATAGAATTAGTCTTAGGCTCGCAAGGAGAATTATGGATTGACCGATAAAGAAATATATAAATGAGGGAATAGTCGATAAAATTGGAATCCGGGAGTGGGTATTAGTATAAGGAAAAGGTAATTTGACCTCAAGTGAATATTCGGGATGGAAATCCCCAAAGTGTTTAAAGATTTGGGTAGAAATAAAGTGTGTTGTTACGGGACGCTACTGCTTTTTGGATGTAGGAAAATTAAACTTTGAATAAAAAAATTCAGAATAAGATATATGGAAGTTAATTAAGAAAATTATTAAATAGGTTAATGAGGGCAGAGAGAATTTGAGACATACCTTGGTTAAAATGGTGAGAATAATTTAAACCAGAGTGAGAATGGAGATGGCAATTAAGAGTAAATATTATGGGGGTTAAAAGATGTAGAATGACGGCGGGGGTCGGGATTGAGCAGGGTCCGAAAGAAGTGAGCAAGGGGCGAGGTGAACGAGGGGGGAATAATCAAGGCTATTAAAAGAGTGAGAAAAATTATTTGTTAAACAGGGGGAAAGAAACCGTAATTAGAATGCACAGAGAAAATGGTGAGCAGTTCGATATCGAAGTGTGCAAAAGGGGATTAAAAGTAGTTAGGGCGAGTCATCAAGTAAATAAGAGGGCTAGGGTCTAATGCAAATATGGTGGGTTAGTTATCCGGTTGAAAGGGAAGATTAGAAGGTTGGATGTGTTGATGGGAAGCGGACGAGTGTATTAAAGGAAGAAAAGGAAGAAGTAATAGAAATCATATAGAGGTTATACGATTAAGGAGGTTAAGTACAATGATTTAGGGGGTAGTGGGAGAAAGGTACTAAAGCTAAGGGGATTGTAAAACTAACGGAATTTATGGGTAATTTTTTTAAGTTGAGAGAAAAGCTAAAGGAATGAGGGAGATATATGCAGAGTTATAGAACAAAAGGAATAAGAACTATCGGAGAAAAAATCCGAGATGTAGGGAGGGTAAATCCGAGATGTAGGGAGGGTAAATCCGAGATGTAGGGAGGGTAGTTAATCAAATAGGGGAGGGGGGGCTGGGGGATTACTATGGTTGCTATATTTAAATTTACGTTTATGTCTGCAACTGGAGATAAGTTCATTCTTAGAATTAATGATATTTTTAGATTTAGTAGCAGTAGCTATCATAAAGGTTTCCAATGTACAAAGTTGGCAGTGGGATGCACCCGGGGTATATTATTTGGACTTTTTAAGTATTGACCAGTGAAGTGAATAGGGGGTATTTTTAAGATTGAGGTTTCTAATTAAATTGGAGAGTGAAGTGCCAGTGCTATTATCGTTGCTATTTTTAAAGGAGTAGATATGGTTAGAGATCCGGGTCTTAATGGGGAAAGAGGACGCCCCAATGTAAGTGTGTATCTTGAAGGGTGGTGCTATAGTTGCATTAAAATTGCTAGTGGTATTAGATGACATTTGGGTTTGGAGATTAAGGTTATGCGAGAGAGATTGGTTGAAGTTATAGGACGGAGCGGATATGGGGGAAATGTCAGATAGCCCAAGGACACTATCGGTTATTGGGGGTGCTTGGTTAGAAGTATGGTTGTATATGTGGGGGTCTTGAGGAGAAACGGATTGGGGTTGTGGAGAGATGTGGAATGCGGGTGGAGCGTGAGAACTGTGATTGCTCACAATATTGGAGGAACGGGGGAATTGTTTCACAGTGCAAGCGTATATTACGTCCTTCTGTACACAATCGTTGTTTAAGGGACAATCTCTGGGTTTACGGCAGTTACAAGTGGTGAGGGGTGCGGTGGGTGGTCGTTGTTGGATATGTTTGATTTCCCTATTGTTAGAGGTTATGATAGTTTGTTCAATATTTGGCATTGTAGAATAAGATATTTTAATAGAATTTTTGTTAAGAATAGTGCTATATCTGTGTGGGTGCTTAAAAGATCTGTTTAAATTTTGGACCTTTTACCCTCTGGATTCTACCTATCCTCGCCGCACCTGAAGATGTGGTTTTTGGGAATTTAACTTTGAATCCTCTCTTGTCACTTCTCGTGCCTTTTAACGACCTACCTATCTACATTTCACTTTCTTCGCTGGACTTTTTGATACCGGACTTTTTTTGCAATCGGACATTTGCTTGCACTCGGGCAGAGTTTCGCCTTGTGTTTTTTTCCCTACAATTTTTATTTTACTTTCTCAAATTTTAAATTTTGGCCTTTGCCAACTTATCTATCCCAGCGACTTCCTCTGATGATAAGATTTTGATCTTTGAAAAGCCTGGCCTAAGGAAAAATTTAACTTGAATAAATTGCCTTTTTGCGGAATATACCTTGCTATGAGCAACTGAATTGAAAAAAGATTTGACTTTTGCTTTTCTAATTCCTTTTCATCCTTCTACATATCTATCTGCTCTATCCTGGATATTGAGCTGTATACCTTTCACAATATGTTTTACCTTTCCTAAAAGTTCGCTTTTAGTTCACCACTTATATATATATATATATATATATATATATATAGTAAGCTTATGAAAATATATTTATGGCAATTAAGCTACACAGAGGCTCTCGCGTTTCATCCCCGGGGGAATCTTCAGGCTAAAATGTGTGTAGCTTAATTGCCATAAATATATTGGCATAGCTTACTACCTAGCTCTACTTACGTATCGAGCACTGTTGAAGTAAATACTGAAAATTGATACATAAAAAAGTATATCTCTGTATAAAATTTTATGTTGATACAAGGTTAGTGAACCCCAGCAGAATGCTCGATTATTAAGAAAAAAAAAATAAGCGCGTAATAAGTATTACAGAGGATCAGAACAACATCAGTACCGTCAGTTTTTAATCTAAGCAAAGGATTTTTATCGGACAAAGAGGCCGATAACAGGTCCCCTTTGTTAGATTAGAAACTGACGGTACCGATGTTGTTCTGATCTTCTGTAATATATATTACGTGCTTATATCAGGCACGACATCTCCCTGCATAAAACTTCAAAATCTTCCGTCGTTAAAAGGATTTCGCCGTACCGGGATACACATGCAACTTATGAACCCTTATGAATTTAATGTTCCTTGGAAACTTTCTCCTTCGGAAGAAGTCGGCTGAACCTTGACACCCCTCCCCCACTCACTATATAGTGAGTGGGGGAGGGGTGATTGAACCTAATCTCAAATCTTATCAACCATATCTATTAACCTTATGTTTTTGTCACATTATATCTACACTAAACTATAGAAGCATATTACCTCAAGGAATATGTAAGAGGTGTTTGATAATGACTTACCTGGTTGGCGGCTTTTCGCCTCCGAATGCATCGTACGGCCACCGCGAGCAGTACAAACGCTATCACAGCTAGACATACAGGAAGTACAATATACAAGATTAGTTTCGGCTGATCTGAAAAACAAAAAGCGAAACAGACTTATAAGACATTGCTTCAATTCATAAAGACAACAAAGGGAGATAATTATTCTAATAGGACCATTGCCGTCATCTATATTCTACTATACACACACACATGTATGCATACATGTATGTATATACCTATATATAAAACACACAAACAAGCAGGGTTTACAGAAAAGAGCGCACTCCTTTTTTCTGCAGCCAATTAGCCGATGGTTCATTTTTTTTTTTGATCCATCAGGAGAAGGGTAAGTAAATATGGACTTATTTGAAAATAATGTTGAATATTTTAACAGTTTATTTTAAAGTGCGAATGAAACGGCGGGAAGAGTGGCTCAATTTTGGGGGGAGCGGGAGCGGGAGCGGGAGCGGGAGCGGGAGCGGGAGCGGGAGCGGGAGCGGCTCTCAAACTAGTGGAGCGACTAAAGCCTGTTAAACAAGCATAGAAATTACTAAATAAAAAAAAACTTTGCAAAAATATGACCGACAGTTTTATCTGTTTTAAATTAATATTCAAACGGATAAAACCGTCACATAATTTATTAAAGCACTTGAATTACCCCTGAAACCGCAGTGAAATGTTAAGATAATCCACATTCGTCATTATTTTGATCGTTCTAAATCTCTATCTGAAATTGATCTCTATTGAGATCTTTGTATGGATAGTCTGCGCTCTGGATTCAGCAAAGAGGAGAAGTTACTACCCATGTTATCATATATATTTTTTTTTATATACCCATATTATCATATATATATTTTTTTTATATGCCCATGTTATCATATATATATATATATTTATATGCTCATGTTATCATATATGTATTTTTTATATTTTTTATATACCCATGTTATCATATATTTTTTACAGTTAAATTATTCTTGATAATCCAATAGTTATTCTCAATTTTTTTAAAAATTATACTTCAATCAACGTTCTCTGAAATCAAGGGACTTATTCTTGGGGCTAACACTTGATCTCTATACATAGATATTCGAATATTCCATTAAAGTTCTTCCAAACGTTTAGTAAAGAAGTTAAGAACATTAATTTTCCTCTCACGAATTGACCACTTAATTATGTTATAGTATATCTTTCTTGTGGTCTCTTGGTCTTACCGGATTCCAGGACGAGAATTCATCTAGTCTGCTAGAGTATCCAGCTTAGTGCTATTACTAGAGGCAACATTACTTCGAGAAGGTGCACCATTCCTAGTATAAGCCAGTGTAGGGTAGCCATACCGAGGAGATCTTATTTGGGCTGCGAATACTATGTTTTTTTGGATATTTGGTCATAGTTTACTTGTAGCGTGTCAAGTTGTCCTGAAAAACTCGAGGACAGTGTTTCGGAGGTAATTGAAAGTCTCACCACGTGATAATGTAAGGATTTACAACCAAGCGTTTGCTGTAATAAGCTTTATTTTCGCAAAGAAAACAGCTTTAATATTTATTGTTGTTGTTTCAGCAGTAAAAAAAACAATTTAAAACCAAGATCAAATTCTAAAATATCATATTCGTTGATTATGTCAGTTTGTCTTACAACCGTTTCAGAGATATTAATGGTTTAGCTGTGATTGAATCAAGATGGCAAAGCTGAAATAGTAAACAGTCTAACATTTCACGAATAACTTTCTTAAAGAATTTCAGGCTAGGCATTTCTCTTTTCCAGGGTCCATTAAAATAAAGTATTTGCGATCATCCAATAAGCTGGAACTAGTTGTGAATTATATCACTAAACGTCCAAAGGTTGAAAGAAAAAAACGGCCCCGCCCAACAGTTTTGAGTTCGTTTTTGAAGTGATTGTAATTCTGATTAAAAATGCCTGTCAGTTTTTTTGTCATTCAAGTGAAGGGATTTTCATATAGCCTAAATATGGGAAAAGGGGGATAACTTTGTCACATCTCTCTGTTTTAAAGACAGTTAATAAGTCTTATATATATATATATATATATATATATATATATATATATATATATATATATATATATATATATATATATATATATATATGTATGTATGTATACTAACCGGGCTATCCGGCGATGCCCGGGTGCAGAATCAAAAAGCAATGTTTGTATACTCAATTGGTTGGCAGATTAAGTTATCACTTCAATCATTCTTATCACCTAATATTTGCAATAGTGGAGGTGGTGCACATATAAAAAAAGTAGATTAAAATCTCATAGCTCAATAGTAAGATAAATATACCGTGTTATATGTACAGGTGGGGGATTTTTATACATGACAACATATATATATATATATATATATATATATATATATATATATATATATATATATATATATATATATATATATATATAGCGGAGTGCTGGGCACTGGCGGGCAGTGGCCACTAAAATGTAAAATCTAATGAATGCTGACTCATTTTCTGTTTTGAAGTATGAGTTGGCTATTTCTTTATAGGGCTGACAATGGCGGACAAAGTCATGCAAGTACATGAAAATATTGGGTTGACATAATGGATTAATGAAAAGTAGCCACTACTGGGAGCGCAGGACCGAGGTCCGGACTGAGAGAAATCAGTGGCAGGGAATGAAATTAATGTAGATGGCTGTGAGTGAAAAAGTGAAGGGTGAGAGTGAATGAAATTAATATGGATGGCTGTGAGTGATATATACTTTTGGTTGTTGTATCTATGTATGTATATCTGCAGCTGGGATGAAGAGTCATATAAGAGCTCATGTGCGTAACAAAGTGTATATGAATGACTGACCTATTACGGAACGTCTTTAATTGGTCAAGTTGCAGAAATGACTATATATAACAATAATGCGTAATACATGTCGCTAATATTAACACTTTACTGCCAGAAATGTATTCATGAAATACTTTAGGTTTTTAGGCATTTGGATACCAGTTAGTGTTTAAATGCATGTATTTCGATCGCAACATTTGAATGATAATTTTATCTGCGATTATAATTAGCAAATCGTATTTTATTAGTCAACATATGAGGAAGTTTTCATGTTCTTTCTCGATACAGACTAGAGCTGTTATTAATTCTCAACACAGACCGCATGATTTTCAAAGGTAGAAGGTATGAAGATATCTCAAATTTTGAATGAATGAATAAAAAGAAGACGACTGTCTAGAAAAAACTGCTTATATGTATTAAAAGTACATGTAAATAGAATCGTTTATGATAAGTATTTGTTGACAATTAATTTTTTTAAAATGTGAAGTGAACACTTATGAAAATCGTTTATGATAAGTATTTGTTGACAATTGATTTTAACAAAATGTGAATTGAACACTTATGAAAATCGTTTATGATAAGTATTTGTTGACAATTAATTTTAACATGAATATGTTTTAGCCAACAGTGAAGCAGTCCATTATAATGTGTTATCTAATGTCAGATAGAATTACGTAGGTTTCCTCTTTGATCTTTCCTTTCCAATCCTCAAGAGTTCACGGACTTTGTCGGAAAATCTTTTTTACTTTATGTATACACAAAGGACAAATGTGACAAGTGTTTGAAACTTGCCGGGTCATAACCCAGTTACCCCGTAAAGTGATCACCTCACAGGAAGCATTTCCCTCGACAACTCCATGATCATTGATATGGAAAATGAACATGATGGATAAATGGTTATAATAATTGATAAGTATAGAACTTGTAGAGCTTCGCTTATTTGTTGAACCTTATTTCGCCTCCCTATCAGCTGGTGAAATTGCACAGTGCCAACTCTAAATGTGATAGATATTTATGCCGCAGCACCTACAAACAGATAAAACATGATAATCTGAATTCATTTTAGAGATAGCTTGATATCAAATACATTTC
Source organism: Sepiola atlantica (assembly GCA_963556195.1). NCBI lineage: Eukaryota > Metazoa > Mollusca > Cephalopoda > Sepiida > Sepiolidae > Sepiola > Sepiola atlantica. The sequence continues at coordinate 106,525,515 of OY744521.1, forward strand.
CTAGTTTGATATGTACAAAGGGAGAACATCGAAGGCTTAAAACGCAAAATGGGATCAAATGAATTTGAGGCACTCCAAAATTAATAACAACTAAAGGGACACATTTTGCATAAACACCGATTTTTAACTTTTCACTTCCGGTTTTATCGGTTATGATAATTTATAGATTTTTTATAGCGAATAATTCACTATTTAAAACATATTTTTTAATACAATCCAATATTTGTATTATTTCAATTATTCGGACTGCTGTTCTTATCTTAGCTGTTATTATTACAATGTGTGCCCGTGGCGCAACGGATGAAAATGCTAAATATTATCAGTTTTAAGTAACAGTCTTTAGGGGTTTGAGGTTCAATCCTCAGTACTGGTCATACAAATAATTCAATTAAGAATTAGTTACGATTTTTACTTATTCATGGTTGACGGAACGAGAACAAGTTACCCCCGTGGTTTAAATAAAGAGCTCCGTTTGAAATTCCGTACAGATTCCTGAGTTCGACAACACGCACCTGGAATATTTTAAAATATTTTTGTAAAACATTAAATTTACTGATGATAAAAAAATGTATAAGGTATTTTTAACCTAATTTTCGTTTCACAAGACGTGCTTGCCAAGACAATTATGTAATTTCGGCTATTAGTAAAATTTACAATACTAGCAAAAATATGCGTCCACTGGTCGCATATTTTGGCTAGGCTTCAACTATTATATAATTATGACAGAATTACATACAATACGCAGTTAAAGCAAAATAAAGTGTTTCGAACTATTAAAATAATAAGCATATTATTGTTATGAATAAAATTTAAATAAAGTACCTTATTTATGAGTGTCAAGCGCGAACGCAGACCTCACAATATTTTTATAAATAAAAAACTAAAACCTATTTCCTTTTCACAGATGTGAAAATAAACTCAGGCACCACAATTGTTTTATAGATAAAATTAAGTTAAACGTATTTCCTTTTTATAGATGTCAAGTGCGACAGAAAGTATTTATCTTTTAAAAAGAAATTAGAATTTTATTTCAGAATAACAAATACAATGTAAGACTAATTGATAAATTTCATCGGAAATGTGTGCGAAAATCACACGAAATAAGCGAAATATTGAAATAATCCCTATAGTACAATTGAACACCGAACAGAAATGTCTTCCGTCCCAAGAGTTTTAATTTTAACTATTTAGTAATAGTTTGTTTTTTTTAGTTTAAAATATAAGGGAGGATGTAATACATGGAAGGATTCCCAACACCCCCTTAAAACGGGGGGGGGGGAATTCCGGGGAAGATGGTATTATGACAACAGGACCGATACTTCACTTATAAATTTCGATTAAATCGAATTTTTGTCACAAAAGAATATTTGTATTGCTCCTTGATCTTTAGGCTAAGATCAAAGTGTAGTACCTGTTCTCTTAGCATCAGCGCCTGAAGTTTTGATGTAATTATCTCCCTTGAAAGTGAAAGTTTTAACATTTTTTAAAACCTATTGTTTTTTTTATAAAATCTCTTTAATTAATTTTATTAATAATTATAATAATATTACTACCGAGGAAAATATTATAAATATATAATAAAATTTGACAATACCAATAAATGTATATTACAGTATATTAATTTATTAGAAACTTAAAAATAAAATAAATATGCAAATGTGCAAATGGAAGTTATGTTTGACGGAGTTTTGAGAATACCATATATATACTGTATCATTATATTCAAATAAAACTGAAAGGTGTTGATGTTAATATACTTAGGAACGATTCTGACTTATTCATATTAGATCAGATTAGAATATTAGATTAGTTAAATGTAGTAGTCTCCATTTCTTATAAAAGATCTACGAAAGCAAATTTACAAATGTGAATATACGCCGTATTATTTGGTTTATAATTTAACCGGAATTAGAAAAGCGGTGTTAAGAAAAAATGTGTCCTTTTGGTCGTTACCCATTCTAAAGTGTCTCGATTTCATTTGATTCGGAACATAATTAAACTATTTTCTGAAACTTTCGAAATGCTCCATTACATGTATTTCGTAAACGTAATGTACGCCCCAAAACGAATAGCAAAACGTCTATTTTCTTTTGGCAATTCTAATTGGTCAAATTACTTTTATGATAGCCAATAGATAAATAGCTTACACAGTATATAAGGAAATTTACGACGAATGCAAGGAATTCAAAATAGGGAAATATTGTCCGCTTTTTCAGTAATATTCATATGTGAAAATTCGAATATGTTTATGCCGATTTTAAATATTTAACCGATGGGAGATCGTTTCAAAACTTATTCATATGTGAAAATATTTTAGCAAGTTGTTCTATGAATATGACCGATTTATAGAAAAGAAAATACCATTTAAACGTCCTTTGAATTCTTGTTAGACGCTCACACTGAAACATTTCCAGACAGTCTTTTAGCAGAATGATTCCATTATGGATAATGTGCCATTTAAAGTTCTTCCGTTTTTGAAGACGAGGCTATCTAAAGACTGTTTTCCTTTTTTATTTTGTCTATTCTCTCTCTCTCTCTCTCTCTCTCCAAATTTCATAGGCCAAAGTTTTCAAATCACGACTGATGAAAATCTTCAATATTGATTGATTTGACTGCAGAAAGCCTCTCTAAGTTATTTTAGCGATGAAAATACTATTATAAAGCTTAGCGGGATAGACAAACGTAAAATGACTTTTAAAACTTAAGTGTGACAGACTGACGAAAATGGCATTTGAAACTTAAGTGTGACAGACTGACGAACATGACATTTGAAACTTAAGTGTGACAGACTGACGAACATGACATTTGAAACTTAAGTGTGACAGACTGACGAACATGACATTTGAAACTTAAGTGTGACAGACTGACGAACATGACATTTGAAACTTAAGTGTGACAGACTGACGAACATGACATTTGAAACGTAAGTGTGACAGACTGACGAACATGACATTTGAAACTTAAGTGTGACAGACTGACAAACATGACATTTGAAACTTAAGTGGGACAGACTGACGAACATGACATTTGAAACTAACGCATGACAGACTGACGAGAATGACATTTTAAACTTACGCGTGACAGACTGAAAAAAATGGCATTTGAAACTCAAGCGTGACAAACTGATTAGAATGCAATTTGAAATTTATGCTTGACATACTTACAAACATGACATTTGAAACTTAAGCATGACACACTGACGAAAAAGACATTTAAAACTAAAGTGTGACAGACTAACGAAAATGGCATTTGAAATTTAAGCGTGACAGACTGACGAAAATAACATTTGAAATTTAAGCGTGACAGACTGACGAAAATAACATTTGAAATTTAAGCGTGACAGACTGACGAAAATAACATTTGAAACTTCAGCGTGACAGACTGACGAAAATAACATTTTAAACTTAAGCGTGACAGACTGACGAAAATAACATTTTAAACTTAAGCGTGACAGACTGACGAAAATAACATTTTAAACTTAAGTATGACAGACTGACGAAAATAACATTTTAAACTTAAGCGTGACAGACTGACGAAAATAACATTTTAAACTTAAGTGTGACAGACTGACGAACATGACATTTGAAACTTAAGTGTGACAGACTGACGAAAATAACATTTTAAACTTAAGTATGACAGACTGACGAAAATAACATTTGAAACTTAAGTGTGACAGACTGACGAAAATAACATTTTAAACTTAAGCGTGACAGACTGACGAAAATAACATTTGAAACTTCAGCGTGACAGACTGACGAAAATAACATTTTAAACTTAAGCGTGACAGACTGACGAAAATAACATTTTAAACTTAAGCGTGACAGACTGACGAAAATAACATTTTAAACTTAAGTATGACAAAATTACAAAAATGCCATTTAAAACTAAAGTGTGACAGACTGACGAAAAAGACATTTAAAATTTAAGCTTGACAGCATGACGGTAATTTTATTTAAAAGACAAACGTGACAGACGACAGATAATATTATTTTAAACTTAAGCGTAACTGACCATTTCACCGACGGACAAAGCTCATGAGATATATGCGACGACGCATTAAAAAAATTTTTTTAAGTCTCTACAGTTCGAGTCTGGAAGCAGATTCAAATGCGCAGACATAGAATTATCAACGAAGAGGATATTGCGTAAAAACTGACGTCAATTCTCATCTAAGACAAGAAGAAAAAAAAAGTCATAATTGTTTTCGTGATTTCTAGGCAAAGCTACCTATAATTTTTTTATTCGCATTCCATCGCTAAAACAAAACACTACAAGTAAAATAAAATAAATAATAATCTTTCGGCGATTTTGTAGTGTCTGTAATTTTTGGAATTACATCTGTGATTTTTCATGGTACTCTTTAATCGGACACTTCCAGAGTTAAGCAAAGGTAGCGCCTGTCAGTAACAGTAAACATTGCCATCAATATTTATCCTCCTTTTTCTCTGTATCTCTTTAGTAGTCCGTTCTAAGTTTCCATCTCGCTTTATATATATATATATATATATATATATATATATATATATATATATATATATATATATATATATATATACATATATACATATATACATATATATATATACATATATACATATATATATACATACATATATATACATATTTATATATACATATTTATATATACATATATATCTATACATATCTATATATACATATCTATATACATATCTATATACACATATATATATATACATATCTATATATACATATCTATATATATACATATCTATATATATACATATCTATATATATACATATCTATATATACATATCTATAGATACATATCTATATATACATATATATATATACATATCTATATATACATATATATATACATATCTATATATACATATATATATACATATCTATATATACATATATATATACATATCTATATATACATATATATACATATCTATATATACATATATATATAAATATATATATATACATATCTATATATACATATATATATACATATCTATATATACATATATACATATATATATGTATACATATATATATACACATATATATGTATACATATATATACATATATATACAAAAATATATACATATATATATATACATATATACATATATATATACATATATATATACATACATATATATATACATACATATATACATACATACATATATATATACATATATATATATACATACATATATATATATACATACATGTATATATACATACATATATACATACATATGTATACATATATATATACATATGTATATATGTATAGAGAGAGAGAGAAGGGGAAAGAGAGAGACAAACACAGATAGACAGAGACAAACAGATAGACAGACAGACAGACAGACAGCGGCAGACAAACAAACACAAAGACAAACAGAGAGAGAGAGTAAGTTGAAACAAATAAAATGTATAACATTATTTATATCTGTTCCAAGAGTTCAAGCTTAACAAAGTTTTGGTGTACGATCGCTTCTAAGACGAAAAATACGTTTTATTTAATTCCAATAAGTCACATTTTCGGCGCCCTTTCACAACATCACAAATAGATGTCAAGGAAAATCACTTATATTATTGTATCTTTAAAAAAGTATATCCAGTTATTATAGGAAAAAAACACATGTATATAAATCAATAATAATAATAATAATAATAATAATAATAATAATAATAATAATAATAATAATAATAATAATAATAATAATAATAATAATAATAATAATAATAATGGCAACAATATAATATATCAAAATATATAAATGATGTCTGTCCACCAATCATAATTTTTTAAAACGTAATAAATCAAGGGGGACACGAGACCGCTCTATCCCTTAATAGACCCACGAATGGTCTATGCTGGAAATCTCATTTCTTTGATCAATCATTACTCAAAAACAATAAACCAAATTAGTTAAAACTTTGTACGAAATGTTTATTTGATAGGTTCTATAAGTGTGTAGAATTTCAGCATCATTAGTCAAGGCAACCCAGAGATCCAGAAAGTTCAATCATGAAATCATGTTATCTGTGTGTACGTACATACGTATGTACCACCCTGTATCTCATCAACTATTTGATGGATTCAGCTGATTTTTGGCAGAGATAGAGGTTCTAGGGTCTAGTTGATGGCATTTTAATTTCAGTTTACCATATACCTTAGTTTTCCAGAAAATTCAAAAAAACCTTAAAAGTGACCATTATATTGAGGTATAGCCTTTACAAAAGTAGTGACATTCCATGATAAATTCCAGTATACTGAAATCATATGTTCTTAATAGGATTAAGATGAAAATTCATATACACTAAATGTACAAAAGCAAGGAAATTCCCAAATTTTTACACTTGTATTGTTATTAAGGGTATGCGAGCATAACAGGGCTATGTATTTTACTGGTAGGAATTTTTCTTCAGCGCACCTCACACACTTCATCCACTCATTCATATAGATTTATACTGTAGTGATGTGATAATGAAATGGTTTTGTTGATATGTAGTCCTACCCTTAATTAATGACAATAAAAGTGTAAACATTTGGGAATTTCCTTGCTTTTGTACATTTAGTGTATATGAATTTTCATCTTAACCCAACGAGATGAAATAACTGGAATGTCGACATGAGTAAGTCATTTTTAACTTATATATATATTCCCATTCCATTATAACAGTCTAACATATAAACATACAGAACAAATACATGCACGCCTCTTGGTAATCACACACACCCACACACACACACACATATATATATATATACACGCAAAATCATGCACACGGACACGCATAAAATATACCAACATAAACACACATATATATTCTCCGACACACGCGCACGGACGCATTCGCGCACACATGTGAAGAAACACGTTTACACATCTACATTTTCTGAACAAGACGAGAAAACACACACACACAAATTCACACACGAAGACAACCTAGAAACATACATTGACAAAGCGCAAATACACAAACACACCCACACAGAAAGAGTAATAAATACGCACACAAAGATTAACACACTTCACACAGAAGAAGGACACGCTACTAAAACCTTAAGTACTTCTGATATTGATAAGTGCACCGGGTCAAAGAGGCTCGTTCACAAATCTGCGGTTGATTTGGCTCTTATATCAACCGTTTACCGATGATGCCGCGACACACATACACATGTCTTATAACAAGACAACCGATACTTCACTACCCACCTCACTTTAAAAAAATAATACAAGAAATTAAATCAGGTTTTTTTATTCATTTAAAAATGCCTAGTCATAAAAAAAATATTTTTATAGTTTGTTGACCTTTAGCTAAAACTAAAGTGTAGTATCTGTACTCAGCCCCCTAGCAACATCCGACATTTTACAATCGACAAAACTGTTGCGTATATATATAGAAAAACATGGCAATGCAAATTACAAATGTATATTACAAAATACTAATTGATTTAAAAGCGTTTGCAGATTACTACACATACAGTATTACAAAATGTTATGTTGTACCACAGAATTCAATAAGCATAACATGTTTTGATGTTACAATAAATGGATAGGTGGAAAAATCTTTCGCACTTATATATATATATATATATATATATATATATATATATATATATATATATATAACGTAAATATAACGTGTATATATATAGAGAGAGAGACGTTAAGCCGCCGATAAAATGTTAAAATTATCACCGTTTATTCGCTATTTAAAATTGGCCGTGTGGTTAAGGCGTCGGATTTGAGTTGAAAAATACTTGTAATCCGGGGTTTCGAATCGCATGACCGGTACTAAATAGTCATATCTCTATGCTGATAAGTCCAATTATTAAAAAGGATGAAACGTATACGTACATAGATAATAAACAATAACAAATATTTATTCTATAAATATTTATTATATATATATATATATTAACATTCCCTACACTGAAGAGTGCATAAGCATGATACATTGATGTATGTAGTTAATAATAATAAATATTTATTAAAAAATGTTGTTATGTCCCCTTATTACAAGGACTTGTTCCTCTTAGAAAATTTAATAATAAGCAATCACACTATAGCTTAAATGCGATGTTTCGACCCTCTTTTCCGTGCTAAGTGTTGACGGCTGAAGGGTAGAATACCGGACTAAGAGTAAGTGGTGACTTTAAAGTTGGTATAAATATGTTTTCATATATAAATATATTTTCATATATATATATATATATATATATATATATATATACGTATATATATATATTTATATATATATATTTATATATATACATATATTTATATATATATATACATATATATATTTATATATATATACATATTTATAAATATATACATATATATATATATATTTATATATATACATATATATATTTATATATATATATTTATATATACATATTTATAAATATATACATATATATATATATATTTATATATATACATATATATATATATTTATATATATTTATATATATACATATATATATTTATATTTATATATATATATATATATATTTATATATATATTTATATATATATATATATTTATATATATATATATATTTATATATATACATATATATTTATATATATTTATATATATACATATATATATATTTATATATATAT
>OY744521.1:106539164-106544164 GCA_963556195.1 Sepiola atlantica
ATACTATGGGAGTACTAACATTGATCACTTGGGTGGAGGGGGCGATCTATGACAAGAATTTCTTGACATTGGGTTTGAAGACAATCAAGTTTTAATCTGCAGGGAAGCAGTCCCGCCGAAATGTGTTCCACAAGCTGGAAGTCCTTAAGAAACTCTGTTCGTGGAAATTTTGCCTGTCACTAGGCACACAGAGGAAGAAAGGAAAGTTGTTGTTATTTTTTGGGTTGTCGTAGCAAAGTGAGTTCTTGATGTGAATGTTTTACAGATGGCGGGGGCAGAGATTTATACTCAGTGAATCAGCTTCCATGTAAATAACGTTAGAGTAGAAAGAGACTAGCGACAGAAGCTCTGTCCATCTAAATTCCATATAACGTGATAGGCTCGTATTTCGCAGCTACATCCTTATTTTCTATAAAAACAAAACTGGCAATTATTTGGAATCCCTGGGAGTGTTTCTATGCTATTTCATTTATCAACAGGAATTTGGCCTGAATTTCAACCTTCCTATACAATCTTCACTTTTCTTGTAGCCGTTAGAATTTTTACAACGTCCTGTCCATTTTTTCAAAATGATCACTCTTTGTAATAGTTTAGATATCTAGGTTTGTCTGTATTACTAATGAATACCAGTGCTATGAAGCTTATAAAAGGGGAAATAACTCAGCAACGATAATGACACATTACGTATGGCCACTTCACAAGTTGTTCTCATGAGAATAACTATCATCTATTCGGCCTTTTTTTTTCGGAAATGACTCTTCGAAATGTGTGGACAGAACAGTGACACGATGAAGGTGAATGTACTTAAGACTATGATAGTATACACACACTACTTTTCGTGATGTCCCCTTTTGTTTATAATAGACTATTACAATCTTTTTATTTTTCCTTTCTTTATTACTTTAATAAACAGAGAGAGCAGAACGGAGAATCAAACATATTACCGTGAGCGAGGGCGAGAGTGATATATTGAAAGTAAGTAAGAGAGGGATTACTTGATGAGTTAATTGCAAATTGCAGCTAATTAGAACAATTAAAATGAAATGTTTCTTTTTAAACATAACTCAATTACAAAACCGGGGAATATTTTAACATGTATTTTGTTTGATTAAAATATCTAGGAAAAAGCCTTTGATTAATTAAGCTTCAGTTTGTGTGTGTGTATTATTATTATTATTATTATTATTATTATTATTATTATTATTACTATAACTATTACTATAATAATAATAATAATAATAATAATAATAATAATAATAATAATAATAATAATAATAATAATAATAACAATCATAATAATAATAACAATCATAATAATAATTAAAGAAACTTAGTTCATCAACGTTTGTTTCCTTAAAACTTTTCCTGTATACTTTAATGACACAAAATGCACGCTAAAATATTGCCTAGTTTTGAGATTAAGTTATGTTTGTAAAAAATTCAATTTTAATTCTTCTAATTAGCCGTAAATTATAATTAACTGAACAACTCATCCATCTCTCCATTCATCTCTATGTATATGTATTTATCTCGCCCTTTTTCGACGTACGTGGATTCAACCACTCTTTAATAGTTGTTAATGTATCTGTGAGCATGTAAAGAAAGAGTGGTTCTTTCCTTTCAGTTAATTTACACAGTGTGTTCGTACACACCGTAAACACATATACAATTAATTAGATAGCAAAACAATGAGATTTTTTCTTATAAAGTATCTATAAAATAATATGGAAGTGAAGAAGTTTATTATTTTTTTTATTATAAATGATGTTTGTATTTCCAGATTGCATATTTAAGGTTACGAGTTCTAGTCTATTGACGTCAAAGCTTTCTTTCTTCAATTAGAATTGGAATGGGGTTCGAAATACCAGACGAACGCGTTAAGCGGTAATGCACGATTATCGGTTGAGATTAATTTAAAGGCTATCAGAGGTTTCAGATAAGTCGTTCTTCTGTTGCCTGAGATAGTGTCTACTCTTAGTGGCTTTACAAAGGATTTGTATGGGCGAGTCTGATCGGTGTTTACTTCACAAGAACACAGCTGCGCTTTAAGAACAAAACTAAAGAAATGGAACATAAAGTATCAAAGAAATAAGCGAATAAAGAAGGAATCGTAGAAAGAAAGAATTAATCCAAGAAAGAAAAGAAAGGATCAAAGAAATAAAAACAAGACTCAAGGGAAGAAAAGGTCGTAGAAATTACAGAAAGAACGAAAGAAAGAATAAAAAGAGAATTTTAAAAATGAAAAATCGGACTAATAAAGAATTAAAGAAAGAAATTTAAAACACAATAATAAAGAAATAATTTTTAAAATAACGACGAATGAAAAAACGTTTCCAGAATTTTTTAGATGAGGACAATGTGTATCATTTAGATAATTCTGAAATGTTTTTCTGTTTTTATCTTGGATCTTATTCTTACAACGTTTCGGCCGATGTAACCTCCGACCTTCTTTATATGCGTCTTGTCGAACTCTGGAATATTTATGACGAACTCCGGAATCGAGCAGAACCTTTTATTTAATCCACGGAGGTAGCTAGCTCTTGTTCTGTCAGCCAGGACCGGGTAGAAGTCTTAAGTAATTCGCTATTGTATTCTTATTATCGCTTACATAGAGGATTGAACCTTCAACCTCGAGCGGCATTAACCTATTCTAAATGACAGTCTTCTGTGGGTTGAAGGTTCAATCCTCAGGACGCGCGATATTAAAAATACAAGTACAAATTACTTGATCTTGGTTAACGGAACGAAAGCAAGCCACCCCCATGAATTAAATAAAGGGTTTCGTTTGAAATTCTGTGCAGACTCTCGAGTTCAACAAGACGCAACTGAAGAAGGTCGGAGAACATCGGCCGAAACGTTGTGAGAATAACATCCAATATGAGAACAGTAGTCCGAATAATCCAAATAATGCAATGAAAGAATTTTTTTAAATAGAATTACAAAGATAATGAAAATAAGAAAAGAGTTGAATTGAAAAAGAAAAACAGGAAGGAATCAAACAAAGAATCGAAGAAAGAACAAATGAAAGGAAGAAATGATCGAGGAGGGATAGAACCTAACAAAATGAGTAGCAAACGAATAAAGAAGAAAAGAAAGGAAGAAATTCTGATTCTAGGGTCTAGTTCGTTAGGGGCCCGGTTCTTTTGCCTGAATGAGGTATCGCTTGTTCGGTCCAAGGAGGCCATCCTCTCGGGCATTACCTCCTCGTCGGGAGGGTGTATTGTCGATCGCCTGAAACGCCTCTACTAAAAAAGGCTGACTATTCCGTTTTCAGCTATTTCGTGCCCTTTTAGGTTGCCCCCTATGAGGAGCTGGATTTTACCCGCACGTTAAACTGACTTTCTGCGTAACCTTGCTGCAAGTGGGAAGCAGGATTATTATAAAAAGAAACTCTAATACATAATCAATATTAGCATTGCCCTTCCCTTGAACGTCTCGCCTGTGAAACAGGATACCATTAGCCTGCTTCCCAACTGACTACAGCATAGTCGTCTTCAAGTTAAATGTGAACAAGCACTTGTTGAGCTGTTCTCTTAGATAACCCTAATCCTCGCCCCTTCTCTAGCCTTGATAAATGGTGACCCTTAGTTAAAAAAAATTCCTCGTAATATTTTCTCCCGAGAAAATTTTCGTTTGATCTTGGTATAAGGCTTTGTTTTCAGTTTCATCTACGCAAAAAGTGATATTTAGACAAACACACCACACACACACACACACACATATATATATATATATATATATATACAGTATCTACAATAAGTGAGTACACCCAACGATTTTTTTAACTTTTTACTTCATAGAACTTTAATTTTTCGTAGGATTTAAATGAAACTCGATGTGAACATAGCCATGTAGTCGTTTAATAGCTTTATAAACTATGAAGGAACAAATATCTTTTCAATGCAAAAAATTGAACAAAAACATTTGGAACAAGTAACAAAAAGTGAGTACATATGAGCATTTTAAACAAATAATCTTATTTTTAATACTTTGTATGGCCTCCATTGTTATCAATAACAGCAGACAACCTCCTAGGCATTGATTCGACTAGTTTATGACATGTGTCCGCCGGAATTGCGTTCCATTCACACTTGATGACCTTCTTCAGTTTTTTATTATTTCTCGGATTTTTCCCTTCAATTTTCTGTTTCAGATGTTCCCACAAATGCTCTATTGGGTTCAAATCAGGTGACATACTCGGCCATAGGTAAGGTATTCACCCGTTTACTGTCTAAGAAAGCCTTCGTAGCCCGAGACTTGTGCTTAGGGTCGTTATCTTGCTGGAAAACTCCACATCTGCCAACACTTGTTAGACTTGGTAACATTTTTTCCTCCAATATCTGGCAATAGAGTTTGGAATCCATTTTTCCTTCGATGAAAGCAAGTCGTCCAACTCCTTTGGCACTCATACACCCCCAAATCATTAATCTTCCACCTCCATGCTTTACAGTTGGCACGACACACTTATCCTTGTAAGCTTCCCCTTTTCGTCGCCACACACGTTTAACGCCATCTGATCCGAATAGATTTAATTTTGTCTCATCAGACCAAAAGATTTTGTCCCAAAACTGCATGTCTTTGTCTTTATGTTCATTAGCAAATTCATAGCACTTCTTCTTGTGAGAAGTTTTAAGCAGAGGCTTCCTTCGGGGCATGTAACCTTTAAACTCTTCATGGAGAATGTTGCGCACTGTCTGAGCACTCATAGTTACGTTTAAACTGTGCGAAATTTCTTCTGCGATGCTAGCATCACTCTGACGTCTGTTTCCCTCTATTAGTTGTTTGATGTGTCTCTTAGTTCGATTAGAAAACTTGCTTTCATCGAAGGAAAAACGGATTCCAAACTCTATTGCCAGATATTGGAGGAAAAAATGTTACCAAGTCTAACAAGTGTTGGCAGAAAGTGGACTTTTCCAGCAAGATAACGACCCTAAGCACAAGTCTCGGGCTACGAAGGCTTTCTTAGACAGTAAACGGGTGAATACCTTACCTATGGCCGA
>OY744521.1:106551664-106554164 GCA_963556195.1 Sepiola atlantica
ACTTATGTAAAATACGATGTGACATTATTACTTCGTTTGGTTACCTGCTGCCATTATTGTGTACATTTCTCATGAAAAATCGATACTACCGATTTATGTGTATTTCTTATGAAAAGGCGTCCAATTTAATGTGAAGTAGATGATGCAACAAATCCTCATCTACAAAAAGCGGCTCCAAAGACTAAATCTATTCTCACTTAAACGGTTAAGGATGCGAGGAGACTTGATTCTTGTGTACAATATAATCAACGGGAATATAAATCTACCTTTAGATGAGATTTTCACCCCTACGTCAAATGATGTATTACCGTCACTTTCGACTCAATAGAAGAAAGGCAGCATTCTATGTCCATGTTTCTGCTCCGTGGCACAAACCTGCCAGAGGAGGTCGTGACGATAACTACCATATCCAGGTTTAAAGCGGCCTTGGGCAACCATTCAGACTGTATGTGGATGTCAATGACTTCAACTTGTTGTCTCTATGCTATTTCTTATTTTGCCAAATAAATTTGATTTAATGAGTCGCAAAATGACGAGTTTTATTTAATGCGTTCGTCAATTAAACTCAATTAAATAGAATTTCCGCTCGATTAAAGACTTTAATTACTTAAAGTAGAATGACATTCTCATACAGGTTTCCTTTTATTGTATCATTGTATTGTATCGTTTATATATATATATATATATATATATATATATATATATATATATAGAGAGAGAGAGAGAGAGAGAGAGAGAGAGAGAGAGATAGATAGATAGATAGATAGATAGATAGATAGATAGATAGATATCAGCAGGTTAAGATATATAGATAGATATATAAATATATATAGATAGATAGATAGATAGACACATGAAGGTAGATAACACATCCTCAATTAGTCCCAGTCCTTACTTACGAAACAACAACTTTTGGACAAAATTCGACTTTATTCATGAATGTAGGATACACTGATTCCAATGTTTCTTTAACAATTCGATACCTTTTTTTGTAAAACGATTTCCGATATCACTTCTTAAGTGAAGCCAGATCTCTTTCCCTATAGCATTCTTTTGGGTTCTGAAAACAGTCAGTAGTCTCTGGGGTCATATCTGGAGAATATGGTAGGCGCGGAAGCAATTCAAAGTGCAATGAATGTAGTTTCGCCATTGTTGTAATCTACTTGTTGTACCCTTGATGATAAAGCATCTTTATGACCGTTTAGGAGAGATTTCTTCCTTTAAACGCACACATAATTGTATATAATATTCACTATTGATGTTTTTTCTTTATTAAATTAATTGATGAACAAAATACGTTGCGCATCAAAATACGGAGGCCCAAGCCTTCCCTGCTTATGTTTGTGACTTTGGTGGCTTGGGACGGCTTTCACCTGCTGTTGTCCACCAAACTTACTGTCGAGTTGACTACGGAGTGAAATGGTGGTTCCCTGTTTCCTCCATTATCACTTATTGATGCAAAAACACATTTCTGTTGCGTTGAAACAGTTGCAAACAACGCTCTGAATCGTCGACGCGTTGTTGTTTTTGATCGACTGTAAGCAAACGCGACACACACCTTTATTATTGACAAATGTGCATGAAAAATGATGAATACACTTTATTCTGATATCTTTGACTCCTCTGTTATCTCACATTACTTAAATTTACGATCCGCCAAAACGCGTGTGTAGACTTTTATATGTTTTCCGGGACAAGTGGCGAATTTGGGCGACCTGGGCGTTCAGCATCAGTTGTGTATATAGGACCGCGTTTAAAGTCAGCATATCACCTCTTAACCGTTGTTTTCCACAGAGCAGAGTCCGAATAACGCTCATCAAGCCATTGTTTTGCTTGAACAGTATTTTTCTCATCAGAAAGCAATGATGATTAACACACGAGATTCAGATTTTTCATTTTTTGTAAATTTGCAACAGTAGCTTCGCTTAAATAACTGTAATTTGTAAACTAATAATCCGATTGGGTACAAATGTTTACACTGTCCATTTGAAGTGCGGTACTTTATAAAAAAAAACATATGAATCTTTTATTAGTGGCGCCATCCATATGTCAGGCTCACGACTTATTGAGTAATGTGCTATATAAATATAACTAGTGAAGATACCCAGCGTTTCCCGAGAGTAATAAGCTCAAATTTGAAAGGTAATTTTTATAACAGTGTTTATTTTCTTTAGGCTTTTAATGATCTTGTTTCAGACACAGAGAAATCGCAAATATATTATAGATCTTTCCGTTATTTTCTATTGATTTGTTTTTGTTTTGTGTCTTGTTGTTTTTGTTGGAGATATTTGGATTGTTTTTATATCGTGATGTAAAAAAGAAACAATACTTAACCTGAAGTGCCAAAGAGCAAATAAGAATAAAGATTACATACACTATACACAGCTTTGTTGCTTTGCGAGTGAAAATGTTGGTAAATTTGAGTACAGCGATTATTTTTCAGTTCTCGCCAGTGTTCTCGCTACAAATAATTCGCTTCATTCCCTCCCTCTCCATTTTT
>OY744521.1:106559164-106581664 GCA_963556195.1 Sepiola atlantica
AATTAAATTTTTACGATATATTTTTTTTATTAAATTGTTAGGTGAAAGTACAGAATAGTTAACAAAGACTGGCCTTCTAAATAATGTTATTTCAACCCAGTTCGTAATTACGTTACGAAATTAAAGGTTTGGACCGGGTTATTTTTTACCTATATCGTACGTCGTTTTGCACAGCTTAATTACGTTACAGATCTGTTCTCATTCGATCACCGAAGTTAAAAGACGTTGAGCCTGGTCAGTACCAGATGGGTGACCATTTGGGAAAACGAAGCGCTGTGTGTAGGGAGACAACGACACCTTGCAAAAAACAAAACCTAACGTCGTCATTTCCTTTGACCGAAATACACATGCGACTGGGAATCGCTTGTGAATTTAATATTACCTCGAAACTACCTCTTTTGTGGGAAAACGGCGCCCTTCCTCCGAGATGAATGCCACATCAGGTACCAGGTATAATATACAGTTTATTTGTAGATTATTTAGAATTCTAAGATAGTTATTGTTATATACAACGCCGTGACTTTCCAAATGGTCACCCATTTACTACTAATCAGGCTAAAAGACAATTACTTCGGTGATCTAACGGGAACCGGTGTCTGAACGTTACTATAGCCGTACACACAGGCGTTGTTGAAACGCTGAACTTAAAACGTCAGAGTTTTATGTGCAACTAGCAGAGACATCCGAAAATGCCCGGGAATTAAAGTAGTACTTATATATTAGACAACGAAAACAAAACATAATATATATAAATGTGTTATTTTAGTTTGGGAAAATATTCGTACATCACGTTAAAAAATAATTGGACTGTGTGGAAGTTTTACCACATCCAGCCTATAGTGAAAACGTTGCACCATCTGACTACGGTCTATTCCAGTCTATGCAGCACGGTGTTAAAGTGTCGCTGAATTGAGTATTTCGTTAAAGTAAAAAAAAAGTCCAATGATTTTTCGATTCAAAGCTGAAAAATTGGTATCTTGACAAAATTTAAAAAACTTGCAGGTCGTTGGCACACCATCGTAGACAACGATGGTGTTTATTTTGAAGAATATTTGTTCTTTTTTAATAAATTATTGCATAATAAACGCCTGTTAAATACAGGCGTTTAATTTTTTCTTCGACCAAATATTCTATTCGCTCACATGTCTGATTTTAACCACACTTTCAACTTCTCTAAGAGCACATTGTTTAAGCTGATCCACGATTAAAAAAGTCCCCAAGTCAGCCATCATTTCCCGTCTTAAACACATTATAAAACAACGGATCGATTTCTACCACAACACACCTGGCATGAATTATAATCCAAGAAAGTATATTGAATTAGACAAAAGATAAATTTAAAAAGAATTAAAAATGAATATACATATTTATTCTTTTAATACGCCACTGTATTGTAATCTATCTAAAATAAAATAACATAGCCATTCCATACTTTTTTTAAATTCACAACTACTCACTTCCTCTACGTCTCTGCCTCCTCCATTCTTTGATAGATTTGAACGTTTAAGAAGTGGACGGTAATGCTATATTGAACTCTCTCTCTCTCTCTTTCTCTCTCTCTCTCTCTCTCTCTCTCCCTCCCTGCCATCTGGCTGTGTTAAACTTGTGACTAGAACCTAATTGCAGTATAGTGTGAACTTTGACATACCATTCTTTTTTCTTTTCATCTTACTTGATCTCTTTATAAACTAGTTATCTCTACCTAGTTGGCTTTCCGTGTCTGCTTTTCTTCCCTTTTCTTTCCCTACCTTGTGATGTCTTTTACTGATATTCTTTATAATCTGTCGTAAAAATTACATCATTCTCCGATGAATTCTTTCGCTAAATACAGATGTAATATTAGCTACATACATGAGTTCGATTTGATGTATTTGTATTTTTATTGTGATTAAGTTTTCACTTATTCTCTTTATATATATATATATATATATATATATATATATATATATATATATAGAGAGAGAGAGAGAGAGAGAGAGAGAGAGAGAGAGAGAGAGGGGGGGGGAGATATTAATAATTGAGTTTATGTATATGTCCGTCTGTCTGTTTGTCTGTCTGTCTGTCTCTCTGTCTGAAGCCGAAACTCCATCAGAGTAGTATGACTATTTACTAAGTTTACCTCCCTCTGAACAGGCGCGTTATTTCAAATGTAAACAAAAACGCTGGCATTTAATCGTGTTACTTTAACTCTGATTTATTTTATTAAAACGTTTATTGATTTTACTTTATCTTATTAGCCATTATGTTTTAAAACACAAATTTATTGAATCAAATTCTTTAATTAAACTGATAATTGATTTAAAAATTACTATTTAAAAAGAACGCACACACACATTATTATGAATTTAGTTTAGGTAAACTTTTTTTTTCGATAGCATTAACAAAACTATTCGCGTTTACTGCATTTGATTTTTCAATAGTTTAATTTTAGGTACACCTTCTTTTCCGATTTGAAAAACATCCAATATTATCATCTTTTCACAATCTTAACTGTGTTTAAGATTTAGGTTTTATCTTTTACGCTGTTAAGCTTTTATTTACAAACTGTTTTTATTATTCCGTGTTCTATTTATTAAAATAAAGATATGATTTTTTTCTTTTTTGTCAACAAAAAAAAAATAACACGTTGTACTGGAAAACTATATAACTGATTTTAGAATCAAATTGTTTTATTAAAAAAAGGTCATTTAACAAACACACATTCTAATGAATTTAACTTAGGTAAACTTTCTTTCCGAGAGCATTTACTTAACTAATCGTGTTCACTGTATTTGATTTTCTGGTGCTTTTTCACTGTAGAACCCGCGCTAACTTTGACCCCGTCGTTAGCGTTAGGGTCAAAGTGGGTGTTAGGGTTAGGGTCATGGTCAAAGTCAGCGCGGGTCCTACAGTAAAAGAGTACCGATTTTTAATTGTTTCATTATAGGTAAATCTTTTTTTCCAATTTGAAAAATACTGTTCGCTGTATTTAGTTTTTTAAATTGTTGCTTTTAACAATTTTATTGAATCAAATTGTTTAATTAAAATAATAATTGATTTAAAAATTACTATTTAAAAAACACACACACATTCTAATGAATTAATGTAGGTAAACTTCTTCTCGGAAGCATTTAAATAACCAATCGTGTTCGCTGTATTTGATTTTTTACCGTTTTCTTTTTTTCTTTTCTTTTTAATTAAAAATATTTATATGTATGGAGGAGGATAAAAAAAGGGGGCGGTCAAAAGAAATTTCTTTTTTTTTCTCTTTTCTTAACTAAAAATATTTCTATGTATATGGGAGAAAAAAAATTTGAGGGGGTGCAAATTTTTTTTCTCCCACATACATAGAAATATTTTTAGTTAAGAAAAGAGAGAAAAAAAAGAAATTTGACGGGGGTGCAAATTTTTTTTTTTTTAAACTAAAAATATTTCTATTTATGGGGAAGGGTAAAACAAAAATCGGGGTGGAGTCGAAATTTTTTTTCTTTATTTTCAACGAAAAATATTCTTGTTCATAAACAAAGAAATATGACTGGGGCTCCCTCGGTTTACGAGTGAGCGTTCATTTCTGACGCGGCAGCCTAGCAAAAATATGCGACTGGAGGGAGCATATATTTGCTAGTATATATAAACAAGAAGAATACTTCTAACAGAAAAATGTTGTGCCAATTTTATGTCCCCTTACGAAGATTTAAATCGTTATATAATTATACTAAATCTTATGTTTATAATTTTTATTTAATTTTTGATCAGAATACATGTCTAAAACTTAATGCTTATGGGGTCTTAAAAAAGTTAAATTCAGGAAATATTGCTTAATTAGTGTTTGATAATTATTTGTCGATTTTAATGGAAATCTGAAATATTTGAATTTTCAAATGTGAGACCGTGCCTATAGTATTCCCCTAAAAACTTTTTAAATACTCCAAAGAAACTGAAAATTGGGGTATATTTATTGATTTATTTTCAATACCTATTCCGAAAATTTTACAAGAATCAGAGATATATCTAGATTGTCACAAAGAGCTTCCACACCCTATTTGCCCGGTTTACATAAAACTAAATGAAACTACATATAGCCTACATTACAAAACTATAACGCCTAGCAGCTGTGTTCCAAAAGCCATAATGATCGGTTAATTAGTTTAGGAGTTAATCCTATACATAGAAATATCAAAACATATACACAGTCATAACTTTATATAAACATAAATAAATAGAATCCATTTCAGGTGAGAATAAAAGTATAGACAAATACAAAGAGAATGAGAGAAAGAATGAGAGAAAGAATGAGAGGGAAGGAGAGAGAGAAAGAGAGAGAAGGAGAGAAAGAAGGAGTGAGAAGGAGAGAAAGAATGAGAGAGAAGGAGAGAAAGAATGAGAGAGAAGGAGAGAGAGAAGGAGAGAAAGAATGAGAGAGAAGGAGAGAGAGAAGGAGAGAAAGAATGAGAGAGAGAAGGAGAGAAAGAATGAGAGAGAATGAGAGAGAGAAAGAGAGAGAGAAGGAGAGAGAGAAGGAGAGAAAGAATGAGAGAGAAGGAGAGAGAGAAGGAGAGAAAGAATGAGAGAAAGAATGAGGAAGAAGGAGAGAGAGAAGGAGAGAAAGAATGAGAGAGAATGAGAAAAAGAATGAGAGAGAAGGAGAGAGAGAAGAGGTGAAAGAATGAGAGAAAGAATAAGAGAGTAGGAGAGAATGAAGGAGAGAAAGAATGAGAGAGAAGGAGAGAAAGAATGAGAGAGAAGGAGAGAGAGAAGGAGAGAAAGAATGAGAGAAAGAATGAGAGAAGGAGAGAGAGAAGGAGAGAAAGAATGAGAGAGAAGGAGAGAAAGAATGAGAGAGAAGGAGAGAGAGGAGAGAAAGAATGAGAGAGAAGGAGAGAAAGAATGAGAGAGAAGGAGAGAGAGAAGGAGAGAAAGAATGAGAGAGAGAAGGACAGAAAGAATGAGAGAGAATGAGAGCGAGAAAGAGAGAGAGAAGGAGAGAAAGAATGAGAGAGAAGGAGAGAGAGAAGTAGAGAAAGAATGAGAGAAAGAATGAGGAAGAAGGAGAGAGAGAAGGAGAGAAAGAATGAGAGAGAAGGAGAGAAAGAATGAGAGAGAAGGAGAGAGAGAAGGAGAGAAAGAATGAGAGAAAGAATAAGAGAGTAGGAGAGAAAGAAGGAGAGAAAGAATGAGAGAGAAGGAGAGAAAGAATGAGAGAGAAGGAGAGAGAGAAGGAGAGAAAGAATGAGAGAAAGAATGAGAGAGAAGGAGAGAGAGAAGGAGAGAAAGAATGAGAGAGAAGGAGAGAAAGAATGAGAGAGAAGGAGAGAGAGAAGGAGAGAAAGAATGAGAGAGAAGGAGAGAAAGAATGAGAGAGAAGGAGAGAGAGAAGGAGAGAAAGAATGAGAGAAAGAATGAGAGAGAATGAGAGAGAGAAGGAGAGAAAGAATGAAAGAGAAGGAGAGAGAGAAGGAGAGAAAGAATGAGAGAGAAGGAGAGAGAGAAGGAGAGAAAGAATGAGAGAGAAAGAGAGAAAGAATGAGAGAAAGAATGAGAGAGAAGGAGAGAGAGAAGGAGAGAAAGAATGAGAGAGAAGGAGAGAAAAAATGAGAGAAATAATCAGAGAGAAGGAGAGAGAGAACGAGAGAGAGCGCGCGTAAGAGAGAGAAAGGGAAAGAAACGAATTTGCTGAGAGGAATAAAAATAAATTATTATAGAGACAAAGTGGGAACGTGTATATGTATGTACATGTAAAATGCGTATGTTTCTCTTTCTGTGATGCGCACATGCCTCAATCTGTGAGTGTGTTACGGCACACAAGGTGGCGGCCTACGCTAAAATAGCTGGCCAGCCTCGTTTACATATGATCGGCGTCTTTGATTAGATGAAACGATAGCTCTTCTTTTGATCCGTAATCTTCAATTTTTAGTAATTAATGACTCTAATAT
Organism: Sepiola atlantica; assembly: GCA_963556195.1. Lineage (NCBI taxonomy): Eukaryota > Metazoa > Mollusca > Cephalopoda > Sepiida > Sepiolidae > Sepiola > Sepiola atlantica. Next base: position 106,565,077 of record OY744521.1, read on the forward strand.
GAAACTAATCCCTCTACTTGTGACGTATCTGATAAAATAATGTGTCCTTGAAAAAAAAACTAAAAGGAAAAAGAAAAAAAGGGAAAAATGTATTCTCATCGAAATTCATTTTCGATTATATTGCCTTGCGATTGAGAAGAATTGATACATGGGTAATAAGCGATCAACTTCTAATTAGCCAAAACATTATTTATATAGTACATGTATATATATATATATATATATATATATATATATATATATATATATATATATATAGGCAAACATTATTAAATAACACAGAGAGTCTTTGCTTGTTAAGACTTTTTTTAATGTTCCGAATAGCCCATTTAGTATTTCGGTCGAATTGGTGTAAGTTATAAATACACACAATGATATATATATATATATATATATATATATATATATATATATATATATATATATATATATATATTGTTCAATGCATATTATATATATATGCACTGAATAATCGAAGATGAAATAGATTTGTCATTCGCACATCTTTATCTCTCTTCCTCTATTTATCTTTTTTTTTAAACTTAGTTGAATTCTTTTCCTAGATTACTTTCCGCAAGAGCGTGGGTCAGTTGGCACTAAGAAGTGTAGCAGATACCCCCAGGATACAAACCACGGTGGGTATCCCTCTACCATTGAGAAGACTGGATCAGGCATGGAATTTGGCATGATAGCATTTATAGGCAGATCACACCTGTTCTACATAACCATCTCCTAGTGGAGGGGCCCGCTACTTCAGAAAAGCAGTCGAGAAGTGGGGACCGAAACTGCGAAGTGGTTCCTCTTGTACTGCTGGATCCGGTAGCGGAGCTGTTAGCTGCAAAGCACAAAGATAATAAGTGTTATTCAAGTCCATCCAAGAGGATGATATCCAGTACTGAAATATTTTTATTCGCCAGAAAATGCCGGATGCTCAGGCCGTTGTGAGAAGGTGCACTGTCGTTGTGGAGAACGAGAGATGTAAACAAAAGCATGTACAAAAAACTGCAATAATTCCAGAAAGCTACGATTACAATTAACACCCCATACGGTATCAGCTAAATCATGATACAAAGCTATACGATGTGTATTAGAAAAGTAACCGAACTTGTGTCACAAATTCCAAGCAACAAATTACATGTTTTCCCCTTCAAAGTAACCTTCTAGAGTCTAATATAATTTTCCGTCGTTCTCTGTCATGATTCTATGTAAATTATGGAAGGATTCTTCTGGGGTGCCCTTCAGATCCACCATCACAAGCCTCTTGATGGCATCTACGCTTTCAAAACGATCCCTTTGATCATCCACATGAGCTTGGAAAAAAGAATCACGCGAACCTAGGTAAGGTGAATAGGGAGGTTGTTCCAGTATGGCGAAGTTCTTCTCGGCCAGGCCATTACGAGCAGGCGCATTGTTGTTGTGTAGAAGAAGAGGGGGTGTAAAAAAAGGCATGTTTAATAGAAAATGCAATAGTTGCAAAAAGCTCAGATTAGAGTTATATACTCCCAAGATATCATATTAGATGCTCACATTATCCGCTAATAGCTCTTCAGTCCATAGATCGCACAACACCGCCCACCCCAAAGAAAACTAAATTTAATTTATTCTGTAAACAAAAGAAATACGTTGCGAATTACGTTCAAACTAGTTGGACCCGTGGAAATTCCACAGTGCTTTCTACATCAATTTACTGCTACTAGTAGTATTCCTTTTGAAATAATAAATCTCTGTCAGGATCAATATTATTTTTTTTCTACCATAAAAATAATTGTCATTGTCAGCGAAATATTCTTCCAATGAAACGAATATGTATCTTATTTATTTAAAATTGTAGCAATTTCTTTCTTTTTAAAACAATAAATATTCTCTGTCTTATTACTGTACAAATAATTGTCAGCTAAATAATTTTTCAAATCAATAAAACGAATGTCACTTTTTCAAATGTGTTTATTTAAAATCGCACTGTTTTAGTCGACGAGGTGACATATTTTGATTTTGGAACGATTCATTGTAAAATAGGTAAAATCGCAATTTTTAGCTTAGCGACATCAGATTAATCACCAATCAACATCTTTGCTGGTTGAACAATCTCAGATGTTTCATGTGTGAAGGGTGATAACGTATGTACGGGCATGAAATGCCTTGGCGTATACAGATGCCACGCAAATATGTGATGTTATACTCGCAAAAATAAAAAATGAATTGTATCTTTCTTTTTCACACGTAAAAAATGTAATTTTATTGTTAGCGTTACAAAATGTGGCACGCAACGTTTTTCTCTTTCTCTTACACACGTCGTAATAGAAAATGTTCAATGCTACGGACAAAAATCAGAATTTTTATAAGCAGACACACAATGAGAATAATATTAGAAGACTGGTGTTATATGAGACTTTTTTCGTATAATAAAAGAGCAATATGATATTTGTATGCTCATAATATGTGGATATATTTCATTAGACGTTATAATCCAGATTTAAAATATGAGACTTATATCCAATCTGTTGCTAAGGTCGCTAAAACAATGGTTGGATCATTTTACCGCTCCAAAAACTACCTGACCCCTGATGCAATGCTCAAACTGTATTATGTCTATGCAATCGCTACAGCTACACACTTAGAAAACGCAACTGCTAAATCTGACATAGTGATATGGAAGAAGAGCGGGTAACAACTCTAGTTGAAGTCAGTGTTCCCAATGACGCCGGTCTAAACAGAGCTTAGAGGGAGAATAGAACTTTGTCTTATGTACGACATGAAAAGAAATTTGAATGTTAGGGAGATTTCAATCATTACAGTAACCATAGCAGCCACTGAGCTCACGAAAAAGAACTTTTAAAAACTACCTGGGGAATATACCCGGTGAAGTAAGTGAAAGAGAGACACATACAATTGCACTTAAAAGGGATAGTTAGAATCCTAAAATGATCTCTTAGTTGAAATGTTTGGCATCTTGTTAGATGCCCCATCGCCAGCAAAAACAAAGAGAAAAGACAATTTTATAAGAAGCAGATACGTCTTAAGATGGAATACTGCAGCCACATCTGGAGAGGTGCCGCTCAGAGCACTCTTCGTTACCTAGGCAGAGGTAAAATCGACTCCGAAATCTAAAAGGATTAATCTCTTCTCTTCCTTACAGACCCTTTCTCACAGAAGAGATGTTGCTAGTCTCTCTCTACTCAATCGATTTTTTCTATGGAAGGTGCTCGATTGAACTCTAATCTCTGGTTCCTTCTTATAAGACATTCACAGCAAGAACTCGCTTTACTACCGCAATAAACAAAACTGTCCTTTCTTCCTCCGTGTGCCTAGCATCAGGCGGATTTCTAACAGAAGAGGCGTTGCTAGTCTTTTTTTTACTCTATCGTTATTTCCATGGAAGGTGCTCGACTGAGCTCCATCTGTTGTTCCTCCTTTTAAGACATTCACAGCAAGAACTCGTGGTAGCAAAACGAAATAAACTTTTCATTTCTTCCTTCGTGTGCCTACCGCCAGACGGAACTTACTTCCACAAACAGAGCTTATTCACAAGGAAGCAATCCCGTTGTAACGTGTTGCATAGTCATCTTGATATCCAATGTCAATGGATTCCTTTTAGTAACCGTTACCACTAGTAATTCGAGCTTGGTCCATCCCACCTATCTTTCCTAATCCTCTTATAATGTTCTTCGTCTCTAAACTGAAAATCATTCCATTTCATCAACCCTTGTCCTCGAGTGACTTTTGGCTTTGATAAATGGTTATCCGTTGGTAAAAAAAAAATCCTTTTAATAGATTGACTCTTAATGTAAAATTGTAGCGAAAAGGAATTGGTAGGTTTTCACTTTGAGTTTTTAAGTTTCGCACGAAGAAAGCTGATCAGCGTGTGAGAAATGTTGGGGTCTTTCTATCTTCTTCGTGGGAGTGTTCGTTTATTTGGTTTGTTAAATACGACATTTAATACAATCGCTTCTGTCATAAAATAGGATTGAGGTTATCAAAACAAAACGAAACTGATAAAGAGTCTGGGATATATTAGCAAATAAAGAATATGAGACCAGATTTACGAATGCATACTTTACTCAAAATCTGTTCATCAGTTTGTCACAAGACTTTTACTTTCTTGCTTACACTCTCTCCGCCACCACCACCCTCTCTCTCTCTCTCTCTCTCTCTCTCTTTATTTTATTTTATTTTATTTTAATCTTTTAATTTTGTTAAATTCTCAATTGGGCTTGAAATATTCCAAGCAGAGTAACGATAACCTAAAAAAAAGTCTCATAAGCTATGAATAAAAATGTCTGCAACCTGAAGTGATCAAATGAATGAATGAGCAACCGGGTGTAATCGAGCGGGTTTTATTGCTACAATTTTCATAAACAATGTCTTCGATTAAAGCGGTTTTCATAAGATTTCCTATGATTTTCGTTAAAAATTCTTTTTATTGCGATTTTCGTTAAAAATATTTTTATTACGATTTTCGTTAAAATTATTTAAGATTTATAGTTAAAAAGTAGTTTATTACTAATTCCGTTAAACATATTTTTATTACAATTATCGTCAGCAAATATTTTAATTACGATTATCGTTAAAAAAAAATTATTACGATTATTGTTTTAAAATATTTTATTACGATTTTCGTTGAAAATATTTTATTACGATTTTCGTTAAAAATATTTTTATTACAATTTTTGTTAAAAATATTTTTATTACGATTTTTGTTTTAAAATATTATAATTATGATTATCGTTAAAAGTTTTAAATAGTTAATTCAAATGGTTTTATTTGCTTGGTTTTCATTGAAACGGTTTCGATTGATACTGTTTTTTTAATGTTGATTAATAGGATTTTCATTTAAATGGTTTTAATTAGTACTATTTTAAGTACAATGAATTAGAATTAATACGATTGTCATTGAAATCTTTGGATTAGTACGGGTTTCAATTAAAGTGTTTGAATTAGTAGAGCTTTTATTAAAACGGTTCGGATTAGTACAGTTTCGATTAATTAGTACAGTTATGAGTAAAATGGTCGGAATAAGTACAATTGTGATTAATAAAATGCGAAATTAGTATAGTTTTCATTAAAATGGTTTGGATTAGTACAGTTTTGGGTATAGCGGTTTTGATTATTATAAATTACAATTAAATAGTTTGGATTAGTACATTTTTCATTAACATTGTTTAGATTAGCACGGTTTTTATTTAAAATTCTTTCCATTTGTACATTTTTCATTAAAACCGTTTGGATTAGTATAGTTCTCGTTAAAATAGTTTGGATTAATACATATTTAATTAAAACGGTTTGTATCAGTAGGGTTTTCATTAAACAATTTTGGATTTGTACGGTTTTTATTAACATGGTTTGGATTGGTACAGTTTTAATTAAAATGGTTTGGATTAGTACAGTTTTAATTAAAACTGTTTGGATTAGTACAGTTTTAATTAAAACTGTTTGGATTAGTACAGTTTTAATTAAAACTGTTTGGATTAGTATAGTTTTAATTAAAACTGTTTGGATTAGTACAGTTTTAATTAAAACTGTTTGGATTAGTACATATTTAATTAAAACGGTTTGGATTAGTACATCTGTTATTACAATGGTTTGGATCAGCGCAGTTTTAATTAAAACAGTTTGGATTAATACGTTTTTCAATCATTTTGATTCTTATGGTTTTCATTAAATGGTTTAAGTACGGTTTTAAAGAGAATACAAGTGGCACAATGATTACTGAAGCCGTCTATTGAATCGACAGACCGAATTCAAATCATGTCACATCTGATTCATTTATTTATACATTAAATACCATTGATGACGATGTGACTCAAAAAACTCACTTGAACCTTTTGCTGTTCAAAGAATTGGTGCTAGTCTTTCGCTGTTTAATAGATACATTCGTGGAAAATATTGAAAGGATCTCCATTTGAGTTTTTCTTGTTTCGTACTTTTCTTATGGAAAACAAACTTCTCAGAGAATTATTCTAAACAGACATATTTTCTTCTCTTGCCCAAATGCGACGAAAACTGTCACGAACGCAGCTTCATTTCACATAACTACAAAAACTATAGAATTCCTTTCATTCAATGATCTTTTCTAAACTTTAAAGATGTTTTCTCCATCAAGTGTGAACGTCATTGAAAGAAAGTGTGTAGTGGAGTCGCATTTTTAATGTCTTTCGTCTTCTGTCTTTTTCTCTAACCCTTTTGTACTCAATTGGCATTTATGGTCATCTTGCATTGGATCATCGAAATATTTTATTTTAAATCTGTTCTCTCTCTCTCTCTCTCTCTCTCTCTCTCTCACACACACACTCTCACACACACACACACACACAACGTATCTCTTTCTCTCAGTTATACTATATATCTATCATACGAACTACCCGAGACACATATCTACAAACAATTACATTTCTCTTTCTTGCTCATTCTCTCGGTTTCGTGTGGATTTTTCTATTTTTCTGTCCATCGCTTGGGCTCTCTGTATCTATTCCTTCCTACTCTCTATCCCCGCTCACTGTTGGGACGGTTGACTATATTGTCCGCTTTATATGACATAAATAGAGTTTATTTGTCGGCTTGTCGCATAGCTGTTGAAGTTGGCCTCTTGCTTAGAGCGTTTGAATTTGAGTTAAAAGTGACTCGTATCCGAGGGTTTGACGCGTGCGACGGAATGAACAGTTATCTTCCACACTGATGATTCCATTACATATGTGGATGATAATTTTAAAACATTTATTATTAAATAATAATGGTATGTGCATGTTGTTCTTTTGTTTCAATCTCGAGAGTAAATGAATAAACATAGGGTGTTTATAGTGAGGCAAGGGTAGCGCAATCCTCCAGCAAGACTACGTCTGGGCCCGGCATTGTTTGAATCCATTGGCAAGGAAAAGACCAGTATAACTGGAAACAATGTCAAATTAAAGAGAAACATACTGGTGTTATTTCGGAGTTTCCTTCTCTTAGACTAGTTGCCTAACCCTAACCCTTAAGAGTTTAGTCTATCCTACTATAAAGCCATACCTAGAGAGAGGAAAGTGTATTAATAAAAGTGATGCAGTAGCTCGGACCCGACAATCTGCACCTATAACTATTGCACCATGTAATTATATATATATATGTGTGTGTGTGTGTGTGTGTGTGTGTGTGTGTGTGTGTGTGTGTGTGTGTGTGTGTGTGTAACTGTAATCGTGGTTTCGAATCTCGACAAAAGTACAGCCACGCTTAAGAGCCGGAGACGGCGAAACGCGTGTCCGTGGATATATATATATATATATATATATATATATATATATATATATATATATATATATATATATATATATATATATATATATATATGAGAGAGAGAGAGAGAGAGAGAGAGAGAGAGAGAGAGAGAGAGAGAGAGAGAGAGAGAATATTACGTTAATTCTAGAAACCAAAATCTTATTCATTTTACTGTTATTTGTTTCCGATTCAAAACTTCGGTACATTCTAGCCACACTGATACAACTAATATATATATATTCGAAATGGGCAGAAATAATTGTCTGTTAATAAAGTATGTTTGAATGAAATATGGAATGGTTTTCTAAATAACTAGGATTATATGATGTTAAATGAAGAGCTCTAGTCGTATTGTACTCTCTTTAGTTACTATATAAATCTTTGTGTGAACTTAAAGAAATGTATATATATATATATATAGTGGGTCATACTATACAGTAAAAATTCGATTAGTTATTGATACTGGCGGTTTAAGAAGGTATGGGAAATCCGGTCCGTTGGGCAAGGAAGTATTCTACATCTCCATCCTCAGTTAGCAAACCTAATGGCGGAAATAATTAGCCATTAGATTTGATGACCGACGATGAAGCGGTAGAGTACTTCCTAAACCAAAGAGCCGGACTTCCTAAACTTTCTGAAACCGCCGGTATCAATAACTAATCGAATGTCCACTGTGTAGTAATGCCTATAATAAGTATATTATGCTCTCACAAACGTAATTGAGCCCTCTGTGTTTATTCCACCTAAACTACATAATTATATATACATCTGCATACATTATATATAACACCAAAACGCCTGATGTACACAACCACATATCTACAAAGAAAATGAATATAATCTAAGTAAAACTTATCTCCTCTCTAACCTCCTCTTAGTTCACTTGTTAAATCTCTCTTCTTCTCGTATGTATGGCCTTACATACGTCAATTAAAATGTCTACAATAAGAAAACGCAACTTCTCTCTTTTTAGCAAAGATTTTAGTACATATAAAGAGGTCATAATATCAAATTACTAAAAAATAAAAAATCCGCCACTTATTCTGTGTCCATTAAGTCGCAAAGTAAACATTTTAATCTGCAATTTGATCAATGATCAAAAAAGTAAAACACTCCAACCGGAAGTTATTTTGAAAGAGAAACAAGAACGCGCATGCGTTTGCCACTTTAAGAAACCTTATTATTTATTCATCGAGAACTCATTTTTTATAGACCGGATATAAACCAAGAACCGAATTAACTGATGCACTCACGGGTAGATAAATGTCAAATACATAGCCATATTATTTATATCACTACCTTCCCCAACCCACCCCACCATAAAAAGGAAACATTAATCACTGTGAAGATAGTATAATGACTACAGAACAGACACCACACTACCCAACCAACCAAACAAGGAGAATGTAATGCCTGGGAGGATGATAGCATCAGGGACGAACATATACTACACTGTCCCTTCAAAAGAGGAGGTAATGTCTCAGGGATGGTGACATGACGAACGACCGTATACTACCCCCACCCCCTAAAGAAGGAGTTATTTTCTGGGAGAAAGATCTCATGACAACATAACATATACTACACTAACCCCAAAGGAGGCGGTAATGCCTGAGATGATAGTCTCATGACAACAGAATAGATACTACATCACCCTCTCCAAAAAGGAAGAAGTAATGCCTTGAATGATGGGACTGAAAACCGAACAGATACTACACTACCCCCTCCTGAATTGATAATTGAAAGATAGTACAATTAATCGAAGTCATAGTATAGTTTCGATTTCAGACAGATACCAAATATCCATTAAATAATAATTAATAACGGCATGTACTGCACCTGTCTTTTTACTGCTTATTTATATAAATTTAAGAGTTTAAACCAAACTCAGAAGTATTTATATTTCAACATTTCGTAAGATCTTCGATCGATTGGATCTAAAATAAATATATTCCTTTATTGATTCATCATTTCAAAAGTGTACATATTTTATTGCAATTGGCTAGAATCAAAGCGTAGTATCTTTTCTGATACGACATTTCATATTTCTGTCATCGGACAGTGGGGGAGAGATCCTTCTGGAGGCAATTTTAATTTTTGTTCCAATACAGTGTGCCCCTTTTTGGGAAGCTGGATATCCCCCACATAAAAAAACCGCCCTTTTGTCTAACTCTGTCCTCGTGTGGAGGCAATTATATAGGAACAAAGTAATTAAAAGAGAAAAATACTTACGAATGGAGGGGGGGGGATAAAAATGAAAGTAAAATGAATCTCGGGCAACGCCGGATAGATAGAGTCAATATGTGATAGAATATTTCGACAACTATATCCGACAAGATTCTAAAAATACAAAAGAAAGCTGTTAGATAATGAAGGGGGAGGCGAAAGGAGGGCGTTCCAAGGGAAGGGGGAGCCTAAAAGAAGTCAGAAATGACGTCACTTCCGCTCGGAGTTGATTTTTCTCTTCGGCCTGAATCCAGCCGACGAACAAGAACTGATTGTCCCGCCAACCTGGTAGGAGGGGGGGGGAGACAATGGCCACAGTTGGCCAAAAGTCGTTATAGTATTTCACCCCAATTCACTCTAGACTCTCTCTCTTCCTCTCGTACACTATACAGTAAATTTATGTCTCTGCCATGTTTAATAAAACCTTTACAAACAAAATCCAGTGTTCATGTGTTGTCGATCTCGACCGAAGGACAGGAGCCAGCAACGACGAAACGTGAATATATACCCAACGATACGCATCAACACAACAAAGCGAAAACAAAAATCTCAAAAACTTAGAATCAGCGTTTCGCTTTCATATGTCGAAGGCTTAGTCAAGTGTGAGACACAGGTAGAAAATAATAAAGAAATGTTGAAAGTAGAAAACACGAAAATTTTGCACGGAAATAAGCGGAAGGAAGTGGGAGAAAAAAAGTATTTTCAAATGTTACCTGTAGGTTGGGATTATTCAGTGGGATACCAAGTCTAAATAACACAGATATGGGTGCTGTTCATGTAATCGAGCATAAATAAACTGTTTTATGGGTCGTACAAATGTTTATTTCCAAACTTTATTTATTTTATTGTTATTAAGAAACTAGCAGATTATATATTGCTCTCCTTCATGTGCTGAGGTCTCTGAGCGATACTGGATAGCTCTTCGTAAAATAATAGAACTCTCTAGGCAGCCGATAATGCGTATGTAAACAAAAGCATTATAAATTCCCCTTCGTTCGTAGAGATGATCGATAAAATAGGACTGCTGACAAAGCAGTTGGGTTTCGAATCTCAGTTTGAATCACTCGCTTGTCTAGCTACATTGAAAAACTGTGATACAGTGAAACTCTATATTTGGGTGACTATTTGTATAGGTTTGACTGAAATGTTAACTAGACTGAGTGTGCTACGTGAGCTATTGGCGAAAGAAGGGTACGCGTATTGTTGGCTTTCTGCAACCATTGCATTTTTTCACATATTTTTGTTTACACGTCTTATTTTTTAGGTCGTTCAGCTATGAGCACTGGGGAACAAACGATGACTACTGAGCAACCAATGCAAAGAGTATCACTGAACTGGAACAGCCTCACTGTTCAGCTAATCTTGATTCGTGTGACTTTTTCTATTTTCCGCAATCGAAAGAAGGTCATCAAGGGGACCCATTATGAAGGCGTAGACGCAATCAAGAGGGTCGTAACTACGGAGCTGAGGAGAATCCAAGAAGAATCCTTCGGTCAGTGCGCAGAACCTACAGTTGAAAAGTGCATTAGATTTGAAAAGGGTAACTTTGATAATGAAACGATGTAGTCTGCTTCCGTTGCATTTTACGTAGTGCTTATATTGACTATAGCTATATTTCTATACTCTTCATGTTAATCACTTTTTTATTTATTCTTTTTTAACATCTTATGCGCGTGAACATTATTAATACTAGCGGGACCCGTGAAAATTCCACGGTTATTTTCTTAATTGAATTATTTTTCTTAAAGTTGCAAATACTATAAAATGTAAGAACAATCAGTTGTCGTCTGTTACTTGCTCAACTATACAACGAAAGCTGCAAAGATAGATAGATAGATAGATAGATAGATAGATAGATAGATAGATAGATAGATAGATAGATAGATAGATAGATAGAACACATTTCTTACTGAACTTTTATGCGAGGTATTATTCTTTTGACCAGAGCAACGCTGGGTTTTCTTATTTAGATGCAATATTAATTTATAATACTTTAAGACGAATGTGACTGGAATTGACTGCATTTCTTTCTTCATCATTAAACTCGGAAGAATATTGCTCGTTCGTTGGATACATTATATAAAAATCTTTTATTTTGAATGACTAAATTAGACCGATGCATCCAAAGGCTGCATCCTGGTATCTGAATTCGGAAATAGATTGCTAATCAACACCAAAATAGTTCAAACGTTTCTGTATTTATCCGGGATTCGGTTACAATTTGGATAATCTCTCTCTCACTCACTCTCTGTCCCCCTCTCTCTCTCTCTTCCTCTTACACCTATATATATATGTGTGTTTGTGTGTGTGTGTATGTGTGTTTGATAATAGGCAATAGATTTGCTACTATAGATTTGAGCATGAAATACGACCACAATGGTATTGCTCGTGCATGAAACAACAGAGTTCTCATAGTGTATTCTCGAGTGAACTGACTCCAGAGTGAGATTTGACGGGTAGAGTCAGGAACGGGCATGATCCAGAATGATATGCGGTGAAGGGACAACGGATGTGACGTCACGTGCGACGAAAACGAGGAAAGAACGGTCAGATTTTAAATGAGACCTAGTTGTGGACGTAAACGAGGACGGTCGCTAACAAAATGTTTTAACAACAACAAAACTGTTGATAATCGCACGCGGCCGTGGAAGCTAGCTGTCTGCCTGACTGTCTCTCTGCCTATCTGTCTATCTTTATATAGTTACTGGGGTTAAGAATTCTGTCTCTCTCCTACACAATTAAGTGTAAATGTTACTTGTGGTTATTTAAACGTTTTCTCTCAATAAACTTCCATTTCCAAACTATGTCTTCTTTTAATTCTTCTTGAATGGCGACATGGAATTAGAGGAAGAAATCAGGGACAATATATATATATATATATATATATATATATATATATATATATATATATATATATATATATATATATATATATATAAATTAGTAGTTTGCTGAAAGCATTGCTGGGAGTAATAATAAAAGTTTTTAAAAAGGTTGAAGGCAATGGGAAGTTCCGGATCGCTGGAAGCTGTGAAGAACAAAAACAAAACAAAACCGAAATAAGTCGGATACAGATCGAAAAGGTTTGTTTATTTTTCTAGACGAACTTACAAGACAGCAAGAGCGTTAGTTTGTAATAGTCCGGATGATCAGGGATCAATTTGATATATTTCGAGAGATTTTCCTCTGAATACTTTATCCTGAACACTTCCGGTTTAACCCCCCAGCGCTCCTGGCATTTTCTCGGAATCCGGGATTTTTATTTTATTTATTTTTGACAAGGAGAGGGAAAAAATCTCTCGAAATATATCAAATTGATCCCTGATCATCCGGACTATTACAAACTAACACTCTTGCTGTCTTGTAAGTTCGTCTAGAAAAATAAGCAAACCTTTTCGATCTGTATCCGACTTATTTCGGTTTTGTTTTGTTTTTGTTCTTCACAGCTTCCAGCGATCCGGAACTTCGCATTGCCTTCAACCTTTTTAAAAACTTTTATTATATATATATATATATATATATATATATATATATATATATATATATATATATGTGTGTGTGTGTGTGTGTGTGTGTGTGTGTGTGTATGTGTGTGTGTGTGTGTGTATCTAGGTAGCATCTTCTCTTGCAGGCAAGTATTGTTGAATATAAGAGACAACTCATGTCTAGATATCCTTTGGTATATCCTGTAAATAGTCCGAATCAGGATCTTAGTTTCGGTGGGGAATTGGCTGATGAATTTACCATAGGTAAGATTCGTCTCCCAAGTACTTTCAGACCTATCCGGGTCCATCTTCAGGGCAATGGGTTTGATATATATATATATATATATATATATATATATATATATATATATATATATATATATATATATAACAAATAATAAATATCGTCTAACTTAACACTTTACTCTAGTTTCACGGGGTTATCGATTCGTCAGATTTGCATTAGTAAATCGTTAACGTTTCTTTTCATGTTAATACAAATGCACTTCTCATGACCGGAAATGCAGTAAAGAGTTAAGGTAGGCTACATTTGCTACATACTAATAGAACTACTACTACGACTACTACTAGCACTACTACGACGTATAATAAAATGCTTAGAAAATAGTAATGGCAATAGCGTCGAATGTTCAAACGTTCCGGACGCGACAGTCTTAGTAAATAGACACGGTAGGAGTATTCCGTGTGTTGGTCTCGAGTTCCTCCTACCCTTTCTTTGTATCAATAAGAATAAATAGATGCGACTCGCAAGAAGCAAGTAGAGTAAATAGATTTGCTATTATACGATATTTATTTACTCCTCGCGGAGTTAGGCACAAGGCCAGTTTTATCTTACTCCCACAAGTAAGATATGACCACAGCTTGGGTCGAGTAAGTGGGGTTAAAAGCCAGCGCTCGAGAGGTGAGCACTCTGGCCATTTAAAAATTGCCTGGGCAGCCCCGTCGGCATTCCCCGGTAGGGGCGCCTCAGACAGTAAGCAATAAACTTACTTCTCCCCAAAGAGGGGAGGCGAAGCCTGGGAGGGTGGACCTCCTAGAACTGCACAGGACAGGCGTGCAGTATCCATCGGAACAGATACTACACTTTGATCTTAGCCAAAAGGCCGAGGATACGATATTTATTTACTCCTTCGCTAGGAGTTAGGCACAAGGCCAGTTTTATCTTACTCCCACAAGTAAGATATGACCACAGCTTGGGTCGAGTAAGTGGGGTTAAAAGCCAGCGCTCGAGAGGTGAGCACTCTGGCCATTTAAAAATTGCCTGGGCAGCCCCGTCGGCATTCCCCGGTAGGGGCGCCTCAGGCAGTAAGCAATAAACTTACTCCTCCCCAAAGAGGGGAGGCGAAGCCTGGGAGGGTGGACCTCCTAGAACTGCACAGGACAGGCGTGCAGTATCCATCGGAACAGATACTACACTTTGATCTTAGCCAAAAGGCCGAGGATACGATATTTATTTACTCCTCCCGGAGTTAGGTACAAGGCCAGTTTTATCTTACTCCCACAAGTAAGATGTGACCACAGCTTGGGTCGAGAAAGTGGGGTTAAAAGCCAGCGCTCGAGAGGTGAGCACTCTGGCCATTTAAAAATTGCCTGGGCAGCCCCGTCGGCATTCCCCGGTAGGGGCGCCTCAGACAGTAAGCAATAAACTTACTCCTCCCCAAAGAGGGGAGGCGAAGCCTGGGAGGGTGGACCTCCTAGAACTGCACAGGTCAGGCGTGCAGTATCCATCGGAACAGATACTACACTTTGATCTTAGCCAAAAGGATACGATATTCCAAATAGATTATTGTTGAGATAAGAACAATCTCAATAGCACGACGTCTTAAGAGTTAAACCTCGATAAACGTGTCTGTAATAGCTCTACAGATACATATTTAGGCCACCATTACTTATATATATAGTGTGCCGGTGTATGTTGAAAGAAAATCAATAAAGTGCTCGATCGCAAAAATGTGAGAGCTAAAATACAAATTATTTATTTTAAACGTTAAAAGGTCAATCCATGTCAATGAAACCGTTGTACGTCTTTGAAATATGTAACATACAGTTTTTAAATAAATAATTTGTATATATATATATATATATATATGTATTGGCTATAAATGTATTTAATTTCAGTAATGTATGTGGTGATTTACGTTTGCCTAATGGATTAGGTTGTAGGCTCGTGATTCTCGTCTGAATCTACAAACTGCGTTCGAACCCGTCTGACCGCTTGAAACCACCACTTCCTGCACTGATGAGGACTTAAGTCCGAAACGACGTCATCTGTAGGTAAATACACTTTAATATTTAATTTAAAAAATTCATAGTATATATATATATATATATATATATATATATATATATATATATGTGTGTGTGTGTGTGTAATAGTTTTATTAGCTGTATATTTATTAGGAGGTGAGTGCTCAATATTGATGATAGCGCAAAATTTAGACGTAAGTTACAATAGCGTATGCATTGAATAAGCAGATCTTTCATTGACACTCTTCTATGCACAGCTGAGGAGATTCTTCTGCGATGCAGCTCAGCCCTGTCGTTATTGCTCTCTTGACGGCTTCTCCTTGATGATTCAGTTCAGCTTTGAGGAAAGTAAAAGAAACACATAACATGATCAGGTGAATAGGGAGGACGTTCCTGTATGGCGATGATTTCTGGTACTCGGGACGCTATGGGCAGGTGCATAGTCGTGATGAAGAAAACTAGCCGTAAACAAAAGCATCTGAAAGTTAACATTACAGCTGGAAATTTCTGAAAATAACTGCTTCCGCCGCATTTTACGTTGTCGGCGAGACGACTGTCCCAACTGCTGTTCTCTGCCAACACCTAAGCCTGAAGTCTCCGCAGTCAGTTTTGTTGCAGCGACGTCTTCGATGATCCGGGCATGAAGCTCTTCGTCCAGAGGAGTAAATTAGTTCGCGACGTAATCCCCTCTGCTTGGATAGCGCAAGCGTATGGATGGGCAGCTGAGGACGTGGCCGACAACCATCTGAGAGGAATCGGCTGAGCTTTCAGGTCCATAAGTGGTCGACTTTCGTCGGTGGAAACGCAATTTGGTAGCCATCTTGTACAACCTTGCTCAGGTCGCTATGTTTGGGATGTAGCAGATGCCAGGGGAGAAGCTGGTTTAAACCGACCAGAGTGAACGCCATTGCAACACTACAGCTATATACTTCCAAGATGGCATGTTAAATTATAGCATATTACGCTAATTCCTCGTCCATCCATACATCATACGGTGGCATAGCTTGAGTAGGTGGCCGTATCAGTCGGGGATACGTCCTTGACAATCAGCCCGACAGTGGCTTTGTTGCTGTCGGGCTATGGTATGGTTCTGTTTAGTCCGAGAATATCCACCATCCTATTCTCTCTGAGAAGAGGTCAGTTTATTGCTAATCGCCTGCGGCGCCCCTACGGGAGACTGTCGGCAGGGCTGCTCAGGCATTTTTTGTAGGCCAGAGTGCACTTCAACTTATGAGCTGGCTGTTCAAAACCCAACCGACTTTGTGTCTAACCGCCTGCAGAGGAGGTACATAAACGTACAGTATATACTGCACACGCAGTTCCGTTACGTAAGAAAAAGGAAATATTGGACAAGCTGCACACAT
>OY744521.1:106586664-106599164 GCA_963556195.1 Sepiola atlantica
TGGCTTCTGCTCCAGTTTCATTCAAATAAACCATTCATTTTTTTTGGTATTCATTTATTTTTATGTTTTTTTTTGGGGGGGGGCCGGGGGCATTTGTTCGATATTTTCAGCCAAAATAGAAACTCGCTACAAATATCCCACGCGTCTTTCAATAACGGACGCTGCAGGGACCGTTATTAAAGAGATATCGTAAAATATTTCGAAAATAGAAAGAAACATTTCCGAACAGCAAGTTTACAGCCAACGAAAACTGATTTTTGAAAGGAAACGAGACGAAATATTTTCCCCCTTCATTTTTTCTTCTTTTTTTTTTATTTATTTCTATCGCGTTGAAGCGAGATTTTGATTTGCTTTTATCGTGGAAAATGGAGAAGAAGAAAAAACTAGTAAATACTTGCGACCTGAAAACTAAGCGCGAAATTACATTGGAGTAAAAATGCAGAACAACAGCCAAGATTTGTTCGTAGTAGCAGCGACAGTGAATGTTATTTTTACGAATCGATTCTTGATTGGAGATTTTCTCCAATGAGCAGTGTCTTTCAGCAACCAAGGAAGTAGAGATATTCACTCCGAATTCCAGCGCGTACTATAAAAACCCAGACACACAGCGTTTCTTCTCTTTCTTTGAAAGATAACATAGGTGCGTACGGCACAACCTGCACCACGAAGGATAATTTTTAATAGCCAGAAAGCGTTATAACCAACGGTTTCAAGTACGTCGACATCATGCAAAAGACACGCATTGTTCACCTATCGATATTCTGTTGCTTGCTCTGTCTTCTTTTAACTCTTTTCGTCTATTTTTCGAAGTCGTATCAATCTTTTTTTTATTAAATTTATAATCCTGCCCCAAAATAAAATGTTCACTCATTTCTGAGGAACTATTTTAATAACAAAGACGAACCATTAAAAATCTCAACTTATGAGTTAGTTTGATAATGTAGGTACGAATATAAAATGCCATAGCGTATTAATATATAGATAATGTATTGAAAACAATCATTCTAAAAGTATTGCATATATATTTGCAAAAGAAGTGTGTTTTTAAATGTACATAAGATTAGAATTACGGTTTTGGTTAAGTGTCGGGGTAAGAGTTACCCGTTAAGTTTCTTAAACATTCTCGGTAGGTGAACTTTCCGTGGGCGGTATTTTCCACGGGTGAAATTTGGGCGAGTGGAATTTTCTGCGCATAATTCTCCTGGGTGAAATTTTCTTCGGTATGTAATATTACTTAATTTATGTGATCCGGGGCTAACTCGTTCTGTATACAGTATTATATTTCAAACAAAAATTTCATATGGATTATATGAAATAAATAAATGGTGTAACATAATGCCGGTGGGATAAACCTTTATCAAAATTGGTCACAACGCCAACATGCAGGCAGATGGAAGAAATCTTTAAAAAGTGTACCTACCGACTAAGGACTGACTGGTTTATAAAGTAACAAAAAAAAGTTAAGTTAAACAATGCAAAAGTAAACCATCTATTTATATACTATTAAAAAGTGACGTTGTTTTGAGAGCTTGTATATCCGTACGTAAATAGAAACGTGTGATAGGTTGATAAAAATGATTAGGCAGAATACACATTATTAAGGCATTCAACTCTTCACGTGTATACACCCCTTCATCCCATTGGCTCTTCTCCATTTCTCTGATACTACCTCCTGAGTAATTAGCTTGGGAGATTAGTTATTTGTACGATTTCGGCGTTGTCTGAACGTGCTGGGTTGAGCAGTCTGGGCGGTTCCTATTTGGGGTGCAGGTTCGGACCCTGTACGAGTTTCATTTCTCACTTTGTAGTATTCTTTACTTGTCTTTGCCTCGCGAACTGAATGAATTATTTGATTAGTGATGTTGCCCGCGAGGACATTGGGATCAACATGGGATTGGGGATGATACATAACATACTATCGGAAATAATTTCCAATATATATATATATATATATATATATATATATATATATATATATATATATATATAAGTAAATTACGTGTACAACAGAATGGTAGGATTAATTTTAGAGGAAGCATTATTAAAATCAATGAAACAGACGAGTGGGGAAAAAAAAAGAAGGAAAATTGTTAAAATTACCTTAAGGCCTTGTCGTCTGACCCTCTGAGAGGAAACGTCAGAATGGTAAATTAAAAACTAAAAGTCGAATGAGAAATGAAGGGGGAAAAAAATAAAAAATAAAACTTATTTCAGTTGGAGGAAACGAATGAGAAGGGGAAAAAAAAAAAAAAAAAGTAAATCTCTCAACGTTATGGTGGCTTTGAATCATTAAAGATCTCCAACTGATGTTTCAAAATTTTTTGTCTACACAGGCTAGGTCGATAGTTGTTAATGACTAACGCCTCAAGAATATTGAGATGGTAGTTCGACCTGGCACTGTGTAAAACAGAAAACCACCCATCGGAATACCTGTCAGAACAACTATTTGTACTAACGAGGTGATTACCGATGGCTGATTCCTGTGCCTGGAAGTTCCCGGATGATCTCGAAACCTTGTGTAGGCGAATATCACGTGGTATGTGTTGGGATATTCTAAATTCTAATCTTTGGGATGTCTTGCCAACGTAGTCAGCTCCACACTGACACATGAATTTATAAACTACAGAATTCTTTTGAATGGCTGGCAAAACATCCTTACGAAAAGAAGAGAAAAAGGTTCGAGTCGTGTAAACTACCCTCAACATGGTTGCCGGAAAACAACGTTGAGTAGAAGAAGAAATCCTTTTAACAATGTCAAGGCCGTCAGAACCCAACCAAGGGAGTTTCAAATAAATAGGGCAACGTGACGGGCCAATAAATTTACCACCATTAAATAAAGCAACTTTACGTGCAATGGTGCCTTTTATAGTATTGATGGGATATCCATTGGCAAGAAAAATATTAGTAATCTCACCAAGTTCTGCATCGAGTCGTGTTGGTGAACAAATCATAAGAGCTCGATGAGTGAGAGTACCAATAAGATTTATTTTTCTTGCTCTTGGGGCGAAGGAAAACCAATTTAGATAAAGGCCTGTAAATGTTGGTTTTCTATACACACAGGCTTCGCCTCCCCTCTTTGGGGAGGAGTAAGTTTATTGCTTACTGCCTGGGGCGCCCCTACCGGGGAATGCCGAAGTGGCTGGCCAGGCAATTTTTAAACCCCACTTTCCCGACCCGACCTTGGGTCACATCTTATTTGTGGGAGTAAGATAAAAACTGGCTTTGTGCCTAACTCCTGGAGAGGAGTAAATCAATACTCGATATTAACCTTTTCAGAGCACTTATTTGTACCAGATATTTTAAATTGTTTCATAGCCGATATTATTTTTTATTCCTATTTATTTATTGTAATTATATTCGCATTGAATGGCATACATAACATAGAGGGTCTATGGGGCCATACAAAAAAATGAATAAAAAAAATAATAACAAAATGAGAAGAAGAAGAAAAAGAAGAAGAAGAAGAAGAAGAAGAAGAAGAAATTCAATATGGCATTCGATCACATATGCTTTTTAATTGTATTCTGGCGACAAAATTCTTAAGACAAAAACACTTTCCATCAAATTTTCAATGATATAGCTGCATTTTACTCTCCCTAAAAAATTTTCCCGCCAAAAAGTTGTTTCTCGCCAATAAATTATTTTTAAAAAACATTCGTTACGGTTTCTTAATATCACTATAAGGCTAGAATCCTTCGCAAAATCGATTAGTTTATGTTAAATTTGTATACGAAACTGAAATTCTAAAATAATAATATAAAGTAATCGTTTGAAAACAATAGAATCTCATTGGGGGTGAGTTAATGGAGAGTATTAATCTATAAACGTACACAAAATCTGGCTCTTATTTTTCAGGTAACGAAAATAAGATAACATTTTTGCAATACTAAACCAAACTTGCAGCCAAGAAAGTTCAAAAGTACCATATATAACTGATAGATTTGATTTTGGTGGTTATAGAAACCGATTCTTGTTACAATGTTAATCTTTTACTTTTCTTTTTTTTTATTGACTACGAATAAAAGGGATATGTTAACCACTTTAAATACATACTCTAACCTCCTACGCACATTTGCTGAACGGGATCATTTGGGTTCAAGGTCAACTTTTCTAGAAATTTCGGTGTGGGTTATCGATCGCGTGTTATAATTAGCGATCAGCAATATCAATCGAATTGAAATAAAATGATTATTGATTCGAAAAAGAGAATAATATAAATCGAATATATTTCCTTGAAGCTGAAATCGTTGCATGTTTCTGAACCAATGCAGCGTTGTCCACACCCTTCTTGTACTCACGGCTGCAGGTTACGTAAGAGAGACTGTTCACCCGACTTGTTTGATGGGTGGTCGCTATGTTCGGCAGAAGGGAAGACAGTATTATTCGTATTGATAAATGGTTTATAGACCCAGCTCCCTATTGATCAACTTTCACAAGTACGTGGCACGTATTTGCAACCAGGGTACACCTTTTGGTGCTTCTTGGGATAATAATCCTCTGTAACTACAGTGAATACGATTCTGGTCTTATGTAAGAGACAAATACGTCCTAAGATGGAGGACTTGCCACATCTGGGGAGGTGCCGCTCGGAACAACCTTTCTGCCTTGAAAAGGTACACAACCGACTTTAAAATCTAGTGATGGTGTCCTTTTCTCTTCCCTACGGCCTCTTTCTCGCAGAAGAGAAGTTGCTAGTCTTTCTCCACTCGATCGTTATTTTCATGGTAATTGCTCGACTGAGCTCCACTATATGCCTCTTCCCCTAAAACATCCCAAAACAAAAAAATATTTCTAGCTACAACCACTGTAAATTATGTCCCTTTCTTCCTCTGTGTACCTAAAACTAGACGAAGCTTCAATTAACAATTTTTTTTCTCCAAAAACTCCATATCTGTGAAACACAATACCTCGGGGCTGCTTCCCAACTGACTACAATATCGTCGTTTTTTTTAGTTGAATGTTAAAAAGCTCTTATTGGGCAGTCCTCTTAAATAATCACATTCTGACCAGGTACAATGGTCGTTAGCAATCCTACCGGTGTTGTCTTACTGTCCACCTGACAAACTTATTAACCCTTATCCTCGAGTGAGCTTTGGGCCTTGATAAGCGTTGATACGTTAGTACATGATTTTTTTTTTAATTTTATACCTGGTACCTGGCACGACATTTACCCTGATCGGATTGAGCCGGCCTCTCCTAAGAGAGAAAGGAAATATTAAATTCACAAGCGGCCCCCAGTCGCATGTATATTTCGGTAAGAGGAAACGACGTCCTTTTTGCGGTTTTATTTGCAGGGAGGTATCGCCGTCCTCTCACATACAGCGCATTGTATATCCAAATGGTCACCCATCTGGTACTGACCAGACTCAACGCCGCTTAACTTTGGTGATCTAACGAGAAATGTCAATCTGATTATGCCGTACTTATGTTATGCAGATTGGTTATTGTATAAGAAAATAATATTGTAATATATTGTGTGTCCTTAAAATAGTTCAAAGAAAAGCCGAAATATACATGGCCATGGGAGGTTTGAGGTTACGGAAAGTCCATGTCCGAAGGTGAATGACGAATATACCTCTTCAGAGTGAGAAAATGACGAACGTATTAAGATACCATTGCGACTAAGGTATTCTACTGCTGATAACAGTGTAGAAGACTTAGAGATCGCAAACTATTGCCCAAAACATAAATATAACAAGAACAACTTTTCACTGAGGCGAATCAAACTAACATCCACCTAGCTCTTACTAACCGATTTGATATTACGCTGGGAGTGGCATTCCCAGTCAACTTACAACAAAGATCGCGAACTGAGATACTTTATATTTCAAGACTTGTCTGACAACGAATGCAGAAAGTGTTATATTTTTATAAGGTTGTGATAATGAGTTGTTCTTTCTTGGCGACAACCTGACTAGCTATGCTCCATGAGAATAATATGGAAGTAAAGAGACTTTTTATTAGCATCAGGAAAGCGGAGGTTATGTTTTCGATCGAGTTTGTCACTATGTTTGTTTATGTAAAGCCTAGTGTCCATATCGCTTGACCAAACGTCACCAAACTTGTGCGAAATATCTGTTACGGTATAACTTAGAACTAGTTTAATTTTGGGATATTTAGGTTAAAGGTTATGGAAAATGTAACACTTGTTAGTGATTACCTAGGGTCTGTTCATCGTAGAGACTAGATACTTAGCCCATATGGTAGTCAATGCCGCCCTGCATCTTATTTGACATTGACACTGACCTAGAAAATTTCGGACAAGATGGAAATTTTGACAGATTGGCAAATTTCGATTGTTGCAAATTTGACGTATGGATTTAATGCTTTTTTTTATAACAGTAACCACCATGCTAAATTTAATCCTTATCAGACAAATAGTTTTTAAGTTATCAATGTTTCCAAGACATAGCTTCAAGAATACTTTATACAATATGGATAAGTAAGACCCAGATAAGATTTTAGTCCTTACGTTGTCCGTCGGAAATATGCAGTCTCATGACTGACTTATGTTCTTGTTTTTAGCCATGCAAGAAGAATGTCTTCAGAGATATGTCACAGTTTATGCATTTTTACAGCAGAATAAGTAGTGGTAGTGGTGGTTTTGATCCAACCGGTGGCGGGTACGTCTAACAGCATTTAAAAGCGCAAAATGTCTCATATTAGAACAGATTTAAATGTTATGCTCTATGTAAGGCATTCCATGATTATAAAAATGGTTTAGGGTTCATAAAGTGTAGGAAGAATTTCTCATACAGCATTATGCAAATAAACTAAATTTTAAAGTATTCTGTCTGTTTACTGTTGTCTGGTGGTTGTACGGAGAAAGTAAGGTGTTTGTTTAAGAAGATCTGTCAGCGAGTTGCTTATACCCAACGAACGTTTAGAAGCATAACACATTATAAGCAAAGTACATTTAAGGTCAGCTCGGATGAAGAAGAAAAACAAAACCTTAAACAAACGATCTTGCGATGATTATGTGTCTACCCCCTCCCCGACACTGAATACTAACGGTAACATTAGTATATAACTTTTGGATTATTCTTCAATTGATATTACACGCACAAAATCCTGATGTTTCATGAAACTGTAAACAAAAGATAAGATTGGTCCGAGGGAGAAAAACATTATGAAACGATAAAATGTAAAAAATAAAAGAAAGTCACTTTCGTTACGACTGGCATGTCTAGGATCCGGGTTCTATTTAATAGCTTTCAATAAAAACATAAATAATAATTGAAAAAAATACAAAAGTCTAGAAATTATGAAGAAATTACAAACACGTATATTTCTATGGGGCATCAATTTAAACTGTGCGTTTAGCAGTAAAACTGATATTTTAAACGTAATCGGAACGGACCAAAATGTTACTTTAAACTGAATCGTAGCAGACCAGAAAATGCTATTTTTAACTTATTCGTAAATAACCAAAGAAAATGCTATTGCAGACGTAAATCTGAGATAACAAAGAAAAGTTATTTCTAATTTTATTGTAACAAATCAAGGAAAATGTTATTTCAAAAGTAAGCGTAATCCTTTTTTTTAATTGCTATTCCAAACTTAAGCGTGACAGACAAATAAAATGCTATTTCTAACTTAAGCATAACATATCAAATAAAATGCTATTTCTAACTTAAGCCAAACATATCGAATAAAATGCTATTTCTAACTTAAGCCAAACATATCGAATAAAATGCTATTTCTAACTTAAGCCAAACATATCGAATAAAATGCTATTTCTAACTTAAGCATAACATATCAAATAAAATGCTATATTAAAGAAAATACTATTTCTAGTGTAAATGTGAGAGACCAACGAAAATGCTATTTTAATCGTAACAGATCAACTACAATGCTATTTCTAACGGAACCGGCATTTCTAACGTTAGAGTGAGAGACCAAAGTAAAATGCTATTTCAAACTTAAGCGCAGATAAAGAATTAAAAAAACAATGCTATTTCTAACGTATGCGTGAGATATCAAAGAAAATGTGGTTTCTAACGTAACAGTGAGAGACCAAATACTATTTCAAATGTAATAACTTGTCTGAGAATGTTATTACATAGATGTCAAAAAACTGCCTAAGAAATTGTTGGAAACTAAAATAATCGTCAGAATGGAAAAGATTTGGTTAAACATAAAGCGGTGTGTTGTAGGACTATCATATCAACGGTAACCGTATAGCTGACGCACCATGTTTCCGTGACTTCGCGTCGTCAACGTTCGGCAGGTTACGGAAGCCCCGAGAGTTGTCGAGGCGATAACTGCAAAACGCTAAATTGAAGACTGGCAGCCGATAAATTACGACAAAGAAAATAAAACTAAAAATGATGATTTCATCATTTGAAATCATGTTATTGTTTTTTTAATTTTTTTGTCAATGTTTTTTTCTACAGTTTTTGTCAAATTTTTTTCTTGTTAACATAAACACCGCAACAACTGTTTTTAAGCACTTTTTTTTTTGTTGCTTTGTTTTCTTATTTTAACGAAGACAAACTGTTTATAAGCAAATGTCTCTTGGTTAATAATTTCGTCAACGAGACCTGCCCGAGCGTTGACGACGCGAAGTCACAGAAACATGGTTCGTCAGCTATAAGAGTACCGAATCAACTATAGCGAGTTCAAATCATATCTGATCTAATGTGTTCATTTGCGTACTGCTGATACTGTTGAGAAATATATGAACCTTCCACCATGGCTGGGATGGAAATGTTTCAATTAATCGAATAAAATAAATTGGGATCACAAATCATCGACTTCATACAGACGATAGAAGCCAAGGAGTCTTTTCTAGAAGTTTGAACAAAAATAACCCGCCAGTAATGCGCAGTGCGCTTACACGCCTTTAATTTACTTTTGTGATTCCTGTTTAGACGTGCGTCGGATTAGAGTTAGGATTAGACTGTACAAAATGCCAAGAAAAGAAAAAACGCCACTGTTGGGCGCATCTTAAAATTGTTGACAGCTGTCTGTGTGAGGTTATGTAGAGGCAGAAATATAAAGAAAAATACTGTCTTTTTATGCAAATATTCAATGACATGAATACATTTCATCCTCTTGAGTAAGTAATAAAAGTTTTTTTTTTACTACAACTCGTATTTTGTCTGTTTTAAGGTGGTGGGTATCTTCTGTAAAAGATACAAGTCGTGTTCAATTACATTCGGATATATTACATCCACTAACTCTGTAATACCATTGGCTATGGTTTGAACACATCTCTCCAGTTATAGGTAAAAAAAAACTTATTTTCAAATATTTGTTTCCAATGAATCGTTTACTATATGTATGTCTTTTCGGCATCAGTTTTTTTTTACTAATGGCTTACCACTGATCAAAGACAAAAGCAATATTAATATTTACTGCGTTATTAGCAATATTGCCATCCACACGTTCTTTGAGATTTGAAACATCTACCATCTGACAAAGAGGTCTTCCTCGAAATATATTATGGAACACGGTCACACACATTACATCACAGTTTTGAAGTTTTGCATAATCAAGTAAGATTTGCTATATAGGAATAAAATTATTAAAAAAAAGTTTTTGAAAAAAATATATAAATTAAAATCACTTGTTTTTATCTTACTTCTCAACGCCGACATATTTCCATTTCTTGTATTGTGATAGCCTTCTAATATTTCTTTTGTCTCGTTTTTTATCCTTCTTACTAGAGGCATATTAGTCTTTTGCGTCGGACATTTAAGTTTCTAACGTAAATAAACAATTTTTTTTAAATCACTTTGTCGATTTAGCTTTCAAATTTCTAAATGTTATTCAAATATCAAGCAATGTTTCAAGAGTGTGACTATATTTTTCATTACTTTTTTTTCTAAAATAAATTTGTGTAACTTTTAATCATTTGGATGCTTTTCTTTTCACAGAAAGTTACAAAAGTCAAGCTGTCACAACACGTAATATTTCTATACCTTGTCATCAAATAACTTAATTGATATTGGCAGCTGACACGCCCTTTCAGAATTATGGGCATAAAAAGTAATAATTGCTTTAATTGGACTTATTTAATTGACATAACATATAATGCTCTCGATTTGTAATGATAAGAAACCAAGTTTTGTTTAAATGAAAAGAATTAGAAACAATGTGTTTAACTATTACTACATGGATAATGCCATTGTTATTAACAACATAACTAGACTAATACACCATACAAACACATACATCCGGGGTTTTATTTAAAACATGTTATCATTGTCTCACCCAAACAGCTGGTTCTTCCGTATTAAATCACATTTTGTCCTTGTTTAACAGAGAAACAAAGAATGTGTTTAATTGGTCTCATCAATTGGTGCTGCTATTCAATCCGAAAAAATTATAATCACAAATAGAAAATGAATATTCGTAAAAAATTATTACTCTTTTCTTATCTTTGTTAATCTTTTTCTTATATCTCTTTCAAAAATCAAACTTCCTAACTTAAAACTAATTCGGTCAAAATAAAATTCTCACGTCGAAAGCCATCAATATATATATATATATATATATATATATATATATATATATATATATATATATATATATATATATATATATATATATTCTTCAACCATTAAAACTATATAAGAAAAAATTTCATTTAGTTCCAAGTCCTTCGTGGGAAAACTACTTTGCTTGTAAGTCAGTTTCCTTTCTACAGTCACTATATTAGTTTACGTCCAAGAATTCACGCTAGTCTTGACATTATTGAAGGGATCATCAGTTGTTTACAATGAAAAACCTTTTTCGGCAATTATATATATATATATATATATATATATATATATATATATATATATATATATGGGGTAAGGTACACGATAATTCATGAAAATGAAGTGTCGTGATGGACAATATATATATATATATATATATATATATATATATATATATATATATATATATATATATATATCTTTACATGGAGTCTTTTACTTTCATTTTGGCTTCACTTTTTTTTAATCGCATAAATACATGCAACGTTTTTTTTTTACTTTTTAAATGTGTGGCTAAGGGTCAGAATTGCCAAATTAACGAGCAGGCCGATGGAAAGATGGTGAATGCTGATTACGTGACGAATGTAAAGATATATATATATATATATATATATATATATATATATAAGATAAATAAAAGAAGAGAGATAAAGATGTACGAATGACAAATCTACTTCAACTTCGATTGTTTAATGCAAGGTGTACTCGGTAAAAAACATGTTTATTTTTCTTTCCTTAAGCCAAGGCTTTTCAAAGATCTTATCATCAGAGGAATTACATAGATGGATTAGTTGGCAGTAGAAAAGCCAAAATTTTTAAAAAATATAAAGTAATAGAGAGTAAGAGTATGCGTGTAAAAAAATATGGAGTCTGTCCAGTTGGTAAATGTCCGTTGATAAGGTGTCCGGTGAAAGGAGATTTATATATATATACATATATATATATATATATATATATATATATATATATATATATATATATATATATATATATATATATATCCATATATATGTATATATCCATATATATATATATATATATATATATATATATATATATATATCCATATATATGTATATATCCATATATATATATCCATATATATGTATATATCCATATATATATATATATCCATATATATATATATATCCATATATATGTATATATCCATATATATGTATATATCCATATATATGTATATATCCATATATATATATATATATATATATATATATATATATATATATATATATATATATATATATATATATCCATATATACAGGGTAGGCCAAAACAAGGGTCCTATCTTTAAATTTGAATAACTTGAATTTAAATAACTTCCACAAAATAAAAGTTAAACTCACCAAACTTTATGTGTGTGTAGACTGACCCTTCCGAGATTTTTTGAAATAAACAAAACAAATTTTAGCCGAAAAACACTTCTTAAAACTTACAAAAACTAAAGTATTGTTTTTTACACTGTTTTGAGTTTTTTAAGCAAAAATAATGTTTTCTAAATGAGGGTTCGTTCCTTAGGGCTAATACGGCTCATGCTTGCTTCGGAAGGGGTCCTTTACTTATTCTAAAAAAAATTTTTTTTTAAATCAATAAATAAAAAAGTTATGAATTTTTTAAAATAGGACCCTTATTTTGGCCCACCCTGTATATATATATATATATATATATATATATATATATATATATCAATATATATAAATATATATATATATATCCATATATATATATATATATATCCATATCCATATATATATCCATATATATATATATATCCATATATATATATATATATATATATATATATATATCCATATATATCCATATATATATATATATATATATATATATATATATATATATATATCCATATATATATATCCATATATATATATATCCATATATATATATCCATATATATATATATATCCATATATATCCATATATATCCATATATATATATATATATCCATATATATCCATATATATATATA
>OY744521.1:106604164-106611664 GCA_963556195.1 Sepiola atlantica
TCCCCTCCCTCTTGGGTCGCAGGCATCTTGTCGTTTTCACACTCAGTTAAAGACCTTCTCTCTTTCTCTCTACTTACAATCTGAAAACCCTAGACATGTGACGGCAGCATGGGGCCCCTCCTCACGCTCTCTGGCCGCTGTCATATACATATACATATATCTCTGCTCCTCGCTTAGTGTCATTTCACCGACCAACCGCCACCCATCCGGCTTAGACACTAAGACGCGTAACCAAAAATGCCAGACAAGGGCTTAAATGAATTGCCTTTCACCCTCTATCTTGCTCTCCCAACTCCGAATTGTAACGATGTGACCCGATGGTAATGCAATTGTTTGCTCGACGAGAGGATTTTGGTTTGAATTCTTATGACCCCGATTAACGGACATCTTTTACGAACAATTCGGTTTACTAACAAAATCATCATGCAATGAATGCAACGTTGCTAGATAAGTTATCTGCCCTTTATTGTTCGATTTCTTAGCGTCTTTTTTCTTTCTTTTTTAATATTTGGTCACCATCCCTCAAAGCCAAGAACCACTTAAGAATATGGGTTAATGAGACAGAATGGTTGTCAGCCGAGAGATGAGAAACACCATGGAAGTATTAACGTTAATCAAAAGTATGAACTGTGCTTGATTACTTAAAGAATTTAACATTGGGTTTAAACACGAACAAGTTGTAATCAACAGTGAAGCAGTCCCTTGGTGATGTGTTCAACAGGGGAGAGCCCTTGCAAAGAAGCTTCGTCCATGGAAATTCCGCCGGACGGTTGGGAGAAACGAAAGTTATTTTCCGTTGTGGTAGCAGGCGAGGTCTTTCTGTGAATGTAAGCGAAGACTAGAGTACGGTTGAGCACCTTCCATTGAAATAACGATAGAATAAGTAAACAAGCAAATTCCTTACTGTACGAAAAGGGTTGTAATTAAGAAAAGAGATCACCCCCATTAGGTTTCGGGATAAATTTTGTACTCTGTCAAGTGTGCGGCACCTCCTCAGATGTGGCAGTACTATCCCATCTTAGAACGTATCTGACTCTTATATAGATAGTGGGATGCATATGGAGTCAGGTACTTTCTGGAGCGGTAGAATGATTCAACCATTTTTTCCAGCAAAGTTAGCAACAAATTTTGATCATTTTTCCCCCTCTACCGCGTTGGTGAATGTTTTAAATAAACATTTTAAAAAGCGGTAGAGCAGAATCGGATCGAACGCTGAAACTGGCGATCATTAAACCTGTCTTCTTAACGATCGCGCCACGGGTTCGAGTTAAAAGTACACGTGAAAATAGGCCAATTAAGCTAAGCTTGTTTATTGGCACCTTCTGTCGACCAAATATAAAGTTCAACAATGACACGGTTTAGGTCATTTATTTGGGCAAGTTTTCTATAATATGCGTGTTTAAGGTGTATGATTTTGACAATGTAAATGTATCGGGGTCTACCAGTATCTTAGTGTTTATTGAATTAAGTAGGAAGTCGAGTCGAGTCGAGTCGATCAAGAAATTGTAGCCGCCATGTTCAATGAATAAATGTTGCAGGAACTGTGTTCGTTAATTTTATTCGCTTAATTCCAGAATGAATGTAAATGTAGAAGTCATAGGTAGAATTGTAAATAACGTAATCTGATATTCGCGGAAAATCATCGGAGTGAAAGGGAGCGGTCATTAATTCTTTGCGTATTGCTTTATATTATGTAGTAAATTAATACCAGGAAAATAATAAATAAGAAGTGGGTGTTTAGTGAAAATTAAACTGTGCTTATTAGTTCCCGGTGTCGATGAGTAGAGTGACAGTACAGAATTGTTAGGGAGGAAAGTTTTTTCTACCACCTATATGGAGTTGGTTTTTCGGAGAGACGTTGATGGTGGGCCAAATGTAATATTTAGTGTTAGGTTGGAAAAAATAATAACAAATTTACTAAAACACGCTCGAACGAATTAGTGTAGTATAGTGGTGAGTTTAGTAGCCTGTGATGCATGTGGTTATTTTCTTATACTCCGAGAAGGTGCAGGGGAACAAACGTCTCTACTTTATATAGTAGACTAAAGAATGTGATCCGTTGGGTCACCCATTGATCTCGGGTTAGATAGTTTGAATCAGGAAAAAGTGAGTTTGCAAAGACAGTTAAATATTTTTCAAGAATAAAATGACAAAATCCAAAAGTAATCTCTTACTGCTCGCTATATCCCCCTCGCTCTCTCTTCTTCTACGGCTACACATTAAATAGTATTATTACCTGTGATTATATTCTCTTTCTTTTATAATGGACAATTCAAATCAGTTTTTATTATTTGTTTTCTTTATTACTTCCGACTGTTAATAAACATAGAGATAGAAAGCGAAACAGACGGAAGTGAGAGTGATACATACAGTAGAAATAAGCGCGAGCAGTATAATAGCACCCAGTGAGATATAGAGACTTAGTAAGAATGGGTTATTTGCTGAGTTAATTGCAAAATGTGGCTAATTAGAACAATTAAAATGAAAGCTTTTTTAAACATAACCCAATCCCAAAATTGAAAGCGAGAGACGCAAGCTAGAGTGATAGATACAGTATAAAATAAAAAGTAGGAGTCAAACACAATCCAGTGAGAGAGGGTGAGAGTGATAGATAGAAACTTAGTAAGAGATGAGTCACTTGGTCAGTTAATTGCAAATTGCGACGAATTAGAACAATTTAAATAGAAGATTTTTTTAAGATAAACTCCCAAAACTGAGGAATATTTTAGCGTATATCTTGTGTAATTAAAATATGTAAGAAAAGGCCTTTCGCAAACAAACGTGGGTTAACTCAGCTTTAATAATAGATAAAGGAATGTAATTAGAGTGATCATTTCCTATTTTTGAGGAAAAGACTATCTTGTTTAAAAAATAAGTCATTCTTTGTTTCCTGGTAAAAGTAATTGTCAAAAAGTAAAAATAAAAATGAAAGAAAAAGAAAGCGATGAAGAAAAAAAAAAACAGGAAATAAAACGCTAATATTTGTGAGGGCAGCTTTTGTTTTTAATTATTAAGCCAAACAGATTTCTAAAGGTCACGTTTGTAGTAAGACTTAGTCTTTAAAATGGCCAAACTGGTATCTTAACCAGTCGAAAAATCGTCCTTGACAATCAGTCCACAAAAATGTTGACCAGTTGGTGACTTTGCTTCTCTCGGGCTGAAGTATGTTTCTACGCAGTGGTAGGATTTCCACCTTCCCGGGCGTTACCCTATATTTCTAAGAAGGTGTTAGTTTATTGCTAATCGATTTAGACGCACCGACAAGATAATGCCGACGAGGCTGCTCAATTAATTTTTGTAAGACAGTGTACACACGCCTCTTGCGCGCTAACATTTCAATCCCCATTTACCGACTTTATCACAGCACTCCGGGTGGGGTGGGGGTAAATACTAACTGGTAGCCGCTTATTAATAGTATTTTCTCTTCTTTCTCTGTCTGATTCTTCTTATCTATTATAAAGAATCAAGCAGGAGAAAAGAGTGTTTTGACTACGGGTCGCGTAGAAACGCTGAGATCGAAAATCCCAGTTGTGACCCGAGGAAAGGTATACTTTGGTCAGATATGTCATGAGTTACAAAAATATCGGCCGAAAAGAATTGAGTAGGTGAGAAAATTCTAGTTAAACCAAATCGAGGCTAAGTGATCGACGTAGCGGGTGACTCCCCGAGGGTGTCAAGCGTTAATGAAAACACTACTGGATATGAATAAAAATTAGATCCGGGCAATGCTGTGTGACTATCTAACTATATAAAGTGTTGCGCGAAGCGAATTTAAAAGACATGGAGTAAGAAGCCATACAGTCAATGAGAAAAGCGTTAGTGAGAGTCAGACTTAATTACGCGTAGTATAAATAAGAATATTAATATATATATATATATATATATATATATATATATATATATATATATATATATTTATTTATTTATATATTATAATATAAAATGAAGTAATAAAATAAGGTGTCAATCAAATTTCATTAGAATTCAAAGTTCAAGCAAAGTATCTTAAAGTCCTTAGCTCATAAGATTTCAAAGATAATTATTACTTCATTTTATATTATAATATTAATGCTCTATCAAGTATATTGAGCTTCAGTTTTTATCCGGAATTAATTTTACCCGTACTGGAACGGTTATTCTTCTTATATATATGTATATATATATATATATATATATATAATCAATGAAACAGACGAGTGGAAAAAAAAAGGAAAATTGTTAAAATTACCTTAAGGCCTTATCGTCTGACCCTCTGAGAGGAAACGTCAGAATGGTAAATTAAAAACTAAAAGTCGAATGAGATATGAGGGGGAAAAACTTATTTCAGTTGGAGGAAACGATTGAGAGGAAAAAAAAAAAAGAAAAGGTAAATCTCTCAACTTCCAGGCACAGGAATCAGCCATCGGTAATCACCTCGTTAGTACAAATAGTTGTTCTGACAGGTATTCCGATGGGTGGTTTTCTGTTTTACACAGTGCCAGGTCGAACTACCATCTCAATATTATTGAGGCGTTAGTCATTAACAACTCTCGACCTAGCCTGTGTAGACAAAAGATTTTGAAGCATCAGTTGGAGATCTTTAATGATTCAAAGCCACCATAACGTTGAGAGATTTACCTTTTTTTTTCTTTTTTTTTTCCCCTCTCAATCGTTTCCTCCAACTTTTAGGGGATGTAAAACCTATTGTGAAAGTATACAGCTCAATATACAGGATAGAGCAAATAGATAGGTAGAAGATAGGCATTAGAAAAGCGAAAGGCAGATCTTTTTTCAATTCAGTTGCTCAATGCAAGGTATATTCCGCCTTGCATTCTGGCAGCGTTTTGTCTTGTTTTTCCCCACAATTTTTGTTTCAAATTTTAAATCTTGGCCTTTGCCAACTTATGTATCCCAGCAATTTTCTCTGATGATAAGATGTTGATCTTTGAAAATCCTGGCTTCAGGAAAAATTAATAGAAAAATTAATTGAATAAATTGCCTTTTCGCGGAATATACCTTGCATTGAGAAACTGAATTGAAAAAAAGATCTGCCTTTCGCTTTTCTAATTCCTTTTCACCCTTCTACCTATATATATATATATATATATATATATATATATATATATATATATATATATACTGATTTTGTGCCTAGCTCTCGTGGGGAGACATGTAATACAACATTATGTGTAAACTTAAATTCATCCCTGTAACAGAGTTGTAAATTCTACATTAATTGCAAGCTTACATTACATAATAAGCACAACAAACAGTCATTCTTCGAGGCGTAAAGTACATTTTTATTTGTATATCCATCCTTCTATTTAGGTTATTGTTGCTACATAATTTATTTTCGGAAATATATATTCGCTTTAAAGAACACCAGTTGTTTTTCATTGGTATATCTATCTATTTATTTTTATACCTTTTTACATAATTTTATTGCTATTATTATTACTCTCATTACTATTCATAGATAGCATATTAATTGATCTAGGTGTATATATATATATATATATATATATAATTGATCTGGGTGGGTATATGTATATATATATATATATATATATATATATATATAAGTGATCTGGATGGGTATATATATATATATATATATATATATATATATATATATATATATATATATATATATGTATGTATATATATATGTGTGTGTTTATCTGTATATATATATATATATATGTTTATGTATATATATATATGTGTGTGTTTATGCATATATATATATATATATATATGTTTATGTATATATATATATATATATATATATATATATATATATATATTACTTAATATATCTATCTTTCTGTTTATATAATTTTATCAAATTAATCTATATTACTTAATTTTCTTTTGTGTTTAGATTAACCTCCGTTAAATCCAATATTCTGATATTCATGCATCTATTTATATATTTTTATTGATATGTCTA
The DNA here is from genome assembly GCA_963556195.1 of Sepiola atlantica. Classification (NCBI taxonomy): domain Eukaryota; kingdom Metazoa; phylum Mollusca; class Cephalopoda; order Sepiida; family Sepiolidae; genus Sepiola; species Sepiola atlantica. The sequence goes on from OY744521.1 coordinate 106,610,097, forward strand.
TCTATTTATATATCTTTTTATATTATTTTATTATTTAAACAATTTTGCTTTATTATTATTGTTATTATTATTATTACTATTAGTAGTAGTAGTATAGTAGTAGTAGTAGTAGTAGTAGTAGTACATACAGCCTATTAATCAATTCATTATATTTCAATTCATTCATTTTCTTTTTTCCCTTTATTCTATTTTATTTTTTAATTTTAATATATGTTTTATTATTAATTATCATGTTTTATTTCTCTTCTACTCCTCTTCATTCAATATCTTAGTGCCATTTTAACTATATATATCTGAGAATCAGTTGCTCTTAATAGTAATGCATAACGGTACACATGCACACGCGTTCCTTATTTAAAAAGACAACGGATTACTTATCCTATCGGCAGAGACATTTAGCGTGAACAGACGTGAACGTTGAAAAAAGGAATGACGCTGCACGCTTTTGAAAGTTCCAGTTTTCTCAACAGTTTCATTTTTCTACATTTTCTTCATTTCGTATCATTCTTTAACAAAGAGCGGATGTCTACTCGAAATATCAGAATAAAATATAATTATTACAAAAACAACAACATCGTTTTTATGCTTCATACATCACCAATCATCCTTAAAACACTTCTCTAGAAGCATACGTGGAATAACAAAAAAATTATATATATATATATATATATATATATATATATATATATATATACATAGAGAGAGAGAGAGAGATAGATAGATGTGCGTTGGTGTGTGTGTCTATATCGCTCTCTATATATCTACCACTGTCAATTGATTGTGTAAACATTCAACATGTTACTTTAAGTATAATGTTCCACATTATATAAAGATAAAGAAAGACGTTATAATTTTATAGTGAGGAAATACACGCGCATATATATATATATATATATATATATATATATATATATATATATATATATATATCATATAAACCATAGTTATTGAGAAAAACATGTTATATTTCCTTCAGAAACACTTTGACAGACAATTGTTTCTGCCTATTTCAAAAACATATATTTTTATGATATACAAAATATCACTAATATTCATGACGCGATCTTGCAAGCTTCTCTCTATTCTACCGTTATTTCCATGAAAATTCCTCGACTGAGCCTCGAAACTCTGGTTCATCTTTGGAAGGCAATCACACCAAGAACTCGTCCTTACTACCACAACGAAGAAAAACTGTCCTTTCTTCCTCCATCTAACTAACGTCAGACGGAATTTTCAAAAACAGAGCTTCTTTACAAGGGATAACCATCTGTGGCGAGACAGCTTCCCTGCAGATTACAATATAGTCGTCTTCAAATCCAATGTCAAGCAAGTACTCATCATCAACCGTCACCATACGTAATCAAACTACTCCCATGATATTCTTCATCTTTCAACTGACAATCACTCTATGTCATAAACCCTTATCCTCGAGTGGCTCTTGGCCTTGATAAGTGAAGACTCATTAGTAAAAACTATTAATAAAAAAAAACAGGCAACAAAATCATGTGAATAAAACCCATAAAACATTGACTATGAGCGAGAAAACGGTTGTGTGTATTGTGAATCTA
>OY744521.1:106614164-106619164 GCA_963556195.1 Sepiola atlantica
GTCCTTTCTAAGAGTATTCAAAGCATACTTGAACAAATTCAAGTAACTACATGAAAATCCCATCAGATATTGTTGCCAAATGGTTGTAATTTTTTTTTCAGTTCGTAATTGACATTACATCACATTAAGATATAACTCTGTTACTGTCTACAGTTCTATTGCAAATGATGAAATAACTATTAAAAAGTTTCAATACTGATTTTCGCTTTGATCTGGAATTCGATTTCATTAAGAATCAATCTGTACTATATAAAATAATTTTTTTTCTACTATCATATATTTATATACAGTTTTTAGTCTTATGAATATTGAAATCTTTTTAAACGACTTCCGTCTCGCAGTAGTGTGTATGTGCGTGTCTGTGTGACTGCGTCTGTGTGTTTCCTTGTGTCTATGAACTGATTTCTTTTATTAACTTAATTCATTTTTTTCCCTTTCAAAGATAGAACTTAATGAAAGTTAACCTTTTCGGTCGCCTTCGGCAGCGTCTGGTTACACCGGAATCAATTAGGCTTTTCTTTCTTTTTCCCTTTTTATTTTCATATCGATTTTAAGTTTACATCATCCACTTCATAAAACAGACATTCGATTTCTTAGATGAAATTAACTGGGACATAATCAAGAGAAATAGTTTGGTTCCGCTTTTTTGGTTTACGGCGTATCAACCCTTTTTCGAACTACGAGTCACTTTATCAGACGGTTTCTATACTTGAACTTTTTAGTATCTTCATAAATTTATTCTTGGTGAACTTTCTGTACAATTCATTTAATGCAGTCATTTTTCAAGATTTACTTGTCCTCCACTCTATAATTAAAAAAATGTGTATAATATATATATATATATATATATATATATATATATATATATATATATATATTATATAATTATATAATATATATATAATTATATAATATATATCTTTATATATATTAATCTATATACTACTAAAAGTCTATGGGTCTTGTATGTTTGCAATCAGCTTTCAGCTTTCCGGTTTTCAACATCCGGTTGCGCATGCGTAAATAGCATCGTCTTCTAATCTGTTAATCTAATTCCGTTAATCTCTTATGATTAACGAACGCATGAAATTTTTCATTCTGGAAATTTTTATATCGCTTTTAATATAAACAATTTCATTTAATTTCATCAAATAGTTTTTTTGTTTACTTGACGACTAAAAACATTCAACGGGAGCACTTCGTAAAGTCTGTCGCAGTTTCAAACCCTTTTAAAAAACAAAAACAAACAAACAAAACAACAACAATCTATATATTAATATGCTAAGGTGTACGTACGTGTGTCACGGTTCCGGCAAACGCTCTGCGCATGCGTGCCGCACCTAGATTATTAATAACATTTAATTAGCCTAATTTCTGCATCGTATTTTAATTATTTCCCTTTAGCGCAACGGTAAGCGACGTAGTATTTTTGTCTTTGGCCCGACTGGTTTATAGTTCGATCCCAACCAGCCGCTAATATTTTTTCTTCTACATTTCGAGCGGAAGGGGAAGAAATAATACATTTTTTTTAATCACCCGGTCAAAAAGTACTTTTTTGTGTTGCTTAAAACTTAAAACTATTTTTTGTTTTTTATTTTGACGTTTTTAGGGCATGTCTATTATTTTTTGTTGTTGTTGTTTTTGAACGGACGTTAAGCAATGTTTTTTTTTTCAATGATAGTTAGAACTAAGTATTTATTTTTTATTTGCACCACTTCTTAAAGTGTTAAAACATTTATTGGCACATGTTCGTCTTTAACCACTGTCGGTTTTTCACAACTTTTTACTGACCATTTTTCTTTTCTTTTTTCGGTGTACACTTATCTATCAGGCTGCTAGAGAATTCCGGCGTTTTTGGAATTTTTTTTCAAATATTTTACATTTTAGGAGGGGGGATCAGTTTCCAATGTTAATTCAACGTAGACTGATCCCCCTCTTTTTGACCATCTCAATTAAAAAAAAAATCTTTTCGGTGTACAATTATCTATCATGTCAGAGAATTCCGGGGGTTTTGGAAAGAAATTTTTAAAAACTGTGATTTTAAGATGGGGGATCAGTTTTCAATGTAAATTCAACGTGGACTGATCCCCCTCTTTTTAACCATCTCAAATTTTAAAAATTATTCTTCTGCTTACAATTACCTATCATGTCGCGAGAGAATTCCGGAGATTTTGGAAAGAAATTTAAAAAAAATGAGATTTTAAGACGTAAAAAGTTGTGAAAAACGAACTATGGTAAAAGACGAACAAGACTGATCCCCCGTCTTAAAATCTCAATTTTTAAAAATTTATTTCCAAAAACCCCGGAATTCTCTCGCGACATGATAGGTAATTGTAAGCAGAAGAATAATTTTTAAAATTTGAGATGGTTAAAAAGAGGGGGATCAGTCCACGTTGAATTTACATTGAAAACTGATCCCCCGTCTTAAAATCACAGTTTTTAAAAATTTCTTTCCAAAACCCCCGGAATTCTCTACTGACATGATAGGTAATTGTACACCGAAAAAGATTTTAAAAAAAATTGAGATGGTCAAAAAGAGGGGGATCAGTCTACGTTGAATTAACATTGGAAACTGATCCCCCCTCCTAAAATGTAAAATATTTGAAAAATAATTCCAAAAACGCCGGAATTCTCTAGCAGCCTGATAGATAAGTGTACACCGAAAAAAGAAAAGAAAAATGGTCAGTAAAAAGTTGTGAAAAATGGACAGTGGTTAAAGACGAACATGTGCCCATTTATTTATTATTTTTGGATGGTAAGGAACCAGTATTTATTTTTTAAATGTTTTGAACGGACAATAAGCAATGTTTGTTTTGTTTTGGTTTTTTTTCTCAGTGAAACACCGAGAGCGTGGTCGAAAGAAAGAGAGAGTGTGTGTTCGTAAGAGATGGAGGGGGGGGATAGAGAAAGAGTGAAAACGCAATAAAAACAAATAAATAAATCGCAAAAAGTCTCTTACTAACAAATAGAAGGTGATTTGTTACATTAGGACCCGCGCTAACTTTGACCCCGTCGTTAGGGTTAGGGTCAGTGAGGGGTTAGGGTTAGCTATAAAGTTCAGGGTCATTGGGGGTTAGGGTTAAAATTAGGGTCAGGGCCAAAGTTAGCCCAGGTCCCAATGTAACAAACTACCAAATAGAGATAGTAAAAAATAAGACAATGACAATGATATTGTATAGTTAACATCTGAGAAGTTAAGTTTCTTATTTTGTGTCACGATCTGACACTCTCATTTAATAAGATTTAGTATTTACTTTTGCCCCTGACAACGGGGGAGGGGAGTCGCGACCGATAGTGATTGCTGAAGAGACAGCTTTTACCCCGACAACCGAGTAATATAATAAATATATATACTTCCATCCCGTCACGCAAAATTTTGGTGAGTAAGATATGTGCATATTTCTAGCCACCGGATAATTTTATTAACAGTAAATTATACAAATTGATGTAGAAAACACTGTGGAATTCCTTTTTTTTTTTTCAGTGAAACACAGAGAGCGCGTACGAAAGAAAGAGAAAGTTTGTGTTCGTAAGAGAGAGATAGAGGGAGAAGATAAAGAAAGAGAGAGAGAGAGAATAAACGTAATTGAAAAGTGAAAACGCAATAAAAACAAATAAATAAATCGCAAAAAGTAAAAAAAAAAATATTTAACAAAAACGAAAGTGAGGAAAGTCGTGATTCAAAGCAAAATAAAAAAGAAAATCTAATCGAAAAAAAAAGTAACAAGTATAATTTCGTTTACTATCGGAAGCCTACCAGTTTTTACGGTATATCAACCCTTTTTAGTAGAGTGTCCATCGTACACGCGTTATTGGAAGGCAAATTATTAATTTTTTCAAAATATTTCACTCTTATCCGGGGGGGTGCTCATAATAAAACAAGCGTAACTTACTAACAAATAGATGGTGCTTCGTTAGATTGGGACCCGCGCTAACTTTGACCCCGTCGTTAGGGTTAGGGAGGGGGGTAGGGTTACCTATAAAGTTCAGGGTCATTGGGGGTTAGGGTTAAAGTTAGGGTCAGGGTCAAAGTTAGCCCGGGTCCCCACGTAACAAAGTACCAAATAGAGACGTAAAAATAAGACAAGGGCAATGATATTGTATGGTTAACATCTGAGAAATTAATTTTTTTTATTTCAAATATTTATTTAGTTATATTGTCAAATTCGTCAAACAAAAATGGCGTTCGCTTATTTTAGGTGAGGTGGTCGCTAATTTCAGACTTTATAAAAGGCTAAATTGCCCGATTACAGTAGAGGATCTCTTTACATTATCAACTAACCCAAGATGTAGGGGAGGGCGCCACTCTTTTCCCAGGACTGCTTCATTGTCCTTGATCCTGACCTTATAATACTGAGAGTTTTAGCAATGTTTGTTTTAGTCTTTTAATATAAACAATTTCATTTAATTTCATCAAATAGTTTTTTTGTTTTCTTCACGGCTAAAAACATTCAACGGGAAGACTTCGTAAAGTCTGTCGCAGTTTCAAAAAACACCTCCCTTTCAAAAAACAAAAACAAACAAACAAAAAAACAACACTCATTATTAATATCAGCCATACGAGCGGTCGGTGAACGAAACCACCTCCCGCTTTCCCTCTCATAGATTTCACCACTCCTACTCCGTCTGTTTTCGTTACGTACGCGAGAAAGCCTGCTGTCTCTCGGTGGCCACGGCTGTACCCCCTTCCTTTCTCAAATCGCCCTAACCAACCACTTATAATTCAGTAACTGTAATTTAAAAAAACAAAACAATTATAATAAACAGAACGACTCATAGAAATCTATATTCTTTTTTCATTTTAATATACTTTCATAGAAATGCTTCTGTTATGTAAAAAAAAACTATTTTCTTTATGCCACAAGTGTCACGCTCATACATGAATTCCATAGTTAATATAACAAACTGACCCAACGGGTCACGGGTGGTCTAGTATATATTATATAATTATATATAGATATATAATTATATAATATATATATATATATAATATATATAAT
>OY744521.1:106624164-106649164 GCA_963556195.1 Sepiola atlantica
GATACTCCTTTCACTGACCGAGGACATATACTACACTTTGCTCCTAGCTAAAAAAAATGCTAGATGAAACAAAAGCGACAAAAGAAGCCATTAAGTAAACGCTTGCAATCGGTACGGTATTTCGTCTGTAGATGACACCAAAAGGCTTGATATGCCGTAAAACAGTAAAACCAAATGAAATCAGCCCGAGATTAAACTCTATTGTTATGATGTCGGGTGTAGGCAGTGTCCATGGGGGTAAAACTCTAATACGTCAACGTCAGTACGAGATACCACACTCCAAACTGTTGACTGACTATCCCCGCACCCAACCAATCCAACCATTACTTCTGTGGCCCTCTTCAACAAAATGTTTGGCACGGTAATGACTAGTTGCGTTTCACGCGTCTATGGAAGTGAGTAAAGTTTGTGACCGGGACAGATTATTAGTGCGTCACTTTACACGGAGAGGTGGGGGTGAGGGTTAGGGACAGTAATATGTCGTTCACGCCGGCGGCGGGTATTGTTTTAAAACACGTCATTATCTCAATCAATGTCCTGTTTTTTGTCCTTTTAGTTTAAAGGTGCTGAGATGAGAGATGTAACATAAATGGTATCGTCTTCGCAAAAGGCCTCCTGTTGTTGCTTACTATATATATATATATATATATAGACGTATCGGGTGTTTAAAGACCGCCGACACGTGTACCCCCAAATGTGTTTAAGCCTGTAATCACCATTAACATCCCCGTTTTTAATTCTTTGAGGTTGGATCTTTCTGTTAGTTTATTTTTTCTGCCATATCAACCCAGTAAGGACATTCAATTTTACTTAGGATCTGTTTTTTCAATTTATATTTTATGTATATATATATAAAATATATATATATGTGTGTGTGTGTGTGTGTGTGTGTGTGTGTGTGTGTGTGTGTGTGTGTGTGTGTGTGTGTGTGTGAATTCGAGTTGGATATAGTATTGTCCTTGACAGGAATACTTGCTGTAAGAGAGCTCAATGTAGGGACAGAGCAAAAATAAAGTTAGTATTGAGACGATTCAAAACACCATTTTAATTTGACGTGATAGTTTATTTCGTCTTAATTCGGGCTCTTCAGACGTAAAAACTGTTTGACTACACAAATAAGAATGAGATGCTCACATCTGAGGGAGGCGGGTTACATTTGGGGGTAGAGTAGGGATTTACGTTTATTGGATCCGGTTGAATTTTATGGCCGTTTACTCGTAAAAGAATCTGACTCAGACCTACAATTCATCGTCCGTCCGTTTTCGTACCTGCTGCAAAGCACACACACACACACGCAGACACACATATATATATATATATATATATATATATATATATATATATATATATATATATATATATATATATATATATATATACGGAACGTTTATGTTTTTGTCTTTTAAGGAAAGTGTGGTCTGATCAACTCTGCTGAGAAGCCATGAAATTAAATACTGTCTTGTTTTTAAATTCCCGAAACAGTTTTTCATGGTAAACAACTGATGATCCCTTAAATAATGTTAGAAGCAAACTAATATAATAACTGTAAAAGTTACATTGACTTACATGAGTGGTTTTCCACTGAACGACTTGGGACTTAAGGTTTTTTAAAAATTATTTTAATATAGTTTTAATGGTTGATAAACTTCCAAGACTATATATATATATGATTGTGTGTGTGTGTGGGGTGTGTGTGTGTGTGTGTGTGTGTGTGTGTGTGTGTGTGTGTGTGTGTGTGTGTGTGTGTGTGTGTGTGTGTGTGTAGAGAGAGAGAGGCGTAATGAGTGGATAAGTATGTTAACAAGCTAGTTAAAATATTTCATGAGCACCAATATTTCGATCAGTATGACAGATCTAATTCATGTCAAATTAATAAAATGTGTCATACAGATCGAAATATTGGTGTTCAAGAATAAATGTTTGATTGTTAATGTTTTAACTAGTTTGTTCACTTGCTTATCTACTAATCCCGTATACTAACCATTCCATTTAATTTGAAATTTTTATTTCCTTTATTCAAAATTTCTCAAATCCTTATATATGTAGTATAAATATATTTGTGTTTCACATTCCCTGGAGTAATTCATCCAGCTAAATGTGGAGATTTAAATTTCTACAATCCCTTTTGAAAACAAACAATATTCACAGAAATCCCCAACCAATCTCATATATTAGTGCGTAATTAGGGAACAAAAATAAGACGTGACACATGGTTGTGCTGGCTAAGTCAGCACGACTAAACCAATTGTAACTAGGGTCGGCTTTCGTTTGTTTGATCTAGTTAAAAAGAAAACTGAATGGGGGTCAGGAAAATGTATTTGTTTATAGGGATTAATAGAGGGTGATTGTAGAATGTAAATACAAACATTTAGCCTGGCCAATTTCTTCGGGGAATGAAACACACACATTTCTATGATGGTTACTTTCCATTACTATATTTATGTAGCTCTTCACATGTATTGGGCACTGTTGAAGTAAATACTGGAACAAAAATAGATACTTAACATAGTATCTTATGAGTACATTAGTTGAAAATTATTTACCGTTTAGATTACTAATTTTTTCAGAAGAAATTAAGCGTCATTTATAAAAACATAATAGAACATTTTATTACCTGTAACTATATACCTAATTTGAAGAGTGGATGTATCTTTTTTTGAAAACATTGTACTCTTGAATCAAATTATTATACCATAACATAAAAAAGGAAAAAAGTATTTAAACAAAATAGTTTTGTGTTGGGTATTTTTTGTTTTATGCGTTTCTAATTATTTAACAATTCTATTGTTAGTTTGACCTGTAACGAAATTATTTAAATTTTTCTGATACATATGTACACAATAATATTTGTTGATGTTACATTTTTGGAACATAATTACAAAATATTGATTATGTCATAAATTTTATATTCTACTGAGTTATATATATATATATATATATATATATATATATATATATATATGGGAAATAAAAAAGGAAAAACCAATTAGATCTTTTTTATATATTCATCAACGTTTCGTCATTATTGTAAGACTTCCTCAGGATGATAATTTTTTTTTAAATCTCATGCAAGTACATCGAAATATTGGGTTGGCATGATGGGTATTTCGATGTACTTGCATAACATTTTTCTTAAAATTATCATCCTGAAGAAGTCTACAATAAAGACGAAACATTGATGAATATATTAAAAAATAGCTCTTGGTTGTTCCTTTTTCATTTCCGATTACGTCGAATTACTCTCATCCATCCTTTGTTTATATATATATATAACTCGCGTATAATTCTATCGATATTTAGAGAGGTGGCTTTACTTACTCATTTCTTTTATTCTTTGTTTACTTTTACATTGAACAAAAAGTATAGTTTTAGAATAGTGTGAAAAAATAATGAGCAATATGAGTTTCTCCCTAATTGTTTTTTGCGTTTGTTTTACCGATTTGGTTATTGTAAATTAAAACCCATGAACAAATTTACTTATTGGCTTAATTATTACATCGCAATGATCATTAGATAAAACATTATTATGCATTTTAAATGTATTGTTTAGGTCGTTGTATAAACCTTTTATAATTTTTATACATCATATATTGAGCTAGTAGTTTGTGTGAGGCGAAACTGCTTTGATGTTAACATTGAAATGGATATTGGGATTTCTTCTGCTTTTTTTCTTTTAGATGCTTTCTTGTATCTGTGTGAGGCTGTGTCTTGAAAGTCACTTAGTCTCCACGCCTCAGTTTGAAATAACATTTTTATGGCGAAAAACCATTTTCTCACAGAAGAGACATTGCTAGTCTCTCTTTACTCTATCGTTATTTCCGTGGAATTGAATCGTTATCTCCATGAAATGTGCTCGACTGAGCTCCAATCTTTAGTTCCTCCTTGTAAGACATTCACAAGAACTCGTCTAGCTACAACCACACCAAAGTACTTACCTTTCTATCTATCTGTCTGTCTGTCTGTCTGTCTGTCTGTCTGTCTGTCTGTCTCTCTCTCTCTCTCTCTCTCTCTCTCTCTCTCTCTCTCTCTCTCTCTCTCTCTCTCTCTCTCTATGTACCAAAAACCAAACAAAACTTCTATGAACAAAGTTCCTTTCCTAGAACATCCCATCCTTTGAACAAAATACTAGGAGACTGCTTCCTAACCAACGACAGCATGATTGTCTTCAAGTCTAATGTAAACAAATACTTGTTGAGCCGTTCTCTTGGTAATTAATTCCTCTTAAGTAACTTTGTGTCCATTCCACTCATTGTTTCTAATCCTCTCGTGCCGATGTTCATCGTCCAATTGACAATCTCTTTAGCACTTATCCTCGAGTGGCCTCCGGGCCTTGATAAGCAGTGACCATTAGTATAAAAAAAAGAGAGAAAAACAATAGTAAAAGAGTTTTCGTTTATCTCTCCATGTGCTTAGCATCAGCCGGAATTTCTATGGAAATACCTTCTTTGCAATGGAACACAATACTGCGAGATTGCTTCCCTGTCGATTACAACATAATTGTCTTCAAATGATATATCAACAAATTCTTGTCATAAACTGTTCCATAAATGCAGTTAATACAATTGATCAATTTCTGTACTCCCATAGTGTTCCTCATTTTTCGGCTGAAAAATCATTCCGTTTCATTAACTTTTATCCTCGAGCGGCTTTTGGCTTTGATATTTCATGACACCAAAAAACAATATCCGCAGAGATTAAATGCATTACGTCTTATGATAGATGCGGATATTTTTTAGGGAGGGGACATTTCAAGCAGAAAAGACGTGTCTAGGTGGTGTCCCCAAAGTGTAGCTGGGTGTAACGAGACGAGCTATCCGTCTATCTATACATTTATCTATCTATCTCACGCGTACACAAGTAGCCTGTCGTTCTGATGTTTCATGTGACTGTTCTTCTCTTTATAATAAATATTTTTTAAAAACATCGGCGTCCGAGTGAGTTCATCAGCAGACGAAAAGAATCTGTGTTCACGATGACGACACGGATACATAACGATTTATACACCGATCAGTAAGTGAAAGTGCAACACGAAGATACATTTTAGATAGAATTTTCGTTGGTCTGTTATGAGTTGGCAGCATTTGTGTCGGTCTGTCACGCTTGCGTTTGAAATAAGCGATGCATCGATAAAAACTCAGATTGAATGAACGCATCTTATTTTAGATGCGTCTAAGCATTTAATAGAAAATGTTTTATTTGTCGGTCAATCTGTCACGCTTAAGTTTGAAATAGCATTTTCTTGGTCTGTAACACTTAAAATAAGATTGGTATCGCTAAACGCGCAGATAGAATGGGCGCATCTTGGCAATATCTTTTCGTTTGGGGTTTTGTTTGTTGCGTTTGTTTTATAAAAAGCAAAAAAAAACGACTTCATCGAGTTTTTATTCATGTTTATTTCTTTGAATGGTGAACCCTCTGAACGCTGAATATTTTTATTTTGTAAAAAAATGATTTTTACATCTATTTTTAAAATCACTCGTAAGCTTAACCTTTCGTTGTGTACCCAAACAATGTGTATGGCATTTGTAGCATATAAGTAGGACTATCAAAATAAAATGTAAAATTTGACAAATTGGCATATTGTGATGGCGGCCATCTGTAATTTATAATGAGGTTGACCATCCGATCATGGAAAATTGTCAGTTTCTCATGCACATATTAGTCAATTGCTGAATTCATTGTGTATATGTGTGCTGTTGTCTTATATTGCAAATAAAACCAGTTTTCTATTAAAGGTGGTAGACTTGTCGCCATTTTGCGACAGCTGCGCTAACAGGGTTAACTTTCTCAAATTAAACACATAAAAGAATTCGGTTATCTATTATTCATTGAGATTGAAACCGACATTATACTATTACTTCTAGTAACAATGCTCAATTCAGTTTACTATACTATTTCATCAGACTAATGTACTATATTTCAATGTCAATTCAAGGGAGGTAGTACAGTATATATTCGTTCGTCATGATACCATCCTCCCAGACATGTTATCCTCCCATTGGGTGGTAGTATCTGTTCTGTTATCCTGATAATATTCTCCTAAACACTACCTCTGCCTTTGGGGGCGTAGTGTAATATATGTTCGTTCGTCATGAGAACATCCTCCCAGGCATTATCTCCATTTTGGGGGAGGAGTAGTATAGTATATATTAGTTCGTCATGATATCCTCCTCCTAGGCTAGCAAAAATATGCGTCTGGGGACGGGCGGGGGTGGGGCATATCTTTACTAGTTCGTTTAATTATTGTTTAGAGAACCTTTCTTGTTAAAAAAATAGTTATTTTGTTTTGCTTTGATGCATCGATTCTTGTTTTCGATCTGTCGGCAAAAGCGGAAGTCGAAGACAATTATTTTTCTATTTTCGGGAACAGCTTGAACATGATATCGGTCGGCCTAAAAAGATATCGGCTATCGATCAAACGTGTTTGGGTAAAAAAGGGAGGGGAAAGAGATGTTTATGAAATTCATGCGTAACAGAGATCGATTTGTCCTCGATATAATATTTTTTTTAAAAACGGGTCTTTTAAGTGCATGCAGCTACTTTGAATAAAATATGGTTTGGCTTTTCTGTGTTACGGCATATCAAATCTTTCTGAGAATTAACTACTCGTCTGTGGAACGCAATACCACGGGGCTGCTTGCCAGCTGACTACAGCATGGTCGTTTTTAAGTCCAATGTTAACAAATTCTTGTTGCCCCGTCTTCTTAAGTAATCAAATTCTGCCCAGATCAAACCATTATTTGCAACCCACCTGACACAAATGATTAACCATTGTCCTCGAGTGGATTTTGAGCCTTGAGCGGTAACTCGTCAGTAAAAATATTTAATGTGTGCGCGAAGAAGTCATAACATTTAAATACTGTATAAATGTTCAAGTAAACGCAACGTTAGATTGTTCGGAAACTACTGGCCGATGTTTCAACTATTTTTTTTAAAGTTGCTTCAGGTTACTACTGTTTCAGTCGACCAGCCGAAGACAAAATGAGTCCACCATCTTGCTCAAAGGACGGACGACCAATTGACGCGGGCGGTGAGTGGGGTTCTTTCGATCGATATCAAGAACCCATTCGGTCGACCGAACACATAATTGCATGGTTCACTGCCAAACGATCCGGGGCGAAATTGGATGAAGCTGATTCAGTACATACGGCCCTGGGCCGTTTGTTGTGATCTACCTCAACGAGACACGGACCAGAGATGACAGATTGAATAGAGATAAAGATTGTTTCAGTGTTTCATATGAAATTTTACATGATTAATAATTGATAAGGACTCTTTAATAAAGTTCCAATAATTTATTTCGAGATACATATTGAACCTTATAATTCCTTAATTACGAAATGATGGAAGAAGAAATGTGTATACATTTCTTGCATCAGTTCAAACTGGGTCATAAATGCTTCCATAACAGCCGCCAACATAGACAGAACATTGGAAAAATAGTCTATAGTGTATAAGACAGAACGAATGTTAAATATTGGCCGAGTATAATTTCGTTAGTTGAGAATAACAGTAAATGAGGTTCGGTCGAGGTCAGCTTAGTGTGAACGAAGGTTAGCGGACGTGACGTCACATGACTATAAGAGGGAGGGACTGAGACAAGTAGGAGCTCGATCAGAAGCTGTGTGGTGCAAACACGTGGGCTGAGAAATGTCCTGTTAAAATGTAATTAGCCAGTAATTACCTCTCTCTCTCTCTCTCTCTCTATCTCTATCTCTCTGACCGTTCTCCTCTCCCCGACCCCAATCGCCAGTGGGAGAACAGACGATACCAGGCGAATAAACCTTTTTTTGTCTTCAACTGTTGTCTCTTCTTGGTCCTTTTCTTGGGTATAAACGAACTTGTTTGCAGACGACATTTCCTTAGTTGGACAGGATCACAAAAGGGACGCATTTCGAAATGAACGGCCAGCAAGGTGTGTTATGAACGAAGTGTCGAAAAAATATGTTAAGGCACTTGGTGTCAGTATTTCAACGGTGTCAACTCATCTAAAACAAGTTGCTGAAATGAAAAAACTCGATAAATGAGATCAATCAATAAATGTTTGTTCCAGAAAACGGTCATTATTTTCCGAACAAACTAATAGATCTGATAAAACCTGAAGTCGGTTTGAACCTTACCTGAAAGACTGAATCATTATCTTGATACTATATTAGGTAGTTTGATTACGCTGCACCTGCTGGTTGTAATCTCACTTTATTTAGATATTATAACTTATTTTGTTTAAAATTAACTCTAGTTATGGTCTCGCGTGCAAATTTGTGTGACAGCCGCGATCATATATATCCTATTTACTTGCCTCTCGCGAGGGCAGAGTTAGACACAAGGTCAATGGGAGGGGGAGATCCAGCTACCTAAAAAGGGACACTGAATTGGAACAGAGATAAAAATTGTCTCAACTTAGAAGGATTTCTACTTCACTGACTCAGGACAGAAAAGATTAAGTGTAGTATCAGAACAGAATCTACCCATTGCTCCTAGACGTGATATTAAAGAAAAAATTCACTTACATTTAATTCTTGTTTAAGATTCTAGCAATCCCTGGTGGTATAGAGACATAGTAGATGTTTTAATCAGTGTTCATTTAAGTTTTTATTAACAATAAGACTTTGTATTTCAGATATTTTGTTAATGGAAGAATAACTGCTAAGTAAACACCTATAAAAATGGCTACTCATCAAGAGAAGGTTGGTTCTTGGCCTTTTGGCTAAGATCAAAGTGTAGTATCTGTTCCGATGGATACTGCACCCCATAGACTGGTATTGTCTTGGCCTTCGGGGCTTGATTTACGCCGGTCTATGGGTCTGTCCTGTGCAGTTCTAGGAAGTCCACGCTCCCAGGCTTCGCCTCCCCTCTTTGGGGAGGAGTAAGTTTATTGCTTACTGTCTGAGGCGCCCCTACCGGGGAATGCCGACGGGGCTGCCCAGGCAATTTTTAAACCCCACTTTCTCGACCCGACCTTGGGTCAAATCTTACTTGTGGGAGTAAGATAAAAACTGGCCTTGTGCCTAACTCCTGGAGAGGAGTAAATCAATACTCATCAAGAGAAGGCACTTTTTAAAAAAACTTAATTGCACAGAGACTTTATAGACGACCTGTTATAATCAATAGGTTATGGGTGTGTTGATGAATTATTAAGGTGGAATTGGGTGGTCTGACAAAACGATGTATACGGCAACGCTCTGGAATAACAACAAAATGAACGAAATGCCGGCTTCCTCCGAAGGAAGAAGTTTACAGGGAATATCAAATTCACAAGCAGTCCCCAACCGCATTTATATCCAGGATATATGAAGATGGCATACAGTGGCTAGCATTCCCATTTGGTCACCCACCTGGTACTGGCCAGGCTCAATGTCGCTTAACTTCGGTGATCTAACAAGAACCGGTGTGTATGCGAAATTTTGCCGTATGTCGTATCTGGAACCAGTGGGGGGGGGGGCGGAAAATTGTTGTTGCACCTGCATAAGATGATTTCTTTAATAGGAAATCAATTAGCTTCTTGAATGGACAAGGTCAAACAACAAATTTGACAAAAGAATAACAAAACATTTGCGGATGATTTTCTTGACACTGATGATCCCAATTAATGATCCCATTTCTAAGTGAATCAAACTCGTTTCAAAACCAATTTCGATTGTCTTAATTTCTCTTGTTCTTCTTTCAACGTAATCGTTTCGCTTACAACGGCGATAATCAAGCTGTACAAAAAAACACGTAGACCAATCAATGACGTTTGTTCTATTTGTTGTCATTGATGTTGTTAGCGTCTTTCATGCTGCTCTCTCCCCCCCCCCCTCTCACCAACTCTTCCTCTCTTCACATCTCCTTTTTGCCAACTTTTCCTCTTTATCGCTTCCTCGCTCTTTCTAACCCCTACTTTTCTTTCGATCGCTTCCTCTCTATTTTCATCTTGCCAAATCTTCCCCTTCCTTCCTTCTCTCAATTCCCCCCTCTCTCTCTCTCTCTCTCTCTCTCTCTCTCTCTCTCTTTCTTTCTTTCTCGCCAACTCTTCATCTCCTTCCTCTCTCCAACTCTTCCTTTCGCCAACTTTTCCTCTCTATACCTTCCTCGCTTTCTTAAACTCGCCCCTTCTCTCTCTCTCGCTTCCTCAATATCTCCCTCTTGCAAATTCTCGTTTATAGCGAGAAGAAAGAGATTAATTAAAAATTTTGTCGTTTTTATATATATATATATATATATATATATATATATATATATATATATATATATATATATATATATATGAGAAGAGAAGGATGAAAGTAATCCGACGTGATGGGAAAATGAAAAAGGAAAACCAAAAAATGGATGTTTTTTATGTGTACATCAACGTTTCGTCTTTATTTATAAGACTTCATCGGGATGATAAAATAGAGAAAAAATGTCATGCAAGTACAGATACATGTAGGGTAGACATATTGGGGAAAATAGAATGAAATAGTGGCCAACTGCTGGGTGGACGTCCGTATTTGTTGGAGAAATAGAAATGAATGTAGAAAAGAATGAGTGGGGAAAATTTGGGAGGATGGGGTGAGCCAGGACTACTGTGGCTGGTGGTAAGAGAAACAGGTGGGGGATGAGCAGGGGTAAAGTGGATGGCAGAGAGGGAGGTGAGGAAGAGGGGGGAGGGAGGTGTTTGACCAGATGGCTGCGGTTCAAGATTGAAGGGGAAAAAGTAAGTTGGAATGTTTGTGTATGGGGGGTGTATGCAGGGAAAGGAGGATGGGTAGAGAGGAAGGGGGCTGTGATTTTGGTGGATGGGCGAAAGTTATGGTCTTAGAGAGCGTTTTGAGAAAATGAGGGAATTTAAGAAGGGGTATGGGAGAAAATAGTTGAGTGGGGGAGAGGGAGGATTTGTTGTGATAGGGTGTGAAATATTTGAAATATTTGGAAAATGATAGCAATGAGTGAGGGATTGGGGGGTGGAGGAGGGCGGTGATTGAAAGGGTGGGTATGGAATATTTGAAATATTTGGATCATGAGAAAGTTTATTTGGACTGCAGTATTAAAAGTGTGAGGAAAAAGTAAGGAGAAAATGAAGATTCAAGGAGAAAAAGAAAGGGAAAAGTAAATGGGAGAGTGTTATAGAGGTTGGAGAAGAAAAAAGTTAACCATGATCAGGCAAGAGTCTTTGTTCTGTGAGGATGATCTTGCTTATTAACTCCCACATCCATGTACAATACAATATCTTCGATTCTTTCCAAATATGATATAAGGTGAAGATCGGATTCTAACTCTACCTGATGAGATCTCAGTTATAATAGCTGTTGATCGATAACATCGACATGCCAATGTCGCAGATTTTGTACATGTCTGTGTAAATAAAAATAATCATATATAAAAGCTCTATTTGATATTGAGCACTTTTTATAAACCTGGTTGAAATTCTTTGGATTACTACCCTGTGGATGTTTTATCTGGATTATTATTATTATTATTATTATTATTTACTCACACAGGTCATCGTCAGTGATCGCCCACTGCCAACAACCTGTGGTATTCCCTGGAGTCTGAGTGACAACAAGTCTCCTCAGACTTCCAGTATGCTCCACCTCTTTTCGTTCATCACCGCTGATGACCTTGCGGTATCGCAACAGCCACCTACCACCAATTTCCCGCTGATAAGGGCCATTGGTCCCCTCTGGGGCCCGAGTGGCAACAAGCCTCCCCAATGTCCCAGAGCTGTCCGCGCTCTTCCAGTTGAGGTCTGGTTTGCGCTTTCCCTCCTCGACCCTCTGTCCATAATTTTCGTGGTGTCAGCCTATGCTTGCGCTCTCTCGTGCGGTTGTATTTTCCCCGGTTCTGTTTTATTATTATTATTATTATTATTATTATTATTATTATTATTATTATTATTATTGGATTTGCAAATTCACTTTTTTCCATGATTCAACAATCTAACCAGAGCTCAGTGGGTGACCCAATAGATCACTTTTTTCCAAGTAATTGTATAGATGCAGAATTGTTAGCGTTGTACAAGCACGCCGCCATGAAAATGTGCCGAGTTATTGTTTAAATAGTCCAATCTTTAGCGTGGCTAAGATCAAAGTGTAGTATCTGTTCCGATGGATACTGCACCCATAGACTGGTATTGTCTTGGCCTTCGGGGCTTGATTTACGCCGGTCTATGGGTCTGTCCTGTGCAGTTCAAGGAGGTCCACGCTCCCAGGAATCGCCTCCCCTCTTTGGGGAGGAGTAAGTTTATTGATTACTGCCTGATGCGCTCCTACCGGGGAATGCCGACGGGGCTGCCCAGGCAATTTTTAAACCCCACTTTCCCGACCCGACCATGGGTCACATCTTACTTGTGAGAGTAAGATAAAAACTGGCCTTGTGCCTAACTCCTGGAGAGGAGCAAATCAATACTCCCACAGTCACTTAGTCCAAGACTCTTCGAATATAAACAATAAATATAAAAAATATTTTAAAATAAAGCTTTTTATCAAATAATTGGGTTTCTTAAAGAAACTAATGTGTACAAACATGTTTCAAAAAACAACAATAATCCAGTATTAACAAAATAACATCTGACTAGAAGCAAATACCAGTTAACTTTCAAAGAAATGTTCACTATTTTGTCACCAAGCAAACAATTTGAAAAGGGGGAAGTGCAACTGAATCTTGACAATTTTCTATAAAGCTATTAACAGTCATCTCTTTGTGTTGGTCTTGAGAAAAAGACTTTGGCCGAATACATCTTCTCCATTTGAGAACCATACCCACTCTCTCCCTCTCTCTTTCTCTTCATCTCTCCCGTCTTAACAAAATAACATCTAACAAGAAATACATACTAATTAACTTGCATAGAAATGTTAATTCATTTGTAACTACGCAAATAATTTTAAATCTCTCTCCAAAAGAAGGACCCAAGTAATATCTTGAACAACCCAAAAAAGCATACCAAAATCTAAAAGTCAAACAAAATGGCTAACACATAATGAATAGTAAAATCCCACACTCTAAAAAAAACTTTCACAAAAAAGAAACATTGTAAAAACTGTCTGCATCAAGAGGGAGAAAAACAGCTTGACCTGAGATGACCTTATGATGGTTGAAAGGTTGTTAAACACCAACAAACCAACAAACAAACTGAAGAGTGGAAAAAAATGAATCGTGGACGAGTCCATTGTGGGTGGGACGTCGAGAAAGAAAGAAAGAAAGAAAGAAAGAAAGAAAGAAAGAAAACGACTTGATAATTGTTAAAAGGGAGAAAGTTCCGCAGTGCAAGCGAGACTTGAAAGGCGACGGCTGGTGATCGGAGTATCGAAGTACCGGAAGAATGGGAGTTTACCGATGTTTATGGCACCAATTAAGCTTTATTGGCTATGGTACCCAAGCCTGTCTTGCTGTTAGGCTTTCGTGCTCGCTGACTAAAAATCCGACTGATAAGCAAGTTGGTACTGTGGATGAATCTCCTAACTTCTATTTCATCAAACAGACAATTGGGAGTGCTTGAAACAATTGTTTCCGTTCACGCTCGGATAGACAATTCAGAGCAAATTGCTTTCCAATCGGATGTATATATGAACGAGTTTCTAGCGGAAACCAAGTCTGTGACCTCAGCAAGAAAAAGACTTTCATGAGACAAAAGTATGTAAAAAAAAATGTTCATATGCGTGTGCATAACCGGCGTAAACCATTAGGTGATTGGAAATAAAGAAAACCAAAGTTTTTCCATATACGTTCTGTACTTTGTCATTCTTGTTGGATCTTACAGAGTACCCCGAAAGAACGAGTAATGCAACATGTGCATTTCAATTCAAATTAACCAAGTATTTCTTTTTCTATTATTATTATTATTGAAAATAGTAATTAATCCATGAAATAGCATTGCGGGTTTTAAAATCACTTATTTTAACATTCGTCGCTTGTTTTATGACCATCATTTTATGATTACTTTTTAAATAAATTACTTTTTAAACTTTTTATTTTGTTTTTATCATTATCTCCTCTGTATAATAATACATTCGTGTGTACGTACGTTATGACCTTCTTCACCAATAAACAAAAAAAATGAGATCTTCCGATCGTCAACGTTGAAAATTAATTACTGCTGTTTCGTGACGCTCGTTTTCAAAAATTTTAATTTGATTCAATTTGAAATTAATTGTTACAAAATTGAATATAACGTCATAAATAAGAGTATGTCGTCGTTTTTTACTTAAACAGTTTTTTTTTTATATTCGTTACATTCTTTGTATTTTAATTTTTCAAATATGTATACTTTTAAATAAATGA
Organism: Sepiola atlantica; assembly: GCA_963556195.1. NCBI lineage: Eukaryota > Metazoa > Mollusca > Cephalopoda > Sepiida > Sepiolidae > Sepiola > Sepiola atlantica. The sequence goes on from OY744521.1 coordinate 106,638,406, forward strand.
CATACTTTTTTTTTAAGAATATTTAGCTGATAATGACAGTTATTTTTTTTTTTACGAAAGAAGAAAGAAACATTTGTTGTCTACTATTATTAACTCTTACAGAAATTAAGATAGCGTATAGCATGATACTAATCTGGGCGATTTATTACAACAGAACAATAAAGGGATGAAAAAAAAACGAAACAAATAACTGGTACCAAAAACAATTTAAGTTATTATTTTTTCTACTTGGATAAGTTTCTTTTTGTATTTTAACTGATTTAAAAACGTTTTTTACTTCAAAACAAAAGTAGTGCCAAGTCCGGTTTCAATAAAGCCATATGAAACTCGATAATCGCTCAAAAGTCGAAAATTAAACCAAAATACTAATAATAAAAATATACAGTTCGGTTGAATATTACATTTTTGCACGATTGGTGACATTTATTAGCTGTTTCTGTTTAATTTTTGATTGTGAGCGATTATGGAGTCTTCACATGGCTCTAATGAGACCGACATTTTTTTGTTCGTTCTAACTTAAAAGTTATTTATTGCACATTGATTTTTATTTTGTTTTTGTTTGTTTATTCAACCCTTTTTGCGTTGTTAACTATTCTACATTTTTTTCCAATATAATTTGAATTTGAGGCGTATTTCTTTTTTCAGATTTCAAATTCGGATACAAGTATAAAATAAGTCCCATTTATTTGACAGACGGTTGTGTCTTGCTTATTGCAAAACGAGAGCGATGGAATGACAGCTGTGCGTCACGTGATAATAACAGCGACGTTAGCCCTTTAACATTTACGGACGTGTCTGATTCCTGTTTGGGTTAACGGCGTTTCAGGAAACCATCTGGAGGTCACCAGTTTTAAAGGTTAGAATTTAAATTAACGTTAGAAAAGGAGTAATAAACAGCCATAGCGAGTGATATGGAAAGCGACAGAGACAGAGAAAGATAATATAATAAACATAGGGTTAGAGGGAGGGAGAGAGAGAGAGGGAGAGAGGGGGAGAGAGAGGAAGAGAGGGAGAGAGAGAGAGAGGGGGAGGGCAAAATTTAACCCATCATTTGACTCACAATTTGCAACTGTACCAATGCCGTCAAAAATAACTACAAAATATAAAATTCTTATTTTAATCGAACTTCTGTGTTCGTATGTTTATAATCAGAACTTAGAATATTATTTTAAAAGAACGTGTGGTTAAATAACATCAATCATTATTATTCCTTCTTTAGCCGTAATTTGCAATTAACTCATCGAGTGACCCATCTCTCTCTCTCTCTCTCTCTCTCTCTCTCTCTCTCTCTCTCTCTCTCTCTCTCTCTCTCTCTCTCTCTCTCATTTACTTTCAACAGTCGAAAGAAAGAATAAAAAGATGAAATAGTTCAATCAATAAAAAGGAATATAATCACAAGTAGTAATACCATTTAAGCCGTAGCTGGAGAGAAAGAAAGAGATGAGAAATATAGCGATCAGGAAGACACTAATTGTTGGATTTTGTCATTTTATTTTATTTTTTTAATTATCTGTCTTTCAAAACTTAATTTATCTTAATTCAAATACCTTAATCAGCTAACCCGCGGGTCAATTTCTCAAATATATATATTAGAAGAATACCCGTTGCAGTACGGGTAAAATTAATTCCTAGGACGGACCAGTTTTGCATCACGTTTATGCCTCCTAACGAAAATTAAAATCAACATATAGTGATACCAAACCTTATGCTTAGAATCCTTATTCAGATTTGATATAAATCCGTTACATGATATTTATTCTAGAAAATGTCGCAAATTTAAGGCTTAAGCTTTATGGGTCTTAAGATTAAATTGCGATTCAGGGATTCTTGTTTAATTAGAGGCTATGGATAAAATTCAATGTAAATCTGAAATATTTGCATTTTCAAATAGGAGGTTATGCCCATATTATGCCCCCACAAAGAAACTGAAATTTGGGAAATATTTACTAATTGATATCTAATACTTATAGTGAAATTTTCACAAAATCGGAGGTATGTGAATTTCCACGAAAGCTTCCAATCCCTCATTTCTACTTTTCATAAAACTAAGGTAATCATTACTATTACCGACATAAATCATTTTAAAAGAAAAGACAGTTCGGAAATTAGTCGAAAACAATTTGTTTGGCTTTATCTACTCATTTGTGACATATTTGCGTTAAAAATATCTAATATTTAATCGATTCTAAGCAAGGAAGCCATCTTTGTTTAGTCACTTATTCACGCCACAGAAAATAGTTATTTTGCTCAGAATCGGTATTTACGCAAATTTATATAATTTATAACTTCTATTAAATATTAAAAGAAAACGTTAACGTAAATAGGTCACAAATAAGTAAGTAAACAAAATAAATTGTTTTTGATTAATTTCCTAACTGTATTTTCTTTTCAAATAATTTATGTCTGTAATAGTAATGATTAGCAATATAAATTAAACTTGATATAGACTTATAGCTTACCCACCCTTACGCCTATCAGCTGTGTTACAAAAATTATAATGATCAGTTAATTAGTTTAGGTGTGAATCCTGTACATACAAATATATAAGCATATGCACACACCTAACTTTTTATAACTAATTTTTTTTTATTACTTCAGAGACTCCAACCGAGAGATCTTTTTAAAGATTCTAACCGTCCCTTTAAGCGCAATTTTGTATATCTCTCTTGCACTTGGTTCACCTGGTATATTCACTAGGTAGTTTTTAAAATTCTTTTTCATGGACCCGTTTGCTCCTATAATTACTGGAATGATGGAGATCTTCTTATGGTTCCAGTTTCTTTTCATGCCGTACATAAGACCTTGGTAATTCGTTATCTTCTCCCTCTCAGCTTTGTTTAAGCCACTATCATTAGGGACACTGACTTCAACAAGGGTTGCTACTTTCTCCCTCTTTTCCTATATAAGCATATCAAGTTTAACAGCTCCGTTTTCATGTAGTGCATGACTTATAATTCTAACAGTTTTTTTTTCTGGTATATGTTTCCAAGTACTTGCTGCTATACTGGATATTCAACTTTTTACAGATGGTCCAGTGAAGATATTTACACGCTCCGTTACAGCGCATTGTATAGTAGGCATCCCCCAGCAGAACCTAACAACTGGATTCCTGGTGGCTCACACTCTATTTCTATGTGGCAGAACCTGTACTTGTTGTCGTTACTGAGGCGTGTGTGTAGCAATTATATCTTATCAATTTATTCAAGAATGATTTCTGACGTAAATACTGAGATATTAAACTTAAATAGTGAATAAGAAAGCTCATTTGGTAAGAAGTCTTCAAATTGGTAGGCTAAATAGTATTCAATTTGAAATTTAGTCCGACCTAAATATCTTTATCTAATGGCATTTGGCAAACTTTCAGTAAAAGATATCAGCTCAGTCCTACCTTACTACAAATTAACGATAATTATCTCATAGAAGCACATATATGTCTGAGCGTGTGAGTTCTCGTACGTGTATGTATGTATGTATGTATGTATGTATGTATGTATGTATGTATGTATGTATGTATGTATGTATGTATGTATGTGCGTCTGTGTGCAAATACAAAAAAAAATCGCATGCGTTGTCTTTAGGCACAGCAACATAAGTACTGAGCTAAATATAGATTTATATATTGTTTCTTACGTTTATTCGCCATAAACAAGGCACATTGACACTAGAACGTAAGGGGTTACTGTGAGTTAGTGACCAGATTTATAGGGGCATATTAAGTGGGAAGTTGTGCAGCGAGATATTTGTTAACATTACATTTAAATTCACGCAGTCGTGGAAACAGGAAGCAGGGAGGGAATTCAAAAAGCAAGCTGTTCGATTAAAGAAGGTATTTCAATAGAAAGGCTTCCGAAATTTTGGGACCCCTACATTGAAGGGATGGGATTTTGCTGCTTGCCTGACTAATCGAGGGTATTTACGTTAAGGGAACACAAGTGCAGCAAGTTCATTGAAATACTTGTAAAAGAGACACAGGGATTCAACATTGCTGTGATGCGACAGGTGCTGGAGACTGGTAGACAATATGGACCTATTAGATCAGAGGCTCTTTTTATCCTGTCTAAGAGAGAGAGAGAAAGACTAGTGAATGGTGCACCAACCCAGATATGGCAACAATACTCAATGCTTGAGTTTGTTATTATTATTATAACGGCCAGTAATTTACAACTTAAAAGGAGCGTCTATAATATTGAGATGTTACATGAGAGTGGGATTACGTTCTAAGAGCGTGCAAGATTCAAAAGTTTGATTGCTTCACCGCTAAGAATTTGATTACGTTCTGAGCGCGTTCAATATTCAATCGTATAATTGCTTAATGGCTAAGAACTTTGTAACGTTTATTACTATGCTAGACACTTTAAAATATTGTGACTAGTTTCGTAATTCACATTATTGATTGTGAGATGGTTAGTTTTTATGTAGAGGTCTTCAAGAATTTTTAATCTTTTGATGTTGGTATCGTGGTGTATTATTTTAGTATTGTTAACTAGTATGTGTCTATATTGAGAAGGTGGGTCAGTCATGTTTTTTTAGGTGTTGGCAAATGGAGATAGTGTCAGAGAGATGTAAGGTTAATCTTCTGGAAAGTGTTGTGGTAGTGAAACCGATTTAAGAATTAGTTTTATTGTTATTGGCGGAGATACATTCTCCCATGGGGCATTGAAACTGATATATTACATTGGTTCTTCCTTTTACTTATAATAAGCTAGTCCAATTATTTTCTTTTCTTTATTATACTAGATTGTTAATAAACAGAGAGAGAAAGAGGAGGAGGAGGAGGTCAGAGATATGAGTGAGAAATATCGTATAAAATTAGAGCGAAGGTTCAAACATCATAAAGAGGGAGGCATGTCACTCGCAAATTTCGGCTAATAATGATTTTATTTTTTACAAACACAACTCAATCCTTATACTGTGGAATATTTAAGCATGTATTTTGTGTAATTATGATATATAGGAATACAGCCATATGCAAAAAAGAGTTGTTTTTATATTAATATTTTCATTAATAATTATATCATTATTGATGATCATGATTATGATGGTATGTGTGTGTGTGTGTGTGTGTGTGTGTGTGTGTGTGTGTGTGTGTGTGTGTGTGTGTGTGTGTGTGTGTGTGTGTGTGTGTGTGTGTAGCAGCCACAGGAAGCTGTTTCGTCATAGCGAGCGCAACTAATCCTGAGATTCGAATCCCGGACGCTAGGTCAGTTCCAAAACGTGACGACTAGAGTAGTTTTTAAACCCATATATTATTTCAATCCTAGCTTAGTACTTATTTTTAAAGGGACACGTCAATCGAAGGGATGCTGCCTTCCCAATTCCATAAACACTGGATGTAGAATCACAACCCAGTAGTGCATGGATGAAAAGAATGTTGGAACAGACCACATCTCCCAATGATTTTCTCATCTCTTTGATGGTCCAGACTTTCACACTTTTTGCACTATCCTTTGGTTGTGGTGTGAAGAAGATGTTGTAACCATCATCTCAATTGGCATGATAATATAGAACGACCAATAGGTCAGTGGCATCTGCTATCAAAATGGTTTCTCCTGTCTAGAGCAGTCTTCACAATCAATACGTCAGCGTCTCCAGATGCATGGACTACTTTACAACCTGCTTCCTCCAAACTCTTTCCCAGCAAGTTGATGAAAAATTGTTTGTTTTCTTGATTAGCTAGGAAAACATCCTTTTTTTAAATTTGAACACCATTAAAAGGATAAGATTAACACCAACAGAGCCCCATGCTCGGCGTCGGTGAGTCGCGTTTTTAATGGATGGACCACTTTAATACCCATCAAAGACAATGCATGCTTTTCCATATCTAGTTGTGACATATCTGCGGTATTGAGCACAGATCTCATCAAATGTGCGATCTTTTAGCTATGGGAGGCGTTAAAGTCGTGCTCCACCATCTAAGAGATACTATGGATTTGAAGACTGTGAACCTGATTATACAGGGGAAGTTCGTTCCCATATTGTGTCTGCCAAAGCCGTTTTTTTTTGCCTTTCACGGTAGTCCGAAAGAATCAAAAAGTACAGGTGGGTAACCACAAAGCTGACAATGGAAATGTTTTTGCTGCTTCTGAGTAAAGGGTTCATTGGTAGATAGCACACACAGTATCTGGAATAGGAGTTGCGGATCAGCCTCAACTGCTTCATCTTTGCTGAGCGAAACTTTTTACCCAAGTGTAATTGCCTGCTCCTTTCTTTTAAAATGTACTCGTGGACATTTTCTCCAACCATTGAAGCTATGATTGCCTCTCCTATGGAGTTTGCTCTGTCCACATTCACCTTTTTGTCTACAGTTACTACACTTGAAATGCTGTGAATGGACGAATCTTACGTGAAAGGGTCATATGTCTGGAGAAACGCAAGGAGCTTCCATGTATCCATCTCATCTCGCTCTTTTCTTGCTGAAGTAGCCTCCTGGTGTTGGTCACTGGTGCCATAACGAATGCCTGCTAGTTTTTGCATTGTAAACTTAATTTCAGCACACGCTTGCAGTGATAGCGTCCAAACCAATCGTTGAATTACGCCTATTCCACTGCCATGAGTCATCATGCTTTTCATTAGCACCTGCTCAATAACCAGATCCGTCGACAAGGCAGCCCAGTAGCGGTCACTCCGTCTAATCACATGGAATCCTTCAGAAAATTTCTGGTACACTTCAGGATTGCTTTTCGACAGCCCCTGCATTTGCTTCAAGTACAAGTAGGCCGACTTTGCATATAGGATGTGTTCTGCTGCAGCGAATATTGGCAGCATTTTCCTTACAGCGTCAAGGTGCAATTCTTAGTTCCAGGTGCGCTCTGCCTTGATAAATAATTGCGGGATCTTCACTATATCAATGTATTGAATCCACAATTTTGCTGTTCGCTGGTTAACCATCGCCTCCTTCACGTGGTTGATTCTCTGTGCAATCCTGGTCATAGACTCTGATGACAGAACATTATTCAATGTATCAGTTCCATGAAGGAGACCTTTCGCCATTTCTACTAATAGATGCCACGAAACAGTAAAATAAATGAAAATACGTAACTGCTATGTTTGGGATTAGAAGTAAATTCTCTTTTAGCCATGACTTACTTCATTTCTGTTGTACTATTTTATAGAAAACAGTTTTTGTTTTATTTTTTTAACTTTTATTTGCCCGAAAAAAGAATATTGTCACTGATGCGCAAGGGTCTACTGTGATAGGGAACAGATTTATAGAGGGAACCTGGATGAGGAGTTTGGTAGCAAAATGTTTGTTCACATTACATTTAAATGTCTGCATATTTATGCGGTCAGAGAAAACAAGGAGTGGGAATGGAATTCCAAAGGCAAGCGGTTCGAGAAAAGGGGCTATTAGAATAGAAAATATTCCTGCATCTAAGGACCTATACAATGAAAGGTGGTATTTTGCTGCTAGTCGGGTGGGTCGGATGTATTTTCGTTGAGGGGAGTATAAGTGCAGTAGGTACATAGGAGCAATTCCGTGAAAGTACTTGTAAAACATTTTCTTTTACTATCTATGGGGTTCACTGCGCCACTTGTAATCTTGTAACGTGCCATTGTCGGTGCATGTGCCATAGGTTGGCTATCTATGACCTAGGATGACACGTTTGACCGAATGATTTATTGCGATGTTAACGAAGTCTATTCTGAATAAAACTGACTGGGTATGTACGTGTGCGTGTGCGTGTGCGTGTGCGTGTGCGTGTGTGTGTGTGTGTGTGTGCGTGTGGTGGGGGGTGTAAGTATGCAATTTTACTAGTTGTTAATTAGCAATTACTGGGAAGGCCGAAACGATTATTTCCCCATTAACTGTAGAATGTTTCAAAATAAAGTTATTAACTTAGAAAAATAACAGAAAACATTTAAAATCAACATTTAAAGCCTTAAGATTGGTTGAAAGAATCTTGTTATTCACATATATACTAAAATACTCGTCCGAAGATGGGTAAAATTGGTTCCTCCGAACAGAACGCGTTTGCACCACTTTTATGTAACTCTACGAAGATTAAAATAAATATATAATGATACTAAACCTTATGTCTACAATCCTTATTCTAATTTTTATCGAAATCTATTATATGATTTTGATTATAGAAAATATCTAAATTTTAAGGGGAAATTAAGGGAGAAATTGAAATTCAGGGAATTTTGCTTAATTAATGTCTAATGACTATGGATAAAATTTAATGCTAATTTGATATATTTTAATTTTGAAATGAAAGAATCTGCTGCTAAAACCCCTTTAAATACTCCAAAGAAACTGAAATTTGGGGAATATTTATTTATTGATGTCTAATATATATTGTTAAACTCTCACAAAAATTGAGGTATGAGAATTTCTATGACGGGCTTCCACCTTCTACTTACCAATAAACTGAATAAAACTAAATATATCCCATAGTTTGACTCCTCACGCCTAGCAGCTGTGTTCCAAAATTCATAATGGTCGGTTGTTTAAGAGTGAATCCTAACATACAAATATATAAACATGTACAGATACCTAACTTTATATATATGAGTGTGTGTTTACCGATTAGAAAAAGGCAACACAGAGGGCTCAATTACGTGTGTAAGAAATATATGTATTTTTGGTATACAATACAATGATTATAGCTTTAATGCCATTGGTTTCTAGAGCGGGGACTACAATTTTTGCCAAATCGTAAAGTCGAAACGCTAAATGTCAAAGTCACAAAAATACGGATGATGTACAAGGTTCGCTACTCACTCACTTAAGAATATGATAAAACAAGCAGGCAAACACGCGTACATACATACATACATACATACATACATACATACATACATACATACATACATATGAATATGTGAGAGGGAGAGAAGCCGCACATTCAATTTATCATTTGGCGTAAGACGATATTTTTGTTACTCTAGCAAAATTGTGGTCACCGCTTTAGGAACCATTGGTTTTATTTACTCCTCCCCAGGAGTTAGGCACAAGGCCAGTTTTATCCTACTCCCACAAGTAAGATGTGCCCCAAGATCGGGTTGAGAAAGTGGGGTTTGAAAAGCCAGCGCTCGAGAGGTGAGCACTCTGACCATTTAAAAATTGCCTGGGCAGCCCCGTCGGCATTCCCCGGTGGGGGCGCCTCAGACAGTAAGCAATAAACTTACTCCTCCCCAAAGAGGGGAGGCAAAGCCTGGGAGGGTGGACCTCCTGGAATTGCACAGGACAGGCGTGCAGTATCCATCGGAACAGATACTACACTTTGATCTTAGCCAAAAGGCCAAGAAACCCAAGTATGGGGTGCAGTATCCATCGGAACAGATACTACACTTTGATCTTAGCCAAAAGGCCAAGAAGCCCAAGTATGGGGTGCAGTATCCATCGGAACAGATACTACACTTTGATCTTAGCCAAAAGGCCAAGAAGCCCAAGTATGGGGTGCAGTATCCATCGGAACAGATACTACACTTTGATCTTAGCCAAAAGGCCAAGAAGCCCAAGTATGGGGTGCAGTATCCATCAGAACAGATACTACACTTTGATCTTAGCCAAAAGGCCAAGGTCCCTATTTACTTGCTAATTCACGAAAGCAGGGTTAGAGACAAGGTCACTTTTTAATGTGTGGAAAACCCAGCTCCCTCAAAGGGGGAACTCTGAATTGTTACAAAAATAAACATTGCCTCAGTCTATAAAGATTTCTCCTTCACTGACCATTTACTTTGTATTTACAGTGGAGGATTTATTTCCGAATTGATTTATTTTCGAATTGATTCATGTCCGAATTGATTCCAGACGGTGGGGGTTATCTGACTTGCTATTCGTTTTCTCGTTTCCTTCACCACATTAAATGGTTTAATCCGAAGGTGAGAAAGAGGCATTTTTTTATTCGTAAATGACGAGAATGATTTATATTTATTAATATACAAATAAATACACATTGGTCTTCATTATAGAGTGGAGGATATAGCGTCAATTATAGAATTATCGTTTTTCCTTAAACTGGCAGTTACGTTAATGCTTGCATTGAAACATTTTTAAAACGTTCTTAATTCAATTTAAGTTCTTCATTCAACTTTACTAGGTCATATTAGATATATATGTTCATGTGTATGCGTTTGTGGAAGACAGTCATGTGTACGCGTGTGTAAATGTGTATGTATATGTGTCTGCGTGTGTGTCTTTGCGTGTGTAACCAGTCGAGCATGAATCCAGAAATAGGGCGTGTCGTTTGCAGAGACCACCACCATTGAAAAAAAAGGTTGTTGGAACTTCTTCCAGGGGCGAGTTTTAAACACGCTACGGCAACAAACGCCTCTAACTTTAAACGCTGACCACCTGTTAATAAACATTAATATAATTTAACTCCCCCCTCCCTCCCTCTCTCTCTCTCCCTCTCTCCCTCTCACTCTCTCTCTCTCTCTCTCTCTCTCTCTCTCTCTCTCATATCTATTATTAATGGAAAGTTGATATATGTCTGCCTGAAGTAGCAATTATACTATTACTTCTATTTATAATGGAGATTTTGTCTCTGTCTGTCTGTCTGTCTCTCTGAAGCTGAAACTATACCTTTAATATCCTGTAATGCTCAATTCACTTTACTATACTATTTTTTTTCAGACTAAGGTACTATATTTCAATGCTCAATTCAGAAGGGTGGCGTAATATCTGTTCTGTTGTCATGATACCATGCTCACGGGGATTACCTTCTCCATTTTCTTTTCGGTAGAAGTAGTGTAGTAGTTGTTCTGTAGTATATGTTCGTTCGTCATATATATTAACAAAGATATGCAACCA
>OY744521.1:106654164-106656664 GCA_963556195.1 Sepiola atlantica
ACACCTCATATTGCAATCAACACAGTACACACGCAAGGAATAAACTTCTCTTAATTGTTTTCGAAAGAATGTGTGGTTAGAGAGCCTTGAACACTAACCCTAACCCTAACCAAAAAAGACCGTACTTCAGACAATTATTCAATGAGAAATCGCTGAAGCTCGATATCTCTTCGGACAGATAGAGAGCTTACGCTAATTTAAATCAACTCAATTTTCGTCATTTTACAAGGAGCTGAAAAGATCATGGCGTGACGCGAAGATTTGACTATTGAAAAAAAAATTAAGGGCGTACGGTGTAGATATTTTCCCTTGTAGATTACAAGCCTAAATAGCACCTAATATAGTCCTTGAAAAACAACATTTTCCTATCTTGATTCATCTTTTTTACAAAGGAAAGTCGTATTTCTTTCTATATGTGTGTGCGTGTCTAGCTAAAACTCAAAATATACCAAAGATGCTCTGACAAACCTTACATATTACGATTTAGTATGGTCCCAGGTAGGTTATGGTAAAATTATTGTAAATTAATACGCTTAGTGTCATCAGGGGTACAAACAAGGTCAGAAAAAACGATACTTTTTCTTAGTAATAAATGTTCGAAAAAGAACACCAAAACTGGGTCAAACAGTCAGCTGCTGATTACCTTTTCTTTTTCTATACATGTTCTCTTTGTTCTATTATGTTAAAACAGTTGCAAAATTTCGCGCATGAAATAGAAAGAGAGCGGGGATGGATGTTAAAAAGTAACGGGGCTGTGAGAATGAAAGAAAGAATATATTTTAGCCGTATGTGTTGCACACACTTGTTTGACTCTACTATTTTGTCATCTATGCTCCCGGGCAACGCGGGATAGCCCTGCTAGACATCCATAAATTAACTCCGTGTCGAACTATTGTACACAAGAAGAAGAAGAAGAAGAAGAAGAAGAAGAAGAAGAAGAAGAAGAAGAAGAAGAAGAAGAAGAAGAAGAAGAAGGGTCAGCTGATGGTGATCCCGAAAGACGGTTTTGCAGACTCTGTAAGAAAAAATGGGGAATGTTTCGGGATAAATGTGTTACATCCCAAGAGAAATATTAGAAGGCGGCATTGACCGATTTAACTAAGCGAAATTGTATTGGATTTTAGGTTTTTATTCAGTGATATTATGAATTTAAAGCATTTCCCAATAGACATTATATAATATGTATTATATGGCGCTAATATGCTGACATCGATTCATCATGAACATACGTATTTCAATAATTCTTTGAGAGTTTAAATTTATTCAAGGTTTTTCCCCCTCCTAAAGAATTACAAAAGAAAAAATATTTGGATGTTACTTTTATTTAGCAAAGTGCGACAGAGTTGTTTTGAAACAATGCTACTATTTTCGTGGCATCATGACCAAATTTGGCACAGATATCTAAATACATCCTAGAACGCCGAATAAACAAACGTGTCTCTTCCCCAAGCGCCATACATCTCGTAATATGGCGGGAGATTCGTCGATCTCTTTCACGTGTTAGGTTGTTGGCTCCATCTCTCCAGATCTTTGCCTTTTTCTCTCTGTGACATTCCTCGTCCGACAATTCTTTGTCATTCACTGGCAATTGATTAAAATACGTGACAACTTTTATATTTCAAAGAAGTATAGCTTTTATTTTTATTTTATATACAGATATGCGTTATTTACGGAAATGGAAAGAGAGGCGCAAAGAACGAGCGCATAGACAATCCATCCCTATTGACGGGCGAATCCCCGGCTGTTGTCTGTCCTCTTGACCCCTCTCCTGTCACTGAATTATCTTATGACCTCTATCTCACCAAAGAATCTATCCCATCTGGCGTGATAATTACTCATCTGAAAATCAGCTGTTCGTTCATAAACTCACAGGATGTCAAATGTTTTACCTGGTTTCGTGTAATGTTCCTTATGGAATTTGAATTGATTGTACTTCAGCAGTTTACGGACCGTGCGATGTTTTACATGGAATTTCCAAATTAAATTAATTTGTTAAGGTATCTTGTCTATTAAATTGTTGGGTGAAAGTACAGAATAGTTAAGAAAGCCCCCCCCCTCCCTATGTAAAAAATAAGTTTCTAAATAATAACGTTATTATTTCAGCACGGACCGTAAACGGCAGAAGTACCAGATTGTGCTTATAATCTTATTCTAATTCAATTTATCTGTGATTGGTCAACATTATCTGTTTATGCGAGTTGATTGTCGCACTCGAAGGTAATAAGTACCTCAGCCTTAAAAGATTCCACTCACTCTAACTTAACAGATACTACAACTTGATCTTAACTAGAAGACCTGGTGTTTTTCGGCATTCAAAAAAACAAAAAGGTTTATATGCCGTAAAACAAACATCACCCAATTAAGGAATCGTTTCCAGGAGTTATTCTGTTTTCATATTAAATAATCCCAAAATGGTTAATATACCTACATGCCATATATATATATATATATATATATATATATATATATATATATATATATATATATATATATATATATA
>OY744521.1:106664164-106671664 GCA_963556195.1 Sepiola atlantica
GAAACTCGTTCATATATACATCCGATTGGAAAGCAATTTGCTCTGCATTGTCTATCTGAGCGTGAACTGAAGCAATTGTTTCACAAGGTCTTCCAATTGTCTGTTTGATGAAATACAAGTCAGGTGATTCCGTCGCAGGACCAACTTGCTTATCCGTCGCATTTTTAGTCAGCGGATACGAAAACCTAATAGCAAGACGGGCTTGGGTACTATAGCCAATAAAGCTTCATCGGTGCCGTAAACATCGGTAAACTCCCATTCTTCCGGTACTCTGATACTCCGATCACCAAGCGCTTTGGCTCTTCGCGTTTCTGAAACCGTCGTCTTTCAAGTCCCCCTTGCACTGCGGAACCTTCTCCCTTTTAACAGTTATCAAGTCGTTTTCTTTCTTTCTCGACGTTCCACCCACAATGGACTCGTCCACGATTCATTTTTGCCACTCTTCATTATCTTACACTAATAATAATACTACTATTACTAATAATAATAATAACAATACTCTCCTCAACAACAACAGCAACAATAACAATAACAATAATAACAATAATAATAATAATAATAATAATAATAATAATAATAATAATAATAATAATAATAAAATGAAAGGAATTAAATTACTACAATTTTAAGAAAGAAAAGAAAGACATATTCGTTCTATTTATTCGACGAATATCCAACTGATAATGACCGTTATTATTACTTAATAGTTTTGACCCTGACAGAGATGAATTGTTTTAAAAAGAATATTATCATTAATAGTAAAGTACACAGATTGATGTAGAAAGCACCATGGAATTTCCACGGGGTCCCGCTAGTTATAATAATAATCCTCTGTGACATGGAGAACAAACAGATAAACTCCACGAAGTAAGAAGATAAGACGTAATAATAGTCAACAATAAGGAAAAACCTGACAAATCATACATTTCAGCATCCCAGCAGATCACAAGGCTAAGATTAAAAAAAGGGCAGTAAAACACAGCAATTACATAAAACTTGAAAAGAATATGGAACATGAAAGAAAATTATTATTATGCCAATAATTGTAAGAACACTTGGAACAGTTAAAAAAAATATGGAAAAAAGACGAGGAAAAATTTGAATGAAATGGAAGATCAACACCATACAACACTGATAAAAACAGCAGAAATATTAAGGAAAACCTTCCAGAGCGGAAACCAACCAACATAACAAAGGAACGCCAGCCAACAACAGTTGTTGAAATAGAAATAGAACCAAAACATAGAAAGAACATCACACGAGCCCAAGGAAATTAAAACTTCGACAAATCCCATAATCTGACATCCCCCAATAGACACACACACACACATATATATATATATATATATATATATATATATATATATATATATATATATATATATATATATATATATATATATATATATATAATGTTTGGAAAATTAACTCAGAGATTATGTCCTTTATACATATAGAACATATATCGAAGTTTTGCCATCGATTTGATTATAAATAAACACTTTTATTTTATCCACATACATGTTTCGTCTTTCTAAAACTCGTCAGTGCGGATGAGCTAAAGCTCTGTCACTGGTTGCTGGATTCGAATGCCGGACTAAAGTTACTTTTTGACTTCCATTACACGCCCTTGTCGCCTCAAAATCTCATGATGTAACTTTATGAGAAGGGAATTAAGCCTACTTAAGAATCAGACAGTGTCCAAATTTTCCTTTTTATTTAATCAAAGGGAGTGAACTGCGCATATAGCTTCAATTTAGAATCTCGTATATTCTCAACAAGATGTTTTACTTTTTATTTTGAAAAAAAATGCAATAAAATATTATTTAAAAAAATGTTTTTTTAATTTTATCCGCATACATATATGTGTCGTTTTTCCAAAACTCGTCAGTGTAAAGTAGATTAAGCTATGCCATCGTTCGCTGGGTTTATATATATATATATATATATATATATATATATATATATATATATATATATATATATATATATATATATATATATAACAACAACAACAACAACAACAATAATAATAATAATAATAATAATAATAATAATAATAATAATAATAATAATAATAATAATAATATATATTATTATTATTATTGTTGGTGGTGGTGGTGGTGGTGGTGGTGGTGGTGTTGTATTATAGTATTTTAACGGACAGATACATGGAGACAGACTCGCATGCTCACAGACGTTTGAGACTCAGTAATATATGGAAGTCGTTATCTTTCATGTCTGACCCAGGTCAAGTACTCTGAATTATGCTTCTTGTTTCTACGTCTGAGAAATCGGCTTATATTGATAAGAATAATTATCGTGATTCTAATTAAGTTTCATTGTTCAATCTTTAGTCCAACATGACATTCATGATGTTTTCTTTCTACTTTTTACGAACGTCTATTAACCAAAATCAATGAATATTATTTTCATTTTAATAAAAAGAAAAATGAATAATATAATGCAGAACTAATTGAATTTCATGCAGTAGATCACCGTACATTTTCTACGAACATTGATTTATAAAGATCGCATGTTGATAGCATACTACCGTAGCCAATGGACTCAGTTATGCCGAGTTCAAATCTAATAAGATCTATTTACGCACTAATACAGTATGTGCTTGAAAGTTTTCCACTGGCTTGGGTAAGACCAGCAAGGGGAGCAACCTGCTAAACTGATCACGCCGGAGTCACCAGTTTAGAAAGTTGCTATAGCGTGCTGAAAAAAAAATAATAGCAGCCGCGTGTGCTTCTACAGGATATATTAGCCAAAACGTAATGGAGATATTTTTTACTTGGATTATTGTCAGTAGTTTAAAAATTTCGTCCTCCATGTCTCGTTGCTGAGTTTTCTTAGTCCTACTGTTATTTTAGACTTTCAAGTTTACTTTTTTTATTCAATTGATTTGGTGATTTCTATTTTTTATTTAATTAATATAATGTTGTCTTCTTTTCTTGTTGATTAGTTGCGTTTTAAAGATTTCAAGTAGTGAATAAGAATTAAATTGCGAAGCAATAGCGAGCGAGCTAATTCAGCTAGTATATAAATTTAATTTATGTTTTCCATTAACTAACAAGAATTCGAGTAAGTTAGTCTATTTTGTTATTTTGTTATTTTATTATGTTTTTTAGTTGTGTTTATCTTCCTCCCACAACGGTAAGATGTGGCACAAGGTCGGGAAGGTGCGACTGAAAAGCCAGCGCCCTAGAGGAAGAGCACTCTGGCTTACAAAAAATGCCTAGGCAGCTCCGTTTGTATTCCCCGGTAGGGGTGCTTTAGTTGATCAGCAATAAACTAACCCCTTCTAAAAGGGTGAGAAGGCAAAGCGTGGGAGGGTGGATCTCCTAGAACTGTACAGGACAATATCTCAGACCGACGGAACAAGGCCGGAAGACCAAGACGGTACTGGTCTACAGAGTGTAGCATCCATCGGAACATATACTACACTGATTTTAGCCAAAAAGCCAATGAAGGATTTTCATTTATTTATTTTAAAAAAATTGTTTATGTTTTACTACTTTAAACGAATTATCTGTGACATAGATGAGAGAAACAAAAAAGTAAAGTGGCTGGGGATTCGTATATTGGAAGAGAATAATGTTATACACATTTTAGTTTTTAGGTTCTTATGCAGAAACCCAGCAACGACGGGTTTTCCCTTCTAGTATAAAATAATGGCCAATAGCAGTGCAGGTGGTTATGTTTTACAACGCAGAATCGATATTTTGTTCACCTTTTGCCGTTCAAATTTGTGTCGGTCTGGCCTGAGGCCAAACCTTTGGGGTACGCAGGTTTTATGGTGGCAACGAACCAAAATATCCAAAACAAAAAAAAATCGGTAACTTCAACAAATCGCAAATGAATTCCCATCATAAAAGGTTGGTCCTATTGTTTAAATGTCTAAAATGTTCTTGTTCTATTTTTCTTTTTGTCTATTGTTGCGAAATTAATATTTCATTTGTCTCCCATTGATTGCAATGGCGATCATCAGAAACAAAGTCCGGGATGAGGAAGACGTTACTTGAATACGGTCATTTTTTCTTTTCAAACAATTCTCTGTTTTGTGCTTGGTTTGTGCGTTTTATCGCATTTGGACCCCTTTTTAGGGTGACTTAATACTAGAAAAGTAGTATTTTATTGGTTTGGCTTGTCTGTTTTACGACGTATCAACCATGGCGCGACACACATACATACATACATACATACATACATACACACACACACACACAAACACGCTTTAAGCTAAGTCGCATAATTTAATTAATATATATATATATATATATATATATATATATATATATATATATATATATATATATATATATATATATACACTTTCCTTTAAACTCTTTCGGGGAATAAGGAAAATGTCTCTATTCTAACAGTTTTCTTAGACGGAATAAGTATTTAAAACCTCAAGCGAAATAAAATATATTCGTGCGAATAACATAATGGAAGGAAAAAAATGAAAAAGATAGGCTAGTGCGAATCAAGTATCAATATGTTCGACGGATTGCTGTGTGTGTCTAACTTCCGACACAAACTTTATATGTTAAGTCTTAAAGATTAGTACTTATTCTGGAGTATTCAAAATATATATTTAATTCAGTAATAACAGATATTGAGAAGGCTCGGCGTTGTACATGTACAACTTTTTCGTTTTTATATGGCGTTTAAAAAATAAATAGAAATTATCAATTACTTCTCTCACCATGAGGGCAGAGTTAGACACAGGGTCAGGTTTTAATGTTAAATAATAACCTGTATCAATATCAAATAACGTTCGCAAGTAAACTTTTACGAGTAATTCAATGATGATGTTAGTTTTGTATTTAGAGTTCAGTTTGAGGGGTCAACAATATTGTGGGGTCTGCGTTTGCGCCGAAGATCCATAAGCAGCAAAGACGACTTTTTATTTTAATATATTTTATTTTATACTAGCTCTACCTACACGGCGTTGTGAAGTAATTTTAGTTATTAATTTTTATTTGTTGGCACATTTTTTTAATTAAGGTAGATAACTCCTATTATATTATTCAATTTAAAATATTAAAATTGGATTTTTATTTTTAGGTTATTTTTTTTTATCTTTGATATTAGCAGTCGTGTGAGCAGAGCTAAGTAATTTTTGAAAATTTTAGCTAAATACATTATTATATTGAAAATAACACGGTACAACAATAACACATTAAAATTAACTAGTCAAAATCAAAGTTTGATTTATTAGCTTAAATGCTATTTGGGCTTCACTTTAAAAATCCGACAAGATAACTTTTTATGTTTGATGTCACTTGACAATTGAAAATTATAGAAATTAATAAATAAGGATTTAAATGTTAATATCGGCTCTAAGGTTGGAAGCAATAATACACAGGGTTCCTCGTTCATTCCCAGGCAACACTTGGAGTGCTTGCTAGTAATAAAATATTAAAATAGATTCGATGAGGCATTCGAGTGTTTATATAAAGTATTACATCGACAAAAAATATTTAACTGGTTAAGTTTGGTTGTTTGGTTGTTTTGTTTTACGGCATATCAACCCTTTTCAGGTTATTTAATGCCGAATGCAGTCATTTTGGTGAAAGTTTTTATGCTTCAAGTTGTTTATATCTTCAAATATTTATTCATGGTGCCTAGTTTGGTTGTCCCGCTTTACGGCACATCAACCCCTTTCAGGCCACTCAATGCCGAATGCAGTCATCCTGGTGAAAGTTTTTATGCTTCAAGTTCCTCACACGTTCAAATATTTATTGATGGTGTTTGGTTTGGTTGTTAAAGTATATTTGTTTTCTTCTCTTTTTTGTTTCTTTCCCCTTTTAATATCTGTTTCTATTTAACCCATAGTTGGGACCCTAACAGGTACTACCACTCCGGGTCAGGGTGGACCTGGGAGCAATGGTAATTAAGAGGAGGCTCCACATTCCCCAAAGTCCGTAAGCCGGATCTCACCATCGAATGTAGTTTAAGGTCATATCCAGGACCGGGAGTAGGGTAGGAAAAATAAAATAAAAAAGGGGAGGGGGAAAGGGAGAAGGGCTGTTGTTTTTGTTTTTGGTTTTGTAGAACATAATTAAGTTTTACAAAAAAAAAAAAAAAAAAAAAAAAAAACGTCAATGTAGGTGAATTTCGTCTCAGGGAGCTACAGGGCAGCCTGATCTGGTATCACCAGTAACTGGTTAAGTGTAATGGTGATCTACCCTATTCTGTCACTGTATGGACTCTTTTTTTTTCATTTTGCTTCAGTAAGTTCTCATAAATGAAGGGGCTTACACTTGATTTCTTTATGAGATACATAAATATCCGAGTGTTCATTTAGATTCTCCTTACCTCTCAACGCTTGAGTTAGTAAAGCAGTTGAGAATATTACTTTCCTTTTTTCCAATTGACAAGTTAACTAGGTTGTGGTTAGTTTATTGCTAATCGCCTGAGGCGGTCCTACCGAGGAATGCCGACGGGGATGCCCATGCATTTTTTGTAGGCCAGTTTGCTCACCTTCTCGGGCGCTGGCTTTTCAAATCCCACTTTCCCGACCTTGTGTCACATCTTACCGCTGTGGGAGGTAGATAAATAGCTTATGGTCTGTTTTGGTTTGGTCGGATTCCAGAGCAAGAATTCATCTGGTTTGGTGGACTATCCAGCTTAGTTCTGTTACTTAAGGTCACATCACTAGGGGAAAGTGCACCATTTCTCATATGAACCAGTGCATAGCCATGCCGATGAGATCTTATTTGGGCTTCGAATACTATGTTAGTTTGAATATTTGTGCAGGGCGAAGTATCATCATGTTAGTGTATTGTAACAAACCCCTGTACAGGGAGACCGAAAACACTCGAGGATGGTGTCTAGTGGGCATTCACACTTATTCTTGAGTATGAGCCGTTATGACCTATCAGTAGAAGGGTGAAGAGAAACAAAGTAGGGAAACAACCTCTGTCAACCCATTACTTCTGTACTTTCTGTTAATACAATTTCTTGTTAATTATCTGCTGTTTGTGTTATTTCTTCTGAACATTTAAGACCACGACATTAAGTTATTTATTGATTCTATACTAGACGTTTCGTTTAACGCGAACTTCCTCAGTGTTTACAGGGCGAGTCAGAAGTAAGCGGGGTGTAAACATTTTTAATTTAAGTAATAAAATGTATTGATAGCAATAAATATTATTACTTAAACTAAAAATAGATTGGCTGCCCGGTTATATCTGACTCACCATGTATTATTATGAGTGGTTTTCTGTTTTTGTAAGTCAGTTTATAATTAGTTTTTTTTTTTAATATCTTCTACTATCTATATATATAAAAGTCAACGTTTGTTTGTGTGTTATAGAAATCGATATGTTAATAGTTAGAACGTTCAAATAAGTTTCAATAAGGGGTACATTTTTTTCGCAGAAGCTAAAGACACCACTGTAATTTTCCTTCGATTCCATCTGAGGTCACTAGATGACATTATCGCTTAAGTCCATAAAATAACTTAAACATATTAGAACGTAA
>OY744521.1:106676664-106706664 GCA_963556195.1 Sepiola atlantica
TCAGTATGAAATGGTCCCAAAAAAGTCTATATGCCGTTAAAAAAAATCAACAATCAGACACTCAGACGCACATATAATATACCTGGTGCGGCATTCGCCCTGGTTGGATTGCGTTCTATGGAATATTAAATGCTATGTATATCCCGGTCAGGGAAGATGACGACATTAGGTTGTTTTTTTTATTAAGGTGTTGCTGTTTCCTCTCTCATACAGCACATGGTATTCCCAAATGGTCACCCATCTGGTACTGACCAGACTTAATATCGCTTAAATTCAGTGTGCCAACGTGATCATGCCGTATATACATATCGTATATGATAGCGTATGTTAAGTACTCGGTTAATGAAAGGGCTAGAAGTTTCGATTGTTCAAACATACAGTAAAAAGCAATATATGTTATACTAACATAACACCTGTTGCTTACATAACGCCTTTTCTTTCTTCTTACTCTAAAAATAATTGCAAGTTAATTTCTTTTTTAATAAATAAAACGGAAGTCACTTCTTTCAATTGATTTATTTAAAATATTGACAAGGTTTTTAATCTTCATTAAGTCGACGGAAAGACAAAATTCTACTCATGGCAGCTTATTTGATTTGGGAACAATTCATCTTGAAATGGGTAAAATGTAGATGCTTGCTCCAGCGACATCAGTTAAAACTGATGTGGAAAAATCTATAATCGATCGGCATAACATTTCTTCCTCGTCTTACTACATGAAGAAATCAATGATCAATGTAATTTTTTCAACTTATCATATTAATAACCGTTCGCTGATAACTTAAAGAATATGTAAATACCAACGGAGCTGTGTAGAAATTTCACGAAGGCTGACGTTTTAACCCTTTAATTAATTTATTTAGTGTAACAATCTGAATCTTGTCAGCCAAGTATACTTTAAATAAATAAGATGGGGATGGCACGGTGGCTTAGTGGTTAACGACGCGGACTGAGGACCTTGTGCCGGATTCGAATCCTGTTCATTCCACAGAAACACGTTCACTAAAACCCACACCTGACCTTGTGTCTAACCTCCTGGAGAGGAGGTAAATAAAATATTTTAAATAAATAAAATGAATGTCACTTTTAAGTCGACGGCGACAAAAAAAAAACTCTATTTATGATGTTTTATTTGATTTTGGAACTATTCATTCTGAAATTAGTAAGGTCTAATTTTTAAGCAAAGGCGACATCAGATACTTCTCGATTACGTCGATTTGCACATTTCATTTTTTGCGATCGGATTATTTTATTTTTTTAACTGGCTATTGAAGATAATAAACGCATATACGAATTAAAGGATAGGCGTATTATTATACAGATAGATTTGAATATGTGACGCAAGGACAGGCGTCTATAAATGTGTACATTTTTATAAATCTATAAAAAAAAAGATGAAGTGTGAAGAAACCAGTTTTGCTTTGTTCAAGCTGGTTTGACTCGTTGATCTCCATCAATTCGCTGTTTTGATACCTCATTTTAATACAGCTTCCTATTCCAGTAGAAGGCTTGTGGAACTCTGTTTCTGCTGACTGTTTTCCTCCTACTTATAGACTTGGTCTTTTCAAGACTAAGGCCAATAGGCATCTTATGGCTTTGCGATAATCATCTTTCGTTCTTGTTAGCTTCTTACATCAAGTGGCTTCATGCCGTGTCTGGAGCGATTTCCATATATATAATATATATATATATATATATATATATATATATATATATATATATATGCGTTCATGAGAGGGAGAGAGAGGTGGTGAGAGATTAAAGTACTAATAGACGCGTTTTTTTTCTTTTTCTGGTGCTATCACCTTGTGAATTACATATGTTCATACTTGTACTTATTGTTTTTATCTTGCGGAATCAGGGAAAAAACAACAGAGCTAAATTTGAGATCAGGGCGAGCGGACGTTCCGTCTTTGACTCTCTCTCTAGCGGGGGCTGGGGAGTTGACTGCATATGCAAAGCTGAGTGAGCCAAAAAGATGTCGGAATTCCTGCACAATAAAATATAAGCTATGAAAAACTTTTCTTTGTTTCGACTCTTCATTTTTGCTGAAGTAGAGGCGACGTCTAACAACTTTTGCATTTTAGGACAAATAAAAGAGAGGTGCATAACGCCAGATCAAGTACTATAAAGAACAATGTTTGTTTTTATTTAAAGACTGCAAGTCTTTCGATGTATTGCGACTCTACTTGGCTAGGATCAAAGTGTTGTATATATTCTGATACTGCACTTACTTTTTTCTGTCCTCGGTGAGTGAAGGAGAAATTCTTCTAGACTGAGATATTTTTTTAGTTTTTTACCAATCAAGAGTACACCATTTTGAGGAGCTGAATTTTTTTCACATTGAAACCCGTCTAACTCTGCCATCGTGGGGCGGCAAGTTAATAGGATTCTGGATTGACTGTTTTTAATATATATTTTTTTTTTCATCTTTCGAAAATTACCTACAGGAATTGATTAGTCTTTAAATATGAACTGTACAAGTATTTATTCATAAAAAAGCAGATTTATATAGTTACGACCAGATTAACTTATAATTTTTCTCCATCTCTCCTGAATGTTATGCTAGTCTAATAATACTTAACCAGCAGTTACAGTAGAGGAATAGACATCGAATATAATGTATAGATTTCAATAAAATTATTGTTTTTTTTTTGTTAGAAGCAAAATCTAAGTATCTGTTCTGATACTACACTTCATCTTTTTTGTCTTGGGTGAGTGGGGGAGAAATCCTTCTAGATGGGGTCAATTTTTATTTTTGTTCCAAACAAGAGTGCACCATTTTGAGGAGCTGGATTTTCATCACATTAAAAAGCGACCTTGTGTCTAACTCTGTCCTCGTGAGTAAATAGGGATGCATGCTTCTGTATGTTCAAATACTCTTATACAGTTGAATCATCTTATAGGTATTCTATTTCGACATTAAATTACTAAAAAAAGTGTTGACATGCCGTAAAACAGACAAACCAAACGAAACCAGACTTTTATAGTTACAGATGACCTCAATAATATGTAATGTTTTTTACCTCTCCTAAACACTAGTCCAGTCTAATAATATTAAACCAGCAGTGACAATGGGGATATAGGCGTAGAATATAAACTATAGATTTCAATAAGTGACACTTAGAAAGGTGTTAGTAAATATGTCAGATATAAAAACAGAGAAAATTCAGTGAGTACTCAGAAGTTATCAGCATAAGAAAGAACGAAGAGAAAAACAATAAGAAACGGAACGAGATAAAAAAAGACTTGGACAGGACATTTTGAGTATGCGTATATCGCATTGTCACCGATGTTTTAATATTAATAGACTGGGGTAGTGTTCAGGAGAGCTGGAGAAACGTACACACTTATAGGTTACCAGGGCCTTTCGTAACTAAAACATTAACTGGTTTTGTTGGGTTGTATTTATCTGTTTTACGGCATATCAACCCTTTTTAGGTTATTTATGCCGTAGCACAATACTTATTATAATCGATTCATTGAAGACAAGTTACTATTTAATTCATAGTTTGAGCGCGTGTCATGAGTCATATCTTCCCCAACAATATTAAAACTTAAGTGACACCATTTATTCCTCGTGGAGATTTAGTATCTGTCTGTCTGAAGCTGAGGCTATAGTATTAATTGTATTTCTGAACCCGAAACTATACTATAAACATATTTCAATGCTCAATTCAATTTACTGTACTATTTCAGACTAATGTACTATTTTTCAATGTCACTCAAGGGGTAAGTAGTATAGTATGTGTTCTGTTGTTATGATAACGTCTTCTCATGGATTACCCTCTCCTTTTTCTTGGGCGGTAGTAGTGTAGTGTCTGTTCTGTTGTCATGATACCATTCTCCCAGGTATTACCTCTTTTGGGGAGGTGGAGGGGGTGTAGTATCTGTTCGTTCGTCATGTATACTAGGATTATTATGTGACCAGAGGGAGCATATTATCGGTAGTTAGGATGTTTCAAAAATGTATTTTTATAAATTAATTTTTAAGTTTTTTAATGTATAAATATTTATTCAGATCAGAACACTAGTAAGAAAAGTGAACTAAGAATAACAATTTAAAAAACAGAAAACAAATATGATAATAATTCAATATCAATAATGTGTAATACTACAACATGTAGACAAGATTAGGTTTAAAGCTCTCAAAATTAATACTAGAATTGTCCAAAATACGTAATGATTGAAAGCGTTGAGTATTCAAGCTTTACCACAGACAATGATAATTTAAAAATAATATGAATTAATACGTGTACTCGGCCATAGCTGACGGAATGAGAACAATCTACCCGCTTGGATTAAATTGCAGTTCGAAATTACATACAGGTTTCCGAGTTCGACATAAAAATGTCCAAGTTCGACTAGAAAGTTCCCAAGTTCAAAAAGATACCATTTGAATTAGGTCGGAGGTTACATTGGCCGAAACGTTGTGAATATGACAACAAAGATACAAATAGTAGTTCGAATAATCCAAATAATACAGGGTAACCTCTAAGAAAATGCTACCCATGGAACAATTAATAACATTCACAATCCAACCATATTTAGTACAAATAAACGTTAGTCTATGCTTAACGTGTCCACCAAGTTTCAGTAATGAATGTCCAACAGCTTTTTTTTATCTTTATTGAATGATGTGCGTGACACTTTGATGATCGCCGAATAAGTAGGAAGTATGATCCTGAATGGGCCTCACAATCACCGTACTTTAACCTCCCATATTTTTATCTGTAATGACATCTCAAGGATAATGTCTATCAAAACAATCCTCAGACTATTCCTGAACTTAAGATGGTCATAAGATCCCAAATCAAGACAGTGCCAAGCAGTGGCGTGCAGTGGTCTGGTGTTGCTCTGGTGGTGCCCGGGACAAACTTCTTGATTGTATGTCTCAAAGACTCAAGTATAAGTCCTAGTACTGAGAAATATTATGAGAAAAGGAGATAGTTTTTATATGATTGGATGCCTCCATCTCAATTTGGATGCCCGTGATCATCGCCCCTTCCTCGCTCTGCACGCCAATTGTGACAAGAGAGGAGTGTGTCAGAGTTGTATCCAGGTGTTTATCGTTGAACGGCTATAAAAGTAAAGACGTTGGGCATTCATGTCTAAAACTCGGTGGAAATGTCAGGCATAGATTGAAATTTATTTGTATTAAATAATGTTGGATTGCAGAGCCTATTATAAATGTTATTAACAATTTGTGGGTGACATCTTGTGTTTAAAGGGGGGGAGGTCGCCTGAAATAGAGGCAACGTAAAAAAAAACATTTTTACGGTAAATAAAAATGTTATTAAAAAATCTTTAAAGACTAATGTATTGCATTTTGTTGTTGTTGATGGAAATTGCCTCAGACAAGGCATGAAGCGACTTGATGTAAGGAGCTAACAAGAACGAAAAATGATCATCGCAAAAACAAGAGATGTCTATTGGCCTTAGTCTTGAAAAGACCAAGTAAGAGGAAAACAGTCAGCAGGAAAATAGTTCCACAAGGCTACAGTTCTTGGAATGAAGCTACTGGAATAGCTGGTATGTGTGGCTATGTCTTTATTTAGTTGCATCCCCGCGAGAACAGACTTAGACACAAGATCGGTTTTTAATATGGGGGAAATCCAGCTCCCCCGAAAAGCGGCACTCTTTATTGGGACAAAAATTAAAATTGCCCCGATCTGGAAGGACCTCTTCTTTCGTGGCCCGAGGACAGAAAATATGAAGTACGGCACAAGAACAGATACTACATCTTGATCATAGCCAAAAAAAAGGGCAAGGAGTCGTATACTATGTCGACTTGCCAAACTTAAGCAGAAATGCCCCCTCTCCCGGAATAAATGCGCATAGGATCGTTACACAGGACGTAACGAGTTAATCGTCTATTTTTAACGAGCCTAATAAGTAAGTGAACGGCGTTATTAACATGTCGTGTAAGTTGAAGTAAGTATTTATGTGTCAGGGGAGAATTTTCTATTTGTTTGGGGAGAGATGGGGGGTTCTTTCTTTTCTTTTCTCGAATGAGAGAAATCGGGTTGTTTGCAAGAGAAAAGGTGCGGTTAAGATCAATGTGACATAGCGCAAATGGCGAGTTGGCGCGAATATGAGTAAGAGACAAACCACGAACAAGAAAGGAAACTAATGAACTAATGATACGACTTGATAAGAACGGAAACTAAAAAGGAGCCGACACCTTTTCAAAGTCAGTTGCCACCTACTATAATTCTCTCCTCCTACTACTACTACCGAATTCATCTCTCTTTTCTTGTTGCTTCTCTATTTACTCTTCTTCTTCATTCATCTCTCTCTCTCTCTCTCTCTCTCTCTCTCGATCTATATTTCTCTTCTTTCGTTCTATACCTGTCCTCATTAGATTCTCTACCTACCACCGATTATCCCACTCTCTTCTTCTCTCCTCCTCCCCCCTATATCTCGTTCTTTTTCCTCACTTTCTCTTTTCCTTTTCACTCTTTCTCTTTTCTTTACTTTCTCTTTTTCATTATCCTCTATTCCCTCTCTCACTTTCTTCCCTCGCTTTTTAACTTTCATTTCCCCCTCTCTCTCTCTCTCTCTCTCTCTCTCTCTCCTTCTTCTTCGCTTTCTTTCTTCCCTCTCTCTTCTTCATACACACACTGTTTCTCTCAACACTTTCTTCCTTAACTTTTCCGATTAACTCTCTCTCTCTTTCTTTCTTTCTTTCTTTCTTTCTCTCTCTCTCTCTCTCTCTCTCACACACACACTCTCACACATATATATATATATATATATATATATATATATATATATATATATATATATATATATATCACTCACGCTCTCGTTTTTAGTATGTTCTTCTTAGACGTTGCTCATTACATACTTTCCCTCTTAAAACCCTATCCCCATCCACCCATCTACCCATTTCTCCTTCTGAACTTGCCCTTCCCCTAAATCTCCCACATCTACCTCGGCCACCACCGCCACCCATACACTCAGCCCACACTCACTCGATTAGGGCAACGCATCTTTAGTAATGACAGTCACAATAACTAACTCACTAAGTATTTAAATGGCTAAACAAAACAAAAACCAAAAGCCAAGAAAAGAAAAGAATGGCCACTTACTGGTGGTGACCATTTCAAAGCAGTCATTAGTCACCGAAGTAGATGTTGGTCAGCGATCTGACCTTCGTGCGGACTGACCAATACTAAGCACTGCTACTAATCAATAATACATGGTACTTTATAATGCGATTTCCTTGGAGTTTTATTAAATAAAATAAATCCTCGGAAGCACCTGTTTTACTACCTTTCTCTCTCTACCTCTCTCTTTCTCTCTCTCTCTCTCTCTCTCTCTCTCTCTCTCTTCTTTACTTTCTCCCTTCTTTTCTCTATGTATTCTCTTCCTCTTTTTCACTTTGTCTTATCTTTGTCTCCGTCACTTTATTTTTCTCCTCTCTCTTCATTCTCTTTCTTTCCTCTCTTTCTTCTTCACTTGATCTCTTCCTAACTTTTCTTCACATACACCCTCTCCCTCTCGTTCTCTCTCTTTCTTTATCTCTCACACTCTATGCGACTCATTCAAAAAGTGTTTTGATAAGATAGTGGCGCGTGAAAAACATACTTTCCTTTGTTTTATGATCACAAAAAAACGAAATACTTGACTGCTGCTTTTAAACTGTAATTCAAGTCAGAAATCGCTTTCTAATCGACAGCTTTGAAATAATCGATAAAGAATTACGATATACTAATACTATAGTTGGACATTTTAATCAGAAGAATAAAGTATACGGCATGATCACGTTAACACACCGGTTACCGCTAGATCATCGAAGTTAAGCAACGTTGAGCCTGTCCAGTACCAGATGGGTGGCCATTTGGGAATACCAGGCGCTGTATATAGGAGAACTGCAAAAACCTAACGTCGTCATCTCTCCTGACCTGGATATACTTGCGACTGGGGGCCGCTTGTGAATTTGATATTCCCTAGAAACTTCCTCCTTCGAAGGAAGCCGGTTAAAACCACCTAGAGTGAATGCCACTTCGTTTAGTTCGTTTGTATAAGAAAAGTCTACGGAACGACAGAATCGTATCTATGACGTATTATTCGATTGAAACAATTCGTCTTGAAATGGGTAAAAATCTAAATTTTTGCCAGCTAACGATATCAGATAAAAATCAGGATGGGGGCTGATCGGACGAACTCATTTGTTAAAAAGGTTGTGAAAGATGGTAACGTACGTACAAAGGAAGATGCGTGCGTAATATAATTAACTGGTGGGACCCCGTGGAAATTCCACGGTGCTTTCTACACCAGGCTGTATAATTTACTGTTAATCATAATATTCCTTTTCCTTTTGAAATCATAAATGTCTGTCAGAGTCAATACTATTAAGAAAAAAATACTCTTTCTTCTTCCGTAAAAATAATATGCATTGTCAGCTAAACATTCTTTAAATAAATAAAACGAATATCTCTTATTTATATATTTACAGGGTGACACAAAAAGACGGTCATCACCTAAACTTGAATAACTTGAAATAATTAATCACTTTTTTAATTTTTCAGATTTACCAACTAGAATCAATGTTCTAAGAGTCTACCAAATTTGAGCTTCGAGATGCCATGGACTACTGAGGAAAATACATTTATAGTTCATGCATATTTTCGGCTGAAGTCTATCCATGCAGTTCAATTGCAATTCAAAGTACAGTTCGGATGTCGTAAATTTCCTGTCCATTAAATGATCTACAGATGGGTCAACAAGTTCAGAATACATGGGACAGTGCATAACCTCAATGGTAAAGACACTAACAGACAATCACACTCTGTCCGACCGAAATCATCAAGGACGCCACACAACATTACTGCAGTCAGAGACTCTGTTGTCCGCAGCTTAAGCAAGTCTGTGCGTCGGCGAAGTCAAGAGCTTGGAATCAACTGGGAGTCCGTGAAGAAGAATGTTGCTCACAGATCTCCATTCGTATCCTTACAGGATACAGATTAAACAACAGCTGACACTTAACGACATGATGAAGCGAGTGATCATGTGCCAGTGGTTTTGCGACAACATTGGCGATGTGCCAGACTTCCTTGACAATGTCTGGTTTTCGGACGAGGCACATTTTCTGTTGTCAGGTCACGTTAACTCTAAAAAATAACATTTTCTGAGGTAGCACACTCCCTGAGTTCTGTCTCCAAAGGCCATTACACTCTGTGAAGTGCACAGCCTGTGTCGTTATATACAAGCATGGCGTTATTGGGCCATTCTAGTTCGAAGGCGACAACGAGCAGTCTGTAACAATACACACCGAGCGGTAGTCCAGGTGCTTGGCAAGTTCTGGACAGCACTTGGTCGACGGAGATGGGTCGTCAGGGCCCTTCAGTGGTTTCAGAAGGATGGTGCCATCCTTACACCTCAAACGAATCATTAGCATGACTACGGCAGCGTTTCTCTTACCGACTGATCAGCCGCAGGTGTGACCCGAAGTGGTCGCCGCATTAACCGAACTTGAACCCCCCAGATTTGTATCTGTGGGGATACCTTAAGGACAAGTTGTATGGCACCAACTTCCAGACCATTCCTAACCGGAAGGCAGCAATCACAGCAGCCATAAGAGCGATCCCGAGGGAGGAATGCTGGAGGGTCATCGAGAACTTTTAGATCCAAGTGTGCCTGCAGTGCTTGGGAGCTCATTTGGAGCACATTTTGGAGCGCCAGTGAAACAACGAGTTTTTGTAGTACAGACTTGGAACTTTGTGGATGTCTGCCACATAGGCTTGATCTAATGTGGGTGAAATTTTGTTTTGATCGAAATAAAATTTCGGAAGTTATTCGACTTTGCGTGATGATCGTTTTTTTGTGTAACCCGTAGCAATTTAATTATTTACGAAACAATAAAGATGGTCGGATAGTATGGGAACGAGTTGAAGTCGCATGGTATGGAAACTAGGTGGAGTTTGACTATATTGGAAGGAATCGGAGTTGGGTGGTATGGGAAGGAGTCGGAGTTAGAATGTATGTGAAGGAGTTGAAGTTGGATGGTATGGGAAGGAGTCAGTATGTATAGGAAGGAATCGAATGGTAT
The DNA here is from genome assembly GCA_963556195.1 of Sepiola atlantica. Classification (NCBI taxonomy): domain Eukaryota; kingdom Metazoa; phylum Mollusca; class Cephalopoda; order Sepiida; family Sepiolidae; genus Sepiola; species Sepiola atlantica. The sequence continues at coordinate 106,686,722 of OY744521.1, forward strand.
GGGAAGGAGTCCGAGCCAAATGTAGTGGAAGGAGTAATAGTCGGCTGGTATGGGAAGGAGTCCGAGCCGAATGTAGTGGAAGGAGTCATAGTCGGGTGGTATTAGGAGTTCGCGTCGAATGGTATGGGAAGGAGTCCCAGTAGGATAGTAAAATAAGAGAAAGGAATGGGCTGAGCAAAGGAGAAAGAGGGGGTTGGGGAGAGGGATAGAAAAATAGGGAAGAGGGAAAGAAAGAAATATAAAGAGACGACTAGAGAGAGAGGGGGGAGAGATATAAGTTTTGCTATAAAGATTTACACACACTACTTAATTTCTTCTATTTTGTTTTATATGGCCCGGGGCAAGGCCGGGTAGCCTTGCTAGTTCTTTATAAAACAATAAATGTTCTCCATCTTCTTACCGTAAACATAATTGTCAGCTAAATATTCTTCAAATCAATAAAACGAATGCCACATTTTTTAATGTGTTTATTTAAAATTATATTGTTTTAGTCAACGGGACGACATAATTTGATTTTGGAAGAATTCGTGTTAAAATTGTTAAAGTCGATTTTTTCTACCTTAGCGACATCAGATTAATCACATCAGACGGTCTGATTGTGTGTTAAAGGTGATAACGTACGTACGGATTTGAAATGCCTAACTTGGCGCATTATTATATAAATAATAAATTTTAGAATATGTAAATACTGTCTGAAGTAACCGTCTATGTCGGACTTCTAAACTTTTTATAGCCAAGATTAGAAGTTAAAAACATCTATTAAATATTTTTCATCCATCTTTTATTTAAAAAAAAAAGTATTCAGGTTTATGATGATGATCAGTATTGGCTAGGAAATAACTGGAATGATATAACACAAAAAACAAAACAATTGTCTGGTGTAGATTTGAACCCAGGATGGCATGAAATATTGAAACGGAAGGCAAACGCGTTAAGGCCACCAATCTAGCAGAAGTATTATCTCTATTTATCCTACTTTGAACTCATGTCGAATACAACTCATGTTTATTTCCTTGTCGGTTGTCAAAAACAATTTTAAAAAGAAATATTTACGTAATGTTTTTTTAATGTTAACATGTTAATTTCTTTAAATTTATAAAAAAACGCATCCAGTTTTTAAAATCCTTTAGACTTACGTGAAATGTTTTGTTATTCACATAATAAAAACTACTGCCTTAGGACTGTGTGTTCTGCCTATTCCTTTTTTTGCCAACCAATCACATGTTTTAGTTTCGTACGACTAGACAAACTCAAAACACCATACCATTTTAATATATATACGGGGATGAAACGCAGACGCGTCTGTGTAGCTTAATTGCCATAAATATATTTTCATACTTTACTATATATATATTCACATACACAGACGGACTGTTTCGCTGTATCATAGTTCTTCGATGCGGTTAGAGCCGAGACCTAAACTCGATCGTCAAGACGATATTCGGCACTTCTAACCACTTGGCCATCTTCTGTCTCCTGCTGTGAGTAAGCGAAATCACAATGTAAACAGTGTAAAATTCTTTACACAAAAAGCATTGGGGCATATTTAGTCATCCACCGACAAACTGTTACGCTGTATCACAGCTCTTCAGTGCGGTTAGACAAACAACTGTCTAAAGCCGAGATCGAAACCCGTCAGTCTAGACGACAGTCGGCGCTTCTAACCACTTGCTGAGAGTAAGCGAAATCGCAATAATAAACATTGCTAGATATGTGTGTGTGTGTGTGTGTGTGTGTGTGTGTGTATCCGCCTGCATGAGCGTTACAGCTGAAACAGAATCCATTACTATTTCATGCGTGTGAAATATTGGTAGTTGTTTTAATTCTTTGTATTCGCGTAATTTCCGTTGGTATTGCAGACCGAAGAACATCTGAGCAGCTGTTGAGTCGAACATCCATTGGAACTCATGAAACGCTTCCATTTATAAACAACTGTGGGCGTAAATTATTGATTTGCGTGGAAAAGGGAGTTGTTTATTGAAAAATCATCATTTCTAATTAACAGAAAAACATTTTTTTTTTCGTTTTATGATGGCGAAACAGTTATTTTCGTTATTCTACGCTTTTTCTTTAAATTAAATTCATAATTTTGAAACTAACCGACAAATGTATTTTTACTATCGGAAATTTGCTTGTTTTGTTTTCTTTTTCTTTTGATATCGGCTGGTCAGTTTATCATTTTTATCACCGTTGTTTCAATGCATTAGTTTTAATTTTTAACCCGGTACTTACGGAGGGCGCGACATGACTTCCGATGCAAGTTTGATGTAGCTGTAATATCAAAGGTAATTGATGCCCGTCTCACCCCTTTGATTAATGATGGAATGTTCTACATTCGTGTGTATATTAAGAGTGAATAGTGAATACTATTTGTCTCGGTAAGCAACGAATAGTTTAATAAATTGTAATAAAAACAGGAAGCTGAACATAACTTAAGGATAAGTTTTATTTAACTATTCGTGTCTTACCGAGACAAATAGTATTCAATATTAACTCTTAATATACACACGAATGTAGAACATTCCATCATTAATCAAAGGGGTGAGACGGGCATCAATTACCTTTGATATTACACTAGCTATGAAGTTCCTGTGTTCTGTGTTAGTTGTATAATGCCTTTTTTTACCAACGTAACGAGAGAAGAAATATTGGGTGGCAGTGTAACAGTCATAAATGAAGACTTATTTGCTTTCATGAAATTTGGTCACACACTGACCAATCAGCTTACAGGGCGCATTGATTTCATCTGTACCCTGAAGAACTACTTCAGCCTCTTTGGGAATCACGGTCGGTCAGAAGAAAGATTCCTGAAGACAATGAGGAAAGACTCTCCCTTTCTCGCTCCTGTCTCTGTCCACTAGACGCCCAAGCATCGACTATCTTCGCCTGAAGATAACTACTGATAGACTTTCGGCAGCCAAAAGAACTTTTACTTTTTCTTTTCCTCACTCGGACAATGTCCAACTTTCTTCCACCTATACCAAAACGGTATAGGTAATTGAATAAACCTTTTCGTTGTTGTTATAAAAAAAGGTGTTGTTTTTCCTTTTGTGCGACGGTTTTCGTTACTTACTAATAATAATATACGAGATAATATTATTTTATATTCGTATATATATATGCACATTTCGTTAAATAAATATGCTTAATGTGTAAGCACTTGGGCTCATCCCGAATTTCCCGACTGCTAATGTTACCACTTGTATTTTTCCATTAGGGTAGGCAGATTTCTACATTATATGATATCTACATTTTACTTTTTTGCTACTTCGTTTTGATATCTACAAGGAAAAATATTTACACCGTACGAATTTTATTTTAGACTCATAAATCGTAAATTATAATATCATACATTATATATAAAAGAAAATTCATGGAAACTGTACAAAATATACAACTCTAATTTAATAGAAACATTAGAAAAAGCTAAAATACAATTACGTTTCAGCAAGCCATATGCTTCGTCAGGGCCGAAAGTTGATAATGAAAATAAAAATCTTACAAAAACTTAAAGAAAAAGTAGGAATTAGAGATTTGAGATAATCATTCTATCCCAATCTCTAATTTCTGCTCTTTCTGAGTCTATTGTTTACAATATTTATTTTCATTATTACCTTTTAACACTGACTAAGCATATGGCATGCTGACACGTAATTACATTTACATATTCTATTAAAAAGGTTTATATAATGTATATTTATAAAGCTCTACTTTGTATTGATCACTTTTGAAAATATTGGTTTTAAATTCATTATATCAATATATTTGAACTTGTTAAATCATATATATATATATATATATATATATATATATATATATATATATATATATATATATATATATATATAATTATATTTACCTACAGACGACGTCGTTTCGAACTTTTTACTTTTTACTCTCATCAGTGTAGGGAAGTAATAATTTCAGACGCTCACAAGGTGCGAATACGGAGAATTTAAGTCATATTTATGTCGATTACAGCGTAAACATCAAGACAGACTAGAGAACTCAACGACCTTACTCAGAGTGTTGCTTTGTAGCTAAGTGAATGCCTATTTTAAATATCTCCTAACAGTGCTCAATTTTAATTTTTATAAAGGGACCTTAATAATAATAATAATAATAATAATAATAATAATAATAATAATAATAATAATAATAATAAATATATATATATATATATATATATATATATATATATATATATATATATATATATATAATTTTTTGGAAGTACATAATTTTTTTACTGAAAGTATGAAGAGAAGACACATTTTATCGTTCATGAATGGACAACACAGTTCGACAACACATACCAAGCAAAATTAGGAATGGACCTTCCGTTAAACAGACGTTTAAAAAACAAATACGGGTTCTCAATCACGGAACATTTGATTAAAAACCCGACGTGCGCAATGAATTTCAACATTCACTCATTTACTACTTTGAGTTGTGCTCACTCGATATTCCATCTGAAAGTCTTAGGGACGATCTATGTTCGTTTATCTGTTAGGATTAGGCGTGATTAGCATCTAAAACACGTTCCCCATTATATATATAACATAACCCTTTTTAATATATACACTTTTCTTCTTCTCCCTTTTGAAACCCTCGATTCAGCTCTGTAGAGTGAGGGGGAAACCGGTCGATATTCTTTTTTTTTTTAAATCATGAACGATAAAATATGTATTCCCTTCATACCTGTAGTAATGTGTATATATATATATATATATATATATATATATATATATATATATATATATATATATATATATATATATATATATATATATATACTAAAGTTACTATCCTTATATATAATATAAAAGTAAAGAGTCCTATCATTTTGCTATATGATTTCCATACGTGTTTACGATGTATACGGACACACTTTGTAAATTAACTGAAAAGAGAGGTTCACTATTTCACTCAATTTTCACAGAGATATTAAAAACTATTAGAGTAGTTGAATCTACGCACAATTCAAGAAGAGATAAACAGAAACTAAGTAAGAGATGGAACACTTGATGAGTTAATTGCAAATTATGGCTAATTAGATAAATTAACATAATTTTTTCTCAAACATAACTCAATCCCATAACTAAGGAATATTTTAGCATGTATCTTGTGTGATCAAAATATAAAAGGAAAAAAGCCTTAAGGAAGCAACTATTGATTGACTCAGCTTTAGTATAACAATAGGTAGATTACAAATACATGTTGTTTACATGTATCTCATTTTGTTTTTTTGTTTTTTTTTGCTTCAGACATCGGCTTAAAAAGATACACGTAGCTAACGATATTGTATTCTTCGTCTCAATCTGATGTTACCGGAGACGATTATAATGTCTGCGATTTCTATCTGAGTCGTAAATTTTATAGTTCATAAATTAAACGTCCGACGTTCACCCAGACCGTTTATCTGAGAATGAAATTAAGTAAGAATTTCAGCTCGACGTTGAAGATGCCAGATTCTCTGATAATCATCGTGCGGGCCAATCACTGCATTTAAGGCGTAATCAGATGACGTGAGAACGGGGAAAATTGAATAAATCAGTAAGAATAATGAGATAAACCATTATTCTGACATTCTTCTTTTATATACATACTAGCAAATATATGCTCCTTCCGGTCGCATATTTTTGCTAGCCTGGAAGGAAAATATCATGGTGAACGAATATATACTACACTGATCCCCAAAGGAGGAGGTAATGACTGAGAGGGTGATATCATGACAACGGAATGGATCTTACACTATCCCCCCCCCCCAAAAAAAAATAGAGGTGGTAATGTTGGATAATGGCCCTATGGGAATGGACGTATTTGTTGGGAATCGTTGGTTTGACTTGCGCGAATTAACGCGGGGCGGTCGAGTGCAGAACAGGGTTTGTTCTCACAGTCAGGACTGGCAGACGTGACAGGGTTACGTGTGACGAGACCCCAGATCAAGGTCTACACCTGCGAGAGGCTCTGTGACTTCGCGGGCCTTGCGTGGGAAGCAAAGTGATCTGTGACGTCACTCGTTCTCGTGAGAAGCGAGTTTTTAGTCAGTCTGTTTCGGAAAGCGAACTGAGAGGACGTGCGATTCACAATGTTAAGATACGGAATATTTCCCTTCAGAGAAGACAAGCGCGAGAATCCTTCCCCCCCTCTCTATGAATAGTTAAGAAAACATTAATAACTAACTACGATAAAGTAGGATTTGCTCTCTTCACTCTCAGCGTGGTGAATTTCCCCCAGATGAAATAACAACGCTTGAATAAATTAATTAAATTCAACAGAAGAGTTTGTCTTCGGAGTGCATCGTGGCTTTTATTGCAGACAACAGACGACGGCAGAGAAGAAAGAATTCATCCACTAGACGACCACTCACTGGACGACCCACCCTCTACACGACGAGTATACGAACGCGTACTGCCGCGGTCCAAGCAGGAGTAGCTATGCAACAGTAATATCTGAGAAGATCCCTCATATAAAAGGAGAATGTAATGCCTGTGATATGGTCTCATGACAACAGAACAGATATTATCCCCTCCACAAAAAATAGGATGTAATACCTTGGAGGATTACCCCATACCCATAAAATGGAGGAGGTAATTCCTGGGAGGATAATCTTATGACTACAGAACCAATACTACACTACCAACGCTCATTAAAAGATAATACAATAATAGATTTAATCAGGGTTTTTTCATTATTTTTAAAATGCCTTATATCAAAACCATATTTTATGATTCCTTGGCCTTTTGGCTAAGATCCAAGTGTAGTATCTGTTCTCGGCATCACAGCGACATCCAACGCTGTACTATCGACGGAATTATTGCGAATACTATGAGAAAATATGCAAATTAAAGATGTATATTAGAGAATATTAATTTATTAGAAGCTGTTTATGAAATAAATATGCAAATTAAGAAATCCCTAAGTTAATTGTTGGTATTTTCAGAATACTATATATACTGTATTTCAAAATCTTACGTTGTATGATAGAATTAAATAAGTATAACCCGTTTTTATGGTAATATAGTTAAGATAGATGGAAAAAACTTTCGCATTTATATATACATATATATGTGTGAGTGTGTGTGTGTGTGTGTGTGTGTGTGTGTGTGTGTGTGTGTGTGTGTGTGTGTGTGTGTGTGAGGTTAGTGGAAGAGAACATCATCAAAATGCTCGATTATTAAAGAAAATTCAATAGTGGACGGATTGTCAGACTATTTAGGTTCCTAAACTACACTAGCGGTTAGAAAAAAATATTTAATATAATTTAAATTATTTTTAAATAAAACAATTGTTTATAATTTATTGTTAGTATACTTATTGTCATTTTTGTTGGGATGGGGGGGGGGTGTTTGTAAATCGATTCATTTTTTGCTCCCATCAGTGAAGTACTCGATATTAAAGTACGCAGGAGATGTTTCAACCAGAGAAGGAAAACGTACGAAGAAAATATTGGCTTCTCTGGTGCCCCCTCGACGTAAATTTACTAGACCAACTCGACAATGAGCTAAATCTTATCTATTCACTGTGGAGGTCCCCAGATGTTGGAAAGCTTTCTACTCCAATAGCTTCTTTCCTCGTGCTGCTGGACTCTGGAACTCACTCCCTGCCCCCTGTTTTCCTGACGGTACTGACATGCAGAAATTTAAAACTAATGTAAACAGACATCTCGCTGCGCAGCTCCCAATTTAGGTTGAACCCCCAAACCTTCTCCCTTTTTCTCAGTAGCTCCTTACGTCTACAGTGGCGTCCTGCCTTGTTTGGGGTGAACTATGTTAAAAACAAAAATGAATGTCATATGAAAAATCGTTCGCGATTATTTGTAGTACATGTAGAAAGTATTGTCTATCTTCGCTTAATGATAACACTTGAATCATAATCCTTCATTTTTTTTCTTTCTTAAACTTTAATTCAAGCTGTAAGGAGAATAAAAAGTGGACCTTGGATTCACTTTCGACAGCCTCGTAACATTCGTTTGCTTTATTTTGCTCTTTAGTCCTCACATTCCATGAGCGATGTTTCTGACAAAGGGGGAAGAATTGCTATTTTCTGCATTGAAATCTATCCATCTAACACTTATTATTTGCTAGTTTTTGACCTTAAAATAGTATTTTTTTAGCTCCTTACATCAAGTGGCTTTATACCTTGTCTGGAGCGAGTTCCATAAAAAAACACCCCTTATGCCAATAATGGTGATAAAAAACGTAATTAATGAACACGTTCATTTTCTTTGCGAAGGAAAGGTTTCATTTTTATGTTTTTTTTTATTTGAATCTGGTTTCATCGAAGGAAAAGTTTGATTGACATTCATGCAGTATAGTTAACAGCCGAGAAATCGGAAACAAACAAAATATACAACAATTAAGTTTTACCAAACGCCATAAAATTCATTTTTATTGACCTTCATAGTTTTAATATTCTGAAACTATTTGAAGTGTTTTTTTTAGTATTTCAATGTAAGATTTCGTCGATATCTCGCTTTTGGGTACGGTAAATATTCAATATGGCCGACCCATGTGATGTTATTTGTGTTTAATTTTCTAAAAAAAAAAAAAATTAAACAGTTTAAAAAACTACTTACCTAACAATTAACCCTAAGTCTGATTGGCACCCAACCCCTTACTTAGAATTAGTGATAACCCTATCTTTAGACAACTCCTGTTTGGTTAAGTGAAACTTACAATAACATATTCAGAGATAATAAATCTTACTATCAGTTCCCATCTTTAAAAGTCGATAGAAAGTTAAATTTTCTTGCGTTTGGCAAAAGTTACTTGTTGCATATTTTGTTTGTGTTTGATTTCTCAACTGTTAACTATACTGCATGCATGCCGTTACATATTTAAACATTTTATTTTTTTGTTATTTCAGTGTAAAAATAGTCATGTGTGAATTATCTGTATGTGTTGTTTTGAAGAGCATAAAGTAACTTAAAGAGTGTATTTATGGGGGAGGGGTGCTAAACTCTCCCAAAATAACTGAAAATGGCATATTTTTTCTTTCACCTAAAATCCCCTTCATTAGTTTTTGTTAAAAATTAACCAATGGTTCAGATTAATATTTATATATACGAAAATGGGTACTGTTGATTGTGGGAACATTCTGGTTTGCTCCACAGGGAAGTTAAAGAAATGACCCCTAAAATTAGAAAAACAAAATCACACCTATTCACAAAAATGTTGTATTTGCTTAACAATAGTATCCGTTGCCAGAGAAGATGCCCACATTACTGTCATAAAACAAAAGTCGATTCTGAGCCGGTCCTCCCCCATATTTTTAAGGGAGTGTTCTAAATGTTTTCATCTTTTTGTGTTTACTATTGAGTCACCGCTTATCAAGGCTAAGAACCACTCGAGAATAAGCGTTAATGAGACTGAAATATTTGTCAGCTGAAAGATGAGGAAAACTATGTGGCCATTAACATTGGCCAACGGAATGAACTTAGTACTTATGGAGCGGGCGGTTTTTAACACGTATCTGTTGACATTGGACTTGAAAACGACCAGGTTTTAATTAGCAGAGAAAAAGTCCTGCAGCAATGTGTTCCACAGGCGTGAAGTCCTTGCAAAGAAGATCTGTCTATGAAAATTCCACCTGGCGCTAGGCACATGGAGGGAAAAAAGAAAGTCTTTTTTCGATGTGATATAAAACGAGTTTCTGCTGAGAATGTCTTACAGGGAGGGACCAAAGATTTTAGTTCAGTCGAACACCTTCAGCGAGAATAACGATAGATTAGAGAGAGACTTATGAAAGTTTTTGATTGGAGAGTTGCAGTTCCATGAGAAATGGATTCTTTCGCCATATTTGTTTAATTTTTCGTGACCTTCAGTGGTGACGTAGATTAACTTTACGTGGTATATGACACTCGTTTAGCCATAGACCATCTGCGTGCGAGATCTGGTTGAAATCCATTGAGCAGTGACTGCGTACATGGCGAACAAATAGAAACAAACAGACACTTCATTATATTATTTTTCCCATGTCTGATACCCTATTTTACTCGCCTCGTTGAATCAATTGATAAAGAAAAACAACTCTATGAATAAAACATTGCTCGGCCATTTTGTTTTGCTTTGTTTTTTGTTTTTTGTTTTACGCTTTCACTGTTTTAAATTTAAAAAAAACAAAAAAACATGTGTAGCTCAACCTACTTTAATCGTCAACGTATTAAACTATATTGGATGAACTAAAAAAATGTTCTAAATACGAAAAACGAATAGAAATTCTCCTAAAATAACTTTATTTTGTATGATTCGGAATTGTTTAGATTATTATTTAGAATTTGTATTATTTGAATTATTCAGACAACTGTTCTCACTTTGTTGTTGTTATTATTACAACGTTTCGACCGATGTAACCTCCGACCTTCTTCCGTGCATCTTTTTCGAACTTGGGGACCTTTTAGTCGAATTCGGGAACTTGCATGACAAGCGTTTGGATTTGAAGACGACCCTGTTGTAGTCTGAGAGGAAGCAGTCACGGGAAGTTCTTGCAAAGAATCTCTATTCACGGAAATTCCGTCTAACGCTAAGCAACTTGAAGAAAAGAAAGTCTTTTATGCTGTGGTAGCCAGACGAGTTCTTGTAGAAGAACCAGAGATTGGGACTAAGCCGAGCGGAGCAGCTCCTGTTGCTCAGAGACTCTTGGCTGGAAGATACCAATCGAGGATCTGTTCACGACAACCAGTCTGTCAGAAACTGGGTCATTTCGGTTGCCTTGTATCCGTCGGGCTGAGGTATTAGTTCTGGGTAGTGCATCCCAGGCCTTGCCTCCCCTCTATTGAAAGGACTTAGTTTGTTGCTAACTGCCTGGTGCGCCCGACCGAGAATGCCGACGGGGCTGCCCAGGCAATTTTTAATAGGCGAAAGTATAGTATATGTTCTGTACTAGGTCAGAGGATAAATCTTTCTTGATTGAAGCCATTTTTATTTTTATTTCATCCAGAGTTCCTCTTTTGGAAGAAGCTGGATATTCCCCACATGAAAAGAAAACGACCTCATGTTTAATTTTGCTTACGTGGGGAGGCAAGTAAATAAGGACCGTTTTAATTTGGCGGAACTCCTGAGTTCCTTGTAATTATGTTTCGCGGTTTCACGTTTTAGATACGCCTGCAACGTTTAACTCAATTCGTTTATCCTGCTCAAATGTACATAATCTATTAACGGAGGAAATAATTATGCATGACAATGTAGCGGCGCGGCCAACGGAAATGCGCACAACCGAGAAGCCATAGCAAATGTTATGCGCAATCTTCATTCTGTTACACAACGATTTACACAATGGATATTTTATTTGCGTGAAACTATTCTCCTCTGTCTTAGATTTACATATAAATCTTACTATTACACTCCGTACATACTTTAGCTGTGGCTTTGGCTTGGGGATGTCTGTTTTACGGCATACTCCCGACCCACCCGACTAGCAGAAAAATCCCACCCCTTCACTGTAGGGGTACCTGAATGCTGGGGGGGGGGTTCTACTCTAATAGCTTATTTCTTCGGACTGCTAGCCTTTTGAATGCTTCCCGTTTCCCCGAATGTACCAACATGCAGAAATTTAAATGTAATATGAACAAATATCTTGTTTCCCTACTCTCCACCCAGGCTGCCGCCCCTATAAATCTGGGCCCCTATCACAATAGTCCCTTACGCTTTAATGGCAATATACCTCGTTTTCAGTGAACAAAAGTTTATATAAATATATATATTTATATATATATATATATATATATATATATATATATATATATATATATATATATATATATATGAAGGAGAATGGAAAGGAATTAGAGAAAGCAAAAGCCAAATCAAAATTCAATTCAAAAGTTCAAAGCAAGGTATATTCCGCAAAAAGGCAATTTATTCAAGTTAAATTTTCCTTAAGCCAGGCTTTTCAAAGATCAAAATCTTATCATCAGAGGATATCGCTGGGATAGATAAGTTGGCAATGGCCAAGATTTAAAATTTGAAAAAATAAAATAAAAGTTGTAGGGAAAGAAACGCAGGGCAAAACTTTCTTTCCCTATAACTTTTATTTTATTTTTTCAAATTTTAAATCTTGGCCATTGCCAACTTATCTATCCCAGCGACTTCCTCTGATGATAAGATTTTGATCTTTGAAAAGCCTGGCTTAAGGAAAATTTAACTTGAATAAATTGCCTTTTTTGCGGAATATACCTTGCTCTGAGCAATTGAATTGAATTATGATTTGACTTTTGCTTCTCTAATTCCTTTCCATTCTCCTTCATTTCTACCTGCTCTATCCTGGATATTGAGCTGTATACTCGTCACAATAGGGTTTTACCTTTCCTAAAAGTTCGCTTTTAGTACACCTCTTTATATATATATATATATATATATATATATAATGAAGAAGAATGGAAAGGAATTAGAGAAGCAAAAGTCAAATCATAATTCAATTCAATTGCTCAGAGCAAGGTATATTGGTCGCACAGGAGTTTATGCCTTTTCTCATTTTCAAGCCGGCTTTCGCTTCGGGCTAACTTTAAAATATTTTCGCTACATTTTTTCCCATTTTAAAGCATTTTCTCTGACATCTTTGCCCAGGAAGTACTGTTAATGGCGAATATTTTCCACCTCACTCTCTTCTGAGCCTGCCTGCCTGCACTTATTGGACATTTTACCCTTTGGATTTTCTATTTTCGCCGCTCCTGAAGTTGTGGCTTCTTGGAATTTAACTTTTATTCCTCTCTCACAACCTTTCGGGCCTTTTAACGGCCTACCTATCTACATCTCATTCTCTCCGCTGGACTTTTCGACACCGGACTTTTTAGCAATCGGACATTTGCTTGCATTCGGGCAGAATTTTGCCCTGTGTTTCTTCCCCCTACAACTTTTATTTTATTTTTTCAAATTTTAAATCTTGGCCTTTGCCAACTTATCTATCCCAGCGACTTCCTCTGATGATAAGATTTTGATCTTTGAAAAGCCTGGCTTAAGGAAAATTTAACTTGAAGAAATTGCCTTTTTTGCGGAATATACCTTGCTCTGAGCAATTGAATTGAATTATGATTTGACTTTTGCTTCTCTAATTCCTTTCCATTCTTCTTCATTCTACCTGCTCTATCCTGGATAGGTTTCACTTTTCCTAAAAGTTCGCTTTTAGTACACCACTTTATATATATATATATATATATATATATATATATATATATATATATATATAATGTATTTTTAGGTAATTTTTTTTATTGGTAATTACGTAAGTTACTTAGGCATGTTTATATGTTTATATGTTTGTATGTACATGGTTAACTCCTAAACTAATTAACCGATTATTATGAATTTTGGAATACAGGTGCTAGGTGACATGGCAAGTAATGTGTCTATATTTAGTTTAATTTAATTTTTTCCAAAAGGAGTAAAAACGGGATGGAAGGCGTTCGTGAAAATTCAGATACAGCCAATTTTTGTGAACTGTTAACAATAGGTATTAGACTTAATAAATATTCCCCAAATTTGGAATATGTTTAAGGGTTTTTAGAGGACATATGGGCACAATCTCCCATTTGAAAATTTAAATATTTCAGATTTGCATTGGATTGTATCTATAGTAATTAGACATCAATTAAACAAGATTCCTTAAATTTAAATTTCTTATTAAGATTACTTAATTTTGAACATTAAATTTTAGACATTTTATAAAAAACCATGTAATGGATTCGGGTAAAAATTCAAATAAGGATTCTGGGTTTGGTAGCATTATATCTTTATTTTAATCTTCGTAAGAGAACATAAAAATGGTGCAAATCTATTCTGGGAATTAAGTTTACTCGTCCTTGGACGAGTATTCTTACTAGCTTTTTTAATGTGTATATCTTAATTGGTCCCCCGATTTATAAAATCGGGGGACTTATGTTTTGAGGCATGTCCGTCCGTCCGTCCGTCTGGATTTTTCTCCGCAACCATTCATTGAATTTCTCTGAAATCTTGCATGAAGTTGTAACTTTGGTCAGGTTAGAAAGTGACATTCTCCGATTTTTGAAAAACATCTGGTTAGCCACCAGGGGGTCAAAAGGCCCCGAAATGTCAAAAAATGACATTTTTTGCCCATAACTTGTCATCCATCCATTCAATTTCTCTGATGTGGAGGCAATTGTTCCTAATAGAAAATAAGTATCGCTGACCTTGGAAAAAATCTGGTTCGCGCCCCCAAGGGTCAAAAGCCCCCAAAATGGCAAAAAATGACCCTTTTCTCCCATAACGTTTGATCCATCCATTCAATTTTTCTGAAACTTGGCCAAAATGTAGAGGCAATTGTTCTGGATATAAAATGAGCATCCTTGACCTCAGAAAAATTCTGGTTCGCGCTCCCAGGGGGTCAAAGGGGGGGTCAAAAATGCCCCAAATTGCCCAAATTTATTGCATTTTACACTCGCCACATCGAGTCACATACAGAGGGGGACCACGCACGCGCGGCTTGTTTTCTTCGATATCTGATATTCAAAAGTTCATGTTAAAGTACGTTTGTAGAATATATGTCAATTGCCTGTTGCGGTTTAAACGTACATAAAAATATCAAAGGTATCCATGCAATTAAAGCTTAGAACCAATTGGAATAATAAGCACTTGTAACCGAAAACACGTGTAAGATTTTGTACACAACGTTTTATTGCTTAAATTGAATAAAGATGTTTACAGGAAGTATTCTATTTCATTTTGATTGCCCTATTTATTTATGAAAAGTATACTATTTGTTTATATAACGGAAGGCAATTATAACCTTTAATCTTATACGTTTTTTTTTCAGAACTCCTGAACAGTATGCCAGTCTAAATACATAAAACAAATGTGATAATAGCACGTGTAGAGACATGACAGATGCAAATTGGCACACCACAAAAAATAATCAATACGTGTTAAAATTCATACATTTTTGTACCATTGACCGACAGTATTTGTTCTGCTTCCTTCGTCGACCGCCAGCACTCGGGGCTGTACAAATCAACAGTAAAACTTTCATACATCGATAGATTACACTAATTGACATTTTTTGTGTGTTTCTAGTAGTTTTGGGAATTGATATCTGAATCGGAACAATTTGTGCCTTTTTTCCGATGCCAAAAACTATTCTCTTTATTCTCTTTTTTGTTTGCTTGTTTTTGGTTTTAAACTCAATTTTCCATTGCTGGTACTAATAATAAAATGATAAATATTTATTGATTTTAAACTAACAGTAAAACTAAAATATATAGATCACCCGCATCCCACCCACAAGTGTATGTTTACGTTTGCGAAAATGTATGCACATGTTACATGGGTTTATACAGTAATCCGAAAATAAAAAATTAAAAAACTCTATAGCTAAATATTCAGAGATTTTAAAAGAATCGGAATCGGTAATTGTATCGTAATCGATAATTGTATCGGAATCGGTAATTGTATCGGAATCGGTAATTGTATCGGAAGCGTGAATGTCGAACAGAATCGGTAATTATATCGGAATCGGGAAAAATATTGGAATCGTCCCATCACTAGTTTCTAAATATACATATATCTATCATATGTCACTATTTAAGTATGACTGGTTTGATTTTGTTTGGTTTGGTTTTGTTTGCTTTACGGCATATCAATCGTCTATGGGTTATTTGATGCCGAGTAAAGTTGTAAAATATGATTCTATAGGTAGGATAATTATTTATATTCCTAGAATACATTGCCCTCAGAATATATTGCTCTCAGAATATATTGTATTACTCTTGGAAAACATTACTCTTAGAAGTAAATTGCACATCATTACTCAAGAAAAGGAAAACGGAGCACCTCAAGGAAGCAACCCACCAGTGACACTACTCACAGAAAACATTACTCTTTGAAAAAAATTACTCATGAATAAATTACTCCTTGACATTGATAACTTTCTTTATTCTTAACACAGTTGACCCTCAGCCACCGCCTTCTAGTATCTATTTGGGAAGAAAATAAAAAAGAGAAATAAGATTTGAATTTTTTTTAATCAGATTGAATAATGCGGTTGGGTTAAGTATGATACGGGCTAAAAAGACATATAGAATTTTCAGAGAATCCATATTATGGGTTAATCTGAGCAAATGAAAAGAACATCTAACGACCTCAATATCATTAAAAGAGCAAAGAAAGCAACACTGTAACGCCATTCAAAGACATTAAATTCGCTCCTCAGTTTTCGAATTGTAAAAAAATAAGGCTTTTAAGTTGCTTAACTATGGTACCTCATGGCGTCATCAGACAATAATGTGTGGCAGCGTTAATACCGCATAAGTCATGCGCTGATCTAATGCGCAATACGTTTTCTTTTTTGTTTTCATTACGTATCTACCAGTAGAGAAATGCCATTGAACTGATCCAGCAATGATTATAGTCTGGAAGTCTTCTCTACTTAAAATAACACTTTTTTTCTTTTTATCAAAATTGTCGTTTGTTTGTTTTTTCGTGCATTCACCGCAAACCTCGGGATTGCACTTTCTGCTGTTAACAGAGTGATTGTCCGATCCATCAGATAGAGAAAATAGCCAATATCATTTCGCTTAGGTTGATCAGGACCCTCCTTGTTATTGATGATAATAATGGTGTCTATGTATGTCATGTCTGTATGACCATACTCTTGATTTGGGTATTTTCCCCTCATTTCTTTTCGAACTCTTTTTCTCTTCGTTCCGTTTTCTTCTGGCCTCAGCTTCTTTTTAAACCTATAATCTGTTGCTCTTCTGCAGATCTCATGAACAATATTCCAGCAATGACAATTTTATATACGTATGCTCTCAATGTAATAAGCTAGTCTTTTTTCACTTGTTCCTTCACGCAACGTTTCTTTTTAGTTGCCTCTTCTGAGCACCGCTCCTCAGACTAATCAGCCTGATTAATGACCAATACTGATGACCACATAGCCATAGGCGATCTTGCGCGGTTCAACAATGACCACGCCCAACATTTATCTCCCTCTTATATAGGGTCTAAAAAAGAGCCTCTAATCTAATAGGTCTACCAAGCTCCAGGCCCTGTCCAATCGCCGCAATGTTGCATCACGGTGCTTGTTTTACAAGTACTACAATGTAATGTGCTCCGACGAACTTGCTGCACTTAACGTAAATACCCCCAACCTACATGTCAATCAGCAAAATCCCACCCTTTCACTGTATATGTCCCCAGATTCCGGAAGGCTTTCTATTCTAATAGTTCATTTTCCTCAAACTGATTGGCTGTATGTAATATGAACAAACATACCGCTGCACAACTCACTTAATTTGCCCTTATAAATCTGGCTCCTAATTCACAGTAGCCCCTTACGTCTTGATGGCTTAAGGTAAATATAAGTTTTAAAAAATACGATATTTTGATTGTAAATAAGTATAGTTTTTATTTTTATTTATATACAAATACGTTCTTCGTAGAAATGAAAAATGAAAAGAAAGAGACACCCACAGAAAAATGAAAACATATCTGAACTATTCCTAGGGACGGGCAAACCATCGGCTAGTAGCCTCTCTGTTATGTCTGTCATCTGTCTACTGTTACGTCACTGATTCTCTCATCTTCTAACCCCTGTACACGCTACTTCTATCTGGCGTGATAAATACTCATCTAAAAATCAGTTATTCCATTCAACAGGGGTCAAATTTTCGTTTGGAACCTAGCTTGTAAAATGATGATCTAGTGGCTAGCTTTTCGTCGGTAAAGTAAAATAGTGAATTAAGAATTATATAACCTATATGGTAACTAGATGAAGATCAGTGGGTGGGTGTAAATGTAGCGTTTAGAATGCGACTGTGATTATTTTGATAATTTCAAGGTTTGAGACAAAAGTGAAAATATAACATTCTATTGTTTGCATTTTGAGATGTGTAGATTGAGTAATGTGTTATAAACAATTTCGTAATTATGTTATCGATCGAGATAGGATAGAGGAAAATAAGCGAGCGAGACTTTAACTGAGCGGATGTTCTGTATTTCCATCCCTCTAGCGGTGGTTGGAGAGTTGACTGCATCTGTAAGGCAGGAGTGTACTAAGAGAATGTCGACACTCTACTACAATAAATTGTAAGCTATTAACAAAAAAAAACTAGTTTTTTTTCTATTCTTGATTTTTTGCTGTAACATCTTTCGCGTTTTGGAACCAGTAAATAACTAGACACAACGCGATACTTTTAAAGCTTATTATTAGACTTGGCCAGTGTCTAGGAGAGATGGACAAAAACGACAGGGCAATACGTAACTATAAAAGTCTGATTTTCCTACCGAAACGCTTATCTAGTATTGATGCATTGTAAACTAGTGCGATAGCCCTATACGATTATAATAATCATTCACTCTATCATAAAGACCAATGTGTATTTATTTGTATATAAATAAATATATGTACTTCCGTCCCGTCACGCAAAATTTAGCGAGTAAAACACGTGCCTTTTTCTAGCCTCCAGACGAAACTATTTTAATGTGGGACTAGTAGAGAAGGAGACGTGTGAAATCAAACTTGTAAAATGTACATCTAGCGGTCAGAGTTTTCTTTTTTTGTGTCTGTTTTTGTTTTTGCGAGATCTAGAAATTTCGGCAATTCTTAATTTCTAAATGAGACTATATTTGAAAAAAGATATTTTGTATGAAGATTCGGTAGCACAGATTTTTTGGACGCTTCCTCGTGTCCGTTATTGTGGTAGCATTACCTGGCAACAGTTTGAGTAGGTGTTGATCGTACGGGTCGGGGATACGTCCTTGACAATCAGTCCGACAGTGGCTTCAGTTGCTGTCGGGCTGAGGTATAGTTCTGTTCAGTCCTAGGGGGTCCCCCTCCCGCATGTTTTACCTTCTCTCTGAGAAAGGGTTAGTTTATAGCTAGTTGCCTGAGGCGCTCCTATCAGGGAATGCCGACGGAACGGCACAGGTATATTTTGTAAGCAAAAGTGCGCTTATCCCCGTGTGCTGGCTTCTGAAGACCACACCTGACCTTGTGTCTAACCTCCTGGTAAGTAGGTAAACAATATGCCTGTCTTTTACGGCTAAATATTTCTTCATTCATGTCGTAAATATAAACAGTAAATGTAAAACAATTTTTATTTAGCACAAATCGCAATTTATAGGCCACTCAGGTATGCGAGGAATGTGTAAATTATTCATGAATTACATCTCTTCTTTGTTTGGACTTCACGATTTAAAAATATAATAAATAAAATAAAAAATAACGATTTAAATTTTGGAGAGTGGGCCTGCTTATTCTTGTTCTTGCTTCCTTGCAAGTTTGTCCTTTAGGCCTCACATTCCATGAGCGATGTTTCTGACAAAAGGGGAATAATTGCTGAATTTTTTAGAAAAAGTTTAATAATTGGCATTATTTAGATTGTTCGGACTACTGTTCTCGTCTTGGATGTTATTCTTACAACGTTTCGGCCGGTGTAACCTCCGATCATCTTCATGTGCGTCTCGTTGATCTTGGGAATCTGTACGCTATTTTGACGGAACTCTTTTATTTAATCCACGGAGATAGCTTGCGCTTGGACTGTTGGTGCAACGGATGAAAGTGCTAAGTAATAATCAGTTCTGAGTGACAGTCTTCTGGGGGTTGAAGGTTCAATCCCAAGAACGGACGATACTGTAATTATGAATTACTTAAGACTTTTACTCGGTCATGGCTGACGGAACGAGAACAAGCTACTCCCGTGGATTAAATAAAGGGCCCCGTTCGAAATTACGTTACAGATTCCCGCGTTCGACATAAGGATTCCCGAATGCGGCCATATGCACCAGAAGAAGGTCGGAGGTCACATCGGGCGAAACGTTGTGAGAATAACATCCAAGATGAAACAGTAGACCGAATAATCTAAATAATAGCAATTATCAAACCGCATCTTAAAAATTCCGGAACATAATATCAAAGTTATGTTGGCGCGAGGAAACACACGTGAAGTTGTCTCATCATTTTATTAATATTGATAAGTTCACATAGTTTAG
>OY744521.1:106711664-106724164 GCA_963556195.1 Sepiola atlantica
ATGCTCCTTGTGTCCCCGCCTGTACCAACATGCAGAAATTTAAAACTAATGTGAACAAGCATCTCGCTGCACAGCTCCCAATTTATGATGGCCTTGATAACTTACACCCTATCTCTCAGTACCCTCTTACGTCTACAGTCGCAACTTGCCTTGTTTGGGGTTAACTAAATTTTTTTTTAAATAATCGTTAGATTATTGACATATTAACTTCATTTGTTAAAGGTGAACAAACAAAGTCAATTTAATTATTACACTATTGTGTCGTTATTAAATTATTAATTTCATTTGTTAAAACGGTAACAATCGAAGTCAGTGTTTTTTTTTAATTAATTCACGAAGAAATGAAAATGCATTGGTTTTAGTAATTTAACTTGTTTTTAAATGGAAATCGCTCCAGACAAGGCATGTAGCCACTTGTTGTAAAGAGCTAAAAAAATACTACTTCAAGGTCAAAACCTAGCCAACAATGGGTAGATTTTGACCCAGAAAATAACAATTCCTCCCTATTAGTCAGAATGTGAGGACTAAAGGAAAAAATAAGGAAAGCGATAGTCAGGAGGCTACCGGAAGTAACCGAATGTTCACTTCCTACTCTCCTTCTATACATATTACATTTATGTGCAAAGTAAAGCATGTTTTAATATAAATGAATAGATTCCAAAAATAAATCGGAAGCCGAGATCAAAGATCGAAACCGGGGTTTTCTTATCTTTAACAAATTGAACCATATACGTCTGGTTGGATACTTAATAAACCTTAGCCTGAATAATTATAATGCCTGCGATTACTGTTTTTATTATTTTGTGCTAGTTCGAATAATCCAAACAATATTAAAAAAAATCAATTCAAATGACAAATAAATTCGATTTTATATATTTTATCCAAAGTTATCCCTTGGAATTTCGCGCACTATTCTGGAATGTATTTTTGACGCATTTACTGAATGCTCCGTTATTCGACGTTTTACTGTGTATGGCCGTGTGATGACAAGGTTAAAAATAGAATTGGACTCTCTTTTGTTTGACATGTCGAAACAGATGTATCCCTGAATAATGCCCAAATTTGTGAAAATTGAAATAAAAGAAATGGTGACGCAGTTGCATTTCGAGACATACAAATCTCTTCTAATTATTATAGATCGGTATTTTCTTTTTAAATGAAAAAAAAACAGGGTGGAAAAAAAGAAGGAAAAAAAAAGGAAATGTGCACCCCTTTTGTGTGTGTACATATTTTTTTTAAAAAGACATTTTTTTGCATTTTCGTTACTTTTTACTTATTTTGTATTTGATTTTAGGGTTGTAGGAGTTGATTTAAGGGTTGATGTTTGTTTGTTTGTTTGTTTGATTTATACGAAATAAATAAAAAGGGAGAGAGAATCTGGAAGGTCGAACCCGAGACTTCATGACATCCAATTCAAAACTTAATTCATTAATAATGATTTCCTTAATTAGTTTAATTGCTATGCCTTCGTGTTTTTATTGGGTCTTTTTGTTGTTTTTTTTTGTTTTATTGATTGATTTGTTTTTACGTTTCATGTTGTTATTTTTTTGTTTGTTTTTTATCTCAAGGTTTGTGAATTAGATCTAGTTGAAAGAATAAATAGACACTGATCTAGATTTAGAAATGACGAATAGCAATCAGTTGGGGTGTGATGGGGCGTGATGGGGCGTGGGAGTCGGTGGGGCTAGGCGCACCCAACGATTCTAAATGAAGAAACGCTTAATGCGAAATAAATAAAAACGAAATTAAATTAAAACCAAAGCAACCAACTCTGAAACAGCCAGAAAAAAGGCAATGGCGTGGAATCCACCATCTCTGCAATTCACAGAATTAATTTGTGTTTCGAACATATGTGCCAAAAGGTGCAATACCAGTCGAAATAGGGATTGGATCTTTATCGTTTAATGTCCTCCACTAATGAAAATTATGTTATTACATTGCCGCTAACCTTAACCGTAACTAACCCCAATCATATCCCTCCTCCCAAGGAGGCGGTAATGCCTGTGAGGATGGTTTCATAACAACAGAACAGATACTATACTACCCTTCGAAGAAAGAAGGAATTCCTGTGATTGTGGTATCATAACGGACGAACATATACTAAACTGCACTGCCCCCCCCCCGCTCTCAAAGGGGGAGGGTACTGCCTAGGAGGATGGTATCATGACGAACAAAGATATAGAAAAAAAAACACAGGGATTAATGCTGAAAACTGTATTAAAAAATGACTGCAGATTTTGGTTTAGATAAGTTTTTTTTAATTATTTTGTTCAGTTGTTATTTAACTGCCAACCCACGATGGAAATATATAAGGTAAGGTTGGGTTTGTAAATGGTGATCTAGTATAAAAATGACCCCAGTCACCTCGGTTTTCCCTTACAGGGGAAGGGCACCTCAAGCGATATGCAGTGAATCTACCAATCCCCATTTTTGAACTGGTGAGCTTTTGTATGGGAGGCACGGTCACCTAAGACTTCAAATATTGACACAACATCTAAAGATGTCGGTGCGGATATGACTGAACTTATGGATTTAGAGAAGTTTTTAAGGACGAAATGTGGTGAAATTTTGAAAATCTTGATAATTTTCAGTAATATAAATTATATAAAGCTTATTATTTAACATCTTATTGCCTATATAGACACTAGAATTGTATAACAGTGCTTATGCGTGGCCTTCGTGAATAGGAAGTCATTACGATCAAAAGTGACGTCATACCGAAAATCAGGCTGTCGATAATGAATGATAACTTTTAAAAAATAAAAACATGCAAATTCAAGCAGTGTCGGTTATATCTTTTTAAAGTTACAATATCAACCTATTTTTTGTGTAGAAAATATCGTTGGGCACGATGTATGCAGAAATTACTACAATTATGAATTTAAAGAACAAACAGTAATTAAATAAACAAATTAAAAAGAAACGATAAATATTTTTTTAATGAAAACAAACGATAATTAATAACTGATTAATTAACGAATGCCATAACTTTTAAAACTTGTTGATACAAAAAAAATCAAAACAATTTAGAAATAAATATATGACTAAAGTTATTTTAGTGTCGATTTCATTTGGTTAAAATTGTATTTCTTGTCCTGAAATGAAATTATTTTTTAAAGTGTTCAGAATGTAACTTTAATTCAATGTCCTAATCATTGACGGGCATGGTGTCTTTTTGCTAGCATCGAACATATTGGAACCCGTTTAAAATGTTATTACACATGAAGACCTTTTTGACACAAAAAGTAAACTTTGAACATTCTTTTTATAGAAGAAAAAGCGAATTTTTACGAAATTTAATAGCAAAAGTAAAGATGTTTCCAGTCAATATTATTTTATGATCAAGAAATTGCCCCAAAAATTCTATCGACAAGTTGTCATAGAAGTTCAATTTTATACACGTTCAAGAATAAATTAGAATGTTGTATTAGGACAAACAAACGTTTTCCTATTTACTTGCCTCCCCACAAGGGCAGAGTTGAACACAATGGCAGTTTTTATGTGGAAAAGATTTAGCTTCCCCAAACGAGGCACTCTGGATTGGAATAGATAAAGTGCAGTAACAGAACAGATACTACACTTTGTTCCTAGCCAAAGGGCCAAGTTTTGAGTAAAAAAATAACATTTTAGGGAATATAAGCTAGTAGATTTTTTTGTTGTTTTGTTTTTTCTTTTAAAGATTTTCCTATCAAGACAGATTTACATATAGTTTTACCTTAAATCACTATCAGACTTTAACTTTCAACAAAACTACCGTCATGTCCAAATGTAGCGTGTAACCGTGCCATTTGAAACGTTTTATTTATCAGTGCTAACGCCAATCACTATGACGTCAACAGATAAACGCGACTTGGTGAACAGGCCTTCTCCTTACGAACGCCACACTGGTCAACAAAAAATATTAATGTTATGCTTCTGGTATAATGTAGTCTGATTCTAGGCTACTCAAGTGTGCGGAATCTGAATACGACAACGGTTAAGCTTTATCGAGTCTAGTTTTCGAGAACCAACAAATGAATGCTTATGACCCAAAGCTATGTGTTTCGTATTATTTCATCAAATTGTATTCACTATATTTAGTTGTTAACTAATTTATACTCATAATTATCAGCCAAACCGTTGGCTTGCAAAATGGTATTTTTACTTGCCTTTTTGTTTAACTTATTGATAGGAGTTACGATTCGATGCTTAATTTCACTTCCGGTTGCTGACTCGTTTTTTTTAATTTTTTTATTTTTACGGCATCTTTTGTTTATTAAAGTGTTAGGTGAACGTACAGAATAGTTAAAACTAAGCCCCCTCATACACATATTAAGACTAGCTTTCTAAATAGTAAAGTTATTATTTAGAAAGCTATTCTTAAGATGGGGAGGCAACCGGAAGTGAAATTCAGCATGGAATCGTAACTTATTTACAACTCAAATTCAAGTAGTGTTTCTGATTGACGTTGTTACATAGTAGTAGTCGTGTTAATGGAAAGGTTTGGAGGTCAGGGGTCAGAAGGGGTCACCGAACGGAAGTTACGAAAACCACGTGGTTTCTGGGCGAGGCCCTCTTTCTTTCTCTTAGCCGGTAAGATTTGAACGAGGAAAGGCGTGCATGCATGCGTGTCGTCCCCCAAACTGGGAACGACAAGCAAAGGGTAGCCCGATGTAATGATCTCTCTCTCTCTCTCTCTCTCTCTCTCTCTCTCTCTCTCTCTCTCTTTCTCTCACACACACACACACACACACAACCACGTATCGACATTTCTGTTCTGTCCTTTTGAATAAAGTTTTTTTTATAATCTAACCAACAATTTTTGGTCCCACAACAATGAGACGATCAACTCGCGCGTGTAAAAGACGTTACACACCCATCGGTAAGAATGTATATAACAAGGTTAAGTTTGTATTACTTTTAAAACATAATTAATATCATAATACCAATTCAAACTATGTGGACACAGGATTAAATTTCCATGGTGTCTCGTTTCACTTCTATATCGGCTGTGAGTGTATGTATCGACGATCGCTTTCAATGTGCAACCTCCAGTCATCGCGCTGATAATACCCGCCAAAACACGCGTGCATAATACGAATACAACTTTGGTTAATAAATGCAAGATGTCAAGACGACCTCGAAATATTTAAATCGAAAACATACTGCTATGGTGTAAAACTGGGGAAAATACAGTTATCGGTTTAATAAATTGTTTATTTTATGGAGTTACTCCTCTCTCCCCACAGAAAAATATTTAAGTGAGGTATTTTGTAGATGAGCCCGGCCACTAGTAGAAATGCATTTTGCAACAAAAAAAATATTTAAGTGAGGTATTTTGTAGATGAGCCCGGCCACTAGTAGAAATGCATTTTGCAACAAAAAAAATATTTAAGTGAGGTATTTTGTAGATGAGCCCGGCCACTAGTAGAAATGCATTTTGCAATAAAATAAATATTTAAGTGAGGTATTTTGTAGATGAGCCCGGCCACTAATAGAAATGCATTTTGCAATAAAATAAATATTTAAGTGAGGTATTTTGTAGATGAGCCCGGCCACTAGTAGAAATGCATTTTGCAACAAAAAAATATTTAAGTGAGGTATTTTGTAGATGAGCCCGGCCACTAATAGAAATGCATTTTGCAACAAAAAAAATACCTCAGTTGTGTATAGTGAGTGCACACGCCCTTGACATACTTTTGTGAGTTCTGTCTAGACATGCGTAAGGGTTAAAGGTAAGAGTCAGTGTTAGGTTAGGGTTAGGTTGTACAAAATGCAGAATAAACGCCACTGTGGAACTCATCGCGGAATGGTTGACAGCTATCCATCTGAGTTTATGTTGAAATAGAAATATAAGGGAAACTGTCTTTTTATAAAAATAATCAATGAAATTAAAATCAGAGGTGAAAGCAATTGTTCCTTTTAGATCAGTGCCTCATCCACGAAATGCTGTTTATCTTTGATTTGGAGCACAAGTGAACCATAATACTCGACTTCAACCTATAAACTTGAATTCTAATCAGAAGTTACTTTCAAATTAACGGTTTGTGAAAAATTCGAATATGTGTTTGAAACACATATTCGAATTTTTCACGAACACGGTAAACATTGCTGTCGGGCATTTGGGGGAGGGGTGGTGGTGGTGGTGGTAGTGGTGGTGGTGGTGGTGGTGGTTGTTGTTGTTGATGATGATGATGATCATCATCATCATTATTATTATTATTACTATTATTATAGTCGTAGACGACGAAATGTGTCCGTTGATATTTACATATATACGTTTTTATATGGGGGGGGGGCATCACATTGGTGAAAGTAACATATAAATAGTTGAATACGTTCTATTATCCGTCTCGCAAATAAAATTAAAATAAATTTTAAAAATCATGTTAGAGCTGATTTCTTCGTAGCCGTAGGAAATTCAAAAATGATTTTGAAGTCTTTAAATCGGCGAATAAAAGGTGATTTTGTGTTAGAATTCAAGTCCATAGATGTAAGTCGGGTATTATGGTTCATTTGTGCTACTAAACCAAACAGCAAATATTTCGTAGTCAAGTTCAGCCTCCTTGCATTCGACCATAATCAACAATACCCTCTCTTCTATCAGCCTGCTTACTGATTTGCCACCCCGTTCTTATTATTTATAAATTTAAGAGTTAAAAAATAAACGCGAAAGTATTTATGCGATTTTAAAAGGAAAACATTTTTAATTATTTATTCGAACATATAAAAAGTAATTGTACTTATAAATGAAGATCAAATCCATACACTGTGATCCTAACCCGAATTCTGGGAGTTTTGTAGTGATGATCCCCCTCCTCCATATCATAGATGTGAGGGTGGAGGGGTAATCATTCCACCCTAGTATAACCCAGATATGCGGACAGTATCGGTATCAGATGACAGCCCTAGCCAACGGGCATCGAGGGGGCGGCTAAGCTGCCCTCACTCGGTGTGTCGTCCGAGCCTCTTATACTCACCACTTGAACGAGAACTGACCCACGACACTATCTCCCTCTGATATTTTTAAACGAGAAATGTCAACCTGTTGCTAGCCTTTCGCCTCGCCAGAGTATTTATAGCTCGCGATCTCCCGGATACTGACATTCTACAAAAGAACTCTTGTGCTCTAAAAAGAAATATAAATTTTTTAAAAATGTCGGTCTCAGTGGGCGAGGTACGAGGAGGTTGGGTAACGAAGTGAAACAGCCCAAAGATACCGTTTTTTGTTGTTGTTGTTCGTTTATTTTCGATATAGCAGATTTTTTTAACGTTTCTTTTCTGTTAAACACATACGCTAGCCGTGTAAGTGTACAAATATGTGTACACCCGTTCCATTTCAGTACGTCTACTCTCTGAACTGATAGATAGAGCTGCGTAGACACGTCTGAAATCGAACAATAGTGTTTATTATCAGCCAGAGCGCTGGCTTGCTAAACAAATTTTTTTTTTTTTAATTTTCTGGGATGCGACTATGCATTTGTATAATAAGATCTGTCGGTCAGTTATGCGTCAATTTATTTTTTTTATTTTTTTGCACTATCTTATATCCCATGTCATGGATGTATATGTTGAAATATATATATATATATATATATATATATATATATATATATATATATATATATATATATATATATATATGTTGAGATATATATATATATATATGTTGAGATATATATATATATATGTTGAGATATATATATATATATATGTTGAGATATATATATATATATGTTGAGATATATATATATATATATATATATATATATATATATATATATATATATATGTTGAGATATATATATATATGTTGAGATATATATATATATATATATATATAGTAGAAATTAGTAGTTTGCTGAAAGCATTGCTGGGAGTAATAATAAAAGTTTTAAAAAGGTAGAAGGCAATGCAAAGTTCCGGATCGCTGGAAGTTGTAAAGAAAAAAACCAAAACAGAACCGAAAATAAGTCGAATATAGATCGAAAAGGTTTGTTTATTTTTCTAGACGAACTTACAAGACAGCAAGAGTGTTAGTCTGTAATTGTCCGGATGATCAGGGATCAATTTGATATATTTCGAGAGTCCTATCCTCTCCTTGTCAAAAATAAACGAAAGAAAAATGAAAAATCCCGGATTCCGAGAAAATGCCAGGAGCGCTGGGAGGTTAAACTGGGAGTGTTCAGGATAAAGTATTCAGAGGTAAATAAAATAAAATGAGTGTTGTGTAACTGTTAATTAAATATTATATCCTATATTATCGTTATATATATATATATATATATATATATATATATATATATATATATATATATATATACTTGTATGCTGTTTTTATTTATTTAATTATTTTTATATATTTACTATTATTTAAAAAAATTCTATCGTATATAAAACGTAAGTTTTATTTATTTAATCATTTTTATATATTTACTATTATTAAAAAAAAAATTTTCATCGTATATAAAACGTAGGTTTTATTTATACTATATACGTTTGCTAACAGGCTGGTTCCAACATTAGATGTTATAGATGCTGTAGATAGTTATTTAGTTTGTTACCGGTGCAGTATATTATAATTTAGTTATGTCTGGTTAAGCTTAATCCTTATTTATTGGTTTTAATTTACATTTTAAGTGTCTTTTGTTTTGGGTAGGAAGGTTGATCGATTTAATGGTCAAATGGAGACAAATCTGGTATCTTTGATATCAATTTATAAAGGAAATTCTGCTAATTGACTTGGTCTGTTGTAATTTATTTAACTAAACATTGACTACATCTTGGTCTGCAACCCACCATTACATTAGTGCCTGACATCCCTACTATTTGATTTCAAACCCTGCACCACGCCCCACCTCATCTGAATAAATAAATAAACAAACATTATACAAATAAATAAGTAAATAAATAAACAAATAAAACATATAAACAAATGAATAAAGAAATCTGAGATTAGTTAAATAAATTAAAATAACGCTATAAAAACAAAATATATAACAGGATTTATTTGCGTTTAGAAGTAATACACAAAAATATGCACATCTTTCTAATACGTGGATATATGAAAAAGACGGACTTACAAAGAACTGGTCTGAATAATAAATGTCTGTCATGATCAATACTATTAAGAAAAAAATTACTCTTTCTTCTTCCCTAAGGGTAATTGTTATTGTCAGGTAAATATTATTTAAATGAATCAAACGAATAGGTCTCTTCTTTATTTATTTAAAATTGTGGAAGTGTAATTCTTTTTAAAACCATAAATATTTTATGTCTTCTTACCGTAAAAATAATTGTCAGCTAAATATTCTTCAAATCAATAAAACGAATGTCTCTTGAAATGATTGTTAGGACCAGGTTTTAAAATACACAACGAAAGAAAACATTACACATAAGATTAATGTTATCAATACAATATCAATATATATATATATATATATATATATATATATATATATATATATATATATATATATATATATATATATATATATCAAATTCCGTTAAATATTTCATCATATATTTCCCAACAAAACCACATTAATTTATTCTTGAATTAATCTAATTTAACCTTTAAAATTCCTTGAATTAATCTAATTTAATCTTTAAAATTTCTTGAATTAATCTAATTTAACCTTTAAAATTTCTTGAATTAATCTAATTTAACCTTTAAAATTTCTTGAATTAATCTAATTTAACCTTTAAAATTTCTTTAATTAATCTAATTTAACCTTTAAAATTTCTTGAATTAATCTAATTTAACCTTTAAAATTTCTTGAATTAATCTAATTTAACCTTTAAAATTTCTTGAATTAATCTAATTTAACCTTTAAATTTCTATGTTAATGCTGTTTATAATTGTATCTGCCAAATTGTGTAAATAATAGATTACTCTGTTCCGGAATTTTGAAGATGGGGATTGATATTTTGTCCGGTAAATAAAACATAGTTTCTAGCCATAATATATATATTTTTTTTTTTGCTTGGGAAGGAGACTTGTGCTGATGGCTTTCCACACAGGCCATGTTTTTGCATTCTGATGCAAAGTAGTTGAACTTTTTGATCCATAGATCGTAAGTAGTGTTTTATGATCAGTCTGCAAAACAAAATGCCGGGATGAATCTCAGAAATTTAACCTCCGACCTTCTTCAGGCGCATCTTGTCGAACTCAGAGAATTTCGAACTGAAGTCTTTATTAAATCTACAAAGATGGATTGTGCTCATCCCGTCAGCCATGAGCGGGTAGAAGTCTTAAATAATTTTTAGTTCATTCTTAATTTGTATCGCTGAATGAACATTCAATCTCCAAACGAATTTTACTTAGAACAAATCACTCAACACCTTTATCCATTGCGCCAGGTTTCCACGTGTTCGGCAGTAGGCCGAATAATCCAATACTATAGAGTTATTGTGTTCTAGCTTTTGGAAAGCGATTTTTAATTTTCATTAGTCTTATATTTCTTTAAACATGAACTATAAAGAACTAAATTTAGATTAGAATTAGTCAGTTTTGAATTAATGGTTTACGTGCCGATAAACACTACTTTTACTGAATATTAATTGTAAGACAATTGTTATATTTTTGCTTACCGATGCGTGTATAAACCATTATAAACCCGTCGGGAACACAGGTTCTACTGACAAATTACTCGGACGCATATTTATTAATGCCATGACCTTGTTCATTTAGTAATAATCTAACACTGGCCCGAGAACGGATATCTACTTTCTTGCTAAATAAATATAAATAAATAAATAAATTAATTAATTAAATAAAATTTTAAAAAATTAAAAAAATAATAATAATAATATTATTATTATTATAATAATAATAATAATAATAATAATAATAATAATAATAATAATAATAATAATAATAATAATTATTATTATTATTATTATTATAATAACAACAACACCAGCCTCCAGGGAACACCACTGATTATTGTCAATGAACAATCACTGATGATGGCCTGTGTGAGAACTCTTAGTGAGGAGGAGGCGGAATAAGAATAAGAATAAGAATAATAGCAGCAGCAGCCATAGCCATAGGCATAGCCATAGCCATCCCAGCATACCATAGGGTGAAAATCAAGGAAAAAAGAAAAACAAAGCAAATACAAGGAACCTGCCAGAGAACAAAAAGGAATATGGAACATGAAGAAAGAAAAACCAGAAAAATAGACTGGTAAAATTTAGAATCATGAAGTAGATTTCAACTATACAACGGACGGCAATGGTGAAACAGCTGAAATTCTAAGGAAAATCTCTGAACGCGGAAACAAACCCACATAAACTGCGAGGGCTAACTAGTTACAAGGAAATTGTAATAGAAATAAAATAAAGCATAGGAAGAACACCAAGCGAACTGAAACTGCAAGAAATTTCATAAATTCTCCACACGCACACACGGCTAATACCACATAAAATAGTCGTGAAAGCTCAAGGAGGATGGAAAGACTGAAGAGGGATAGCACTAACCAGACCTCCACCGGAGTGCAGAGATTACTGGGACCTTGGTAGGCTTATTGCTACCCAAATCTTAGAGAAGACCCATGGTCGTTGCCAGCGATAAATTCATGGTAAGCGACTGTTGCAATAACGCAAAGTCATTTGCAATGGTTATCGAAAGAGGTGGAGAGTACTGGATATACGGGGAGACGTGTTGTCACTCAGACTCCAGGGAACACCACCGGTTATTATTAGTGAGCTATCACTGATGATAACCTGTGTGAGGACTCATGATGAGTACATAAGAAGAAGAAGAAGAAGAAGAAGAAGAAGAATCTGAAAAAAAACGGTGGTATCAGCATTAGTTGATGCCAGAGATAATGGTCATGAAGAGTCTGCGAGGATAGAAAACCCGACTAGGAATAGCACCATCCATACCTCCACTGAAAATGCATAGAGAGTACTGGAATCCCGAAAAACATTTCTGAAACTCAAATTCCAGAAAAAGCGAATGGCCATTTTCGGCGAGAACTCATTGATAAATGGATGTTGTAAGGAGGATTTCAGAGTCCCAAGTATGAGGTCCGACTCCGACTCTTAGAAATCCAAAATATCAGATTCCGCCGCCTTATTTTAAAGTCTTCCAACATTCAGACTGTCTGCTGATTGTTTGGATATTAAAAAATCCGACTCTGACTTCTAGCATTCGTACTAGTCCAACTCCGACTTGTTTCCAAAACTCCGACTCCCTCCGACTCCTCCTCCGCAACCTTGGTTATGAGAACAAATATAGATTTGCAACGGTGATTGAAAAAAGCGGAAAGTACTGAAAATCTGAAAAGACTTATTATCACTCAGAGCCCAGGAAACACCACTTGTTTTAGCGGCGGGAGATCACTGGTAATGACTCGTGTAAGAACTCCTAGCGAGTAAGAAATAATGGGCCATAGTGTACTCAATCGTTCATTAAAAAAGGTATATTTATCTTTCAGACAACATTGGACACACGTTCCAAGGCAGCGGGAATGAAACCTTCGAAATCCCTTGGCGCGAAAAAGAAAATCTAT
>OY744521.1:106729164-106731664 GCA_963556195.1 Sepiola atlantica
AATTTCCGTATCGAGTCGGGTTGGGTAAAAAAATCATAAGTGCTCGATGCTAGTTATTAACAATTCGACCTAGCCTTTGGAGACAAAAGATTTTGAAATATTAGTTGGAGATTTTGCACGATAAAAATCACCCATAACGTTGAGATGTACCCCCTTTTTATTTGTTTCTCTCTCAATTGATTCCTCCAACGTAAACAATTTTCCAATGTCTCATCCGATTTTCTATATCTATTGAACACTCAGATTTTTAACGACACCTGAACTCCTGAGTATCTTGACTAGTCTTTTTCAATGTTTTTTTTTAACTTTAACACATTTTTGTTTGACGGTGACAGTCCTAACTTTAAGTTCCTCTCAGCCAAAAGAATAAATATTGCATTTATTCAATGTTTTATTCTCATCTTTCATCTTCTGAATTTATGGCTCTATTCAATATATTGAGCTTTATATTATCACGATAGATTATTATTTTAGGATACACTACTTATCTTTAAACTAGTATTAATGTTATATGTGTGTACAGGATAATCTCCTTAACTAATGAACGGATCCTTATGAATTTTGGAATATATATTTTTTAAATTACGGTGAGTAACATCGGTACATTATTATTTTTTTTTTTTTTTGTAAATGTTAACATTTAGGGGATGCATATATATAAAGTTTATTTTTTATTTATTTTTTATTTTATGAACCGATCATTATGTATTTTAGAATATATGTTTTCGGCAACACGGTGATTAACATGGGCACATATTTTTTTTTGTAAACTTTACTATTTAGGAGGTGCGTCTATCCAAACTCGCACTCTCATCAAAAAGATTTTTTAAATAAGTCAGATACAAAAAACTTAATAGAGAAAAGAATTGCTCTACATCAAATTTTGAGTTATATTAAGTGATTCATTTTTCGGTTTGTACGCGTGAGGGTCAATAATATGTACGTGTTTGGTGTAAGTCCTAAACTATTGAACTTATTATGAATTGCGGAATATATATTCTAGGCAACAGGGTGAGTAGTGTGGGCACATTTTTTTATTTTTAAAAACATTACCATTTAGGGTGGTGCCGCTGAAACCGTACCATAGTCCCCAAAGAAAGAAAAAACATTAAAATTCAAAATTAATTCTATATTTATTGTTGATACCCGCTCTGGGATGAATATTCTACTAGTTTGTTTTAAAATTATATTCCAAATGTCGGATACAAACAAAGGAAATCTTCATTATTGTAAGGATATTTGTTCGTATGTTTTCGGAAGCCTTTTGTACAGATGCATTGCACTTATCGAGGCCAAAAGCCACTCGAGAATAAGGTTTAATGATATTGATACATTATCAGTTGAATGATGAAGAATATTTTGAGAGTGTTGAAAATGATGGAAAAGATGTGAACACTTATGGGGACGGTTTATGAGGTAGTATTTGTTTACATTGGATTTGAAGACAACCATGTTGTACTCTGCAGGGAAGCAGTCACACTGTAATGTGTTACACAGATGGGAAATTTCATGGAAAGAAGCTCTGTTTGTGGAAATTCTGTTTGGTATTAGGTACATGAGAGAAGAATAGAAAATTATGTGCAGTTGTTGTAGCTATACGAGTTAATGCTGTGAATGTCTTCCAAGTATGAACCAGAAATTGGAGCTCTGTTGAGCACCTTCCATGAAAATAACGATAGAGTAATAGACGGGGGTGAATACATTAAATTAAACACTCAGATTCGAGAATGAGACGTCACGTAATATTCACGGTGGAAGAATCTTCCGAGCATACAGTATTGTTGCCATCTGGGCTGCTCCACCAAAATACTAGCCTCTCCCTCTTGAAAATAGTACAAAAATGAATTTTTAACCTAATACGTTCCGCACTGTCTGCCGAGCTCCAGCCCCTGCCGCATCGTTGCAGAGTTGCACCCCTGTGCTTGCTTTACAAGTACTTCCACAAAATGCGCTCTGATAGAACTCACTGCACCTCTTTACTGTAGAGGTCCTTAGATACTATAAGATTCTCTACTCTGATAGCTTCTTTCCTTGCACCGCTTGCCTTTAGAATTCCCTGCCTGCTCTCTGTTTCCCCGACCTTCCAAACATGCAGAAGTTTAAATGTAATGTGAACAAGTAGCTTGCTGTCCAGCTCCCCAACCAAGGCTGCACCTCACTCCCCTACCCACCCCACCCCACCCACCCAAAAACTGACTCCTACCCTATCACGCTTCAGCGGCAATATCTCATGTTTGCGAGTGGATATTTTTATATATTATTTTTTAAACTTATCCGATGTAACATCCACATGCCCATGACATCCGATATATCAGTCAGACCTAGCTAAATACAGTTCCGCATACGTACGTTATATTATTTCATTGCGCTGAGCTCAGCAGAAATTTAGACGAAAGTTTTGAAAAGTGGAGACATTTTTAAAAAAAATGAAGAATTCGCTGCTCCAGTCGTTTTTGTTGTGTTTTTTTTTCAAGCGATGGGCATTTCTTTCTTTTTTTTT
>OY744521.1:106739164-106741664 GCA_963556195.1 Sepiola atlantica
GGGGGGGGATCTTCAGGCAGCCTGAAGATTCCCCCCAGAGATGAAACGCGGGATTCTCTGTTTTGCTTAATTGCCATAAATATATTTTCATAACTTACTATATATATATATATATATATATATATATATATATATATATATATATATATATATACGTTGATTATTTGTTTTTGTTTTGTTTTTTTGGCGATACCGACCGGTATTTTTACCGGTGCGTTTTTTGTGTTTTTTTTGTTGTTATTTTGTTTGTTTTTTTGTTGCTACCCTGAGCGGTTTGTTTATTATTTAAGAATATTATCCTTTTAATTCGCCATTAACCGGACGAATCATCAATTGTATATATAGATTTAATTTATTCAATTAATTCATTTATAAACAAATTTATTGTATACAGATTTTCATAATTCATTTTTAAATTAATTTTTACGTTCACGCCAAAATTCATTTGTAAATTAATTATAAAAATCTGTATATATTATTATTATTATTATTATTATTATTATTATTATTATTATTATTATTTCATGTATACACATATAGTATTATCTAAATAAATAAATGCGAAAATATGTTTAATGTATCTGAACTATATTAACATAAAAACAGGCTGTGGTTATTTGATTCTATGATACAACATATACTTTTGAAATGCTGTATATATAGAAAACTGTAAATACCCTTAACCACATCTAGATCTTAATTTGCATATTTACTACATTAACAGCTTCTAATGAATTAATATTCTGTAATATATAGTTGTAATTTTGCATTGTCACATTTTTTATATATACGCAATATTTTCGTCGATAGTAAAACGTTTAAGGTCAGTGGGATGCTGAGAACAGATATTGAGAACAGATACTACACTTTGATGTTAGTCAAAAGGCCAAGTGACCATAAAATAATGTTTTATGGCTAGACATTTTAAATGAATGAAAAAAATGATTTATTGTTCAACGGGGCTTAATACGTGAATAGAGCTAGGTAGTACAGGGATGAAACGCGGACGCCTTTGTGTAGCTTACTTGTCATAAATATATGTTCATACCTTATATATATATTGTGTGTGTGTCATCCTGCTCTCTCTATATATATCGCTCTCTCTCTCTCTCTCTCTCTCTCTCTCTCTCTCTCTCTCTCTCTCTCTCTCTCTCTCTCTCTCTCAAGCTTATGCCTAGTATATAAATAAGATCTATATATTTTGAGTACACACGTCTTTAAGTTGTTCAATTTGAGAAGCAACCATCCGGCCCCAGACAGACACGGAGAATCGCCAACAGATGTGTCTCATCTAACAGGTCAGAACCAACGGCCGGCTAAAAAAGTCATAATCATCACAGCCGTTTCAAGTGCTAAACTGTATCATGCTATTAGTTGCAAAGAAAGAGAATACTTCTGGGTTTCAAAACGAAAATAAGTTCAAGAGCAGCCCACCCCATACTCGTAAGACCGAGATCTTTCTGACTTTCAAAAAATTAATTTCCTAGTCTAAATAATAATATTCAGTCTCTAGTATGTATGTATGTATGTATGTATGTATGTATGTATGTATGTATGTATATATAGGGTGTCCACAAAGTGTGGGTGCATGGTAAAAAACACATACTTTTTAAAAGAAAAAAATTTTATTCAATTCTAATGTCGATAAATATTTTCAACATGATTTCCGAAGTCTTTGGTTGTCTGGAATGGAGTTTCTTCAAAATACTGCCTGTTTCTTTAAACTTCGAGGCCAATTTCTCTATGTACCCAGATTTTATGCACATCGACCGCCGTATACATGCAGTATACGGCGGTCGGACTTTCGAGTTACGATCTAAATAGCAATTTCCCTTTATTTAGAATTGGTCTAAATTATATATATATATATATATATATATATATATATATATATATATAATCAATGAAACAGACGAGTGGAAAAAAAAAAATTGTTAAAATTACCTTAAGGCCTTATCGTCTGACCCTCTGAGAGAAAACGTCAGAATGGTAAATTAAAAACTAAAAGTCGAATGCGATATTAGGGGAAAAAACTTATTTCAGTTGGAGGAAACGATTGAGAGGGGAAAAAAATGGGTAAATCTCTCAACGTTATGCTGGCTTTGAATCATTAAAGATCTCCAACTGCTGCTTCAAAATCTTTTATCTACACAGGCTATGGCGAGAGTTGTTAATGACTAACGCCTCAATAGTATTGAGATAGTAGTTCGACCTAGCACTGTGTACAACAGAAAACCACCCATCGGAATAGTTGTCAGCACAAATATTTGTACTAACGAGGTGATTACCGATGGCTGATTCCTGTACCTGGAAGTTCCCGGATGATCTCGAAACCATTCTGACGTTTCCTCTCAGAGGGTCAGACGATAAGGCCTTAAGGTAATTTTAACAATTTTCCTTTTTTTTCCACTCATCTGTTTCATTGATTATAATAATGCTTCATCTAAAATTGATCCTACGATTCTGTTATACACGAAATTTACTTACATATACATATATA
>OY744521.1:106744164-106839164 GCA_963556195.1 Sepiola atlantica
GCGTAAATCAAGCCCCGAAGGCCAAGACAATACCAGTCTATGGGGTGCAGTATCCATCGAAACAGATACTACACTTTGATCTTAGCCAAAAGGCCGAGATTGAGTAGGGCTGATGCTGAGTATTGATTTACTCCTCTCCAGGAGTTAGGCACAAGGCCAGTTTTTATCTTACTCCCACAAGTAAGATGTGACCCAAGGTCGGGTCGGGAAAGTGGGGTTTAAAAATTGCCTGGGCAGCCCCGTCGGCATTCCCCGGTAGGGGCGCCTCAGGCAGTAAGCAATAAACTTATTCCTCCTCAAAGAGGGGAGGCGAAGCCTGGGAGGGTGGACCTCCTAGAACTGCACAGGACAGACCCATAGACCGGCGTAAATCAAGCCCCGAAGGCCAAGACAATACCAGTCTATGGGGTGCAGTATCTATCGGAACAGATACTACACTTTGATCTTAGCCAAAAGGCCAAGGAGGGATCCAGAGAGCTAGAGAAAACTTGTTGCCAGGTTATCATTGGAGTTCCAACGATCATCCCGACTTTGTGACAGATGGTAGAGATGAGAGAGTGTTTTTGTTTTGTTTTTCAATATTGACACCCATTTCTAATAAAAATAAATCCGAAACAAAATGTTCCACTTTTCTTTCAAATATTCAAATTTATTTCGAAAATATTCGAATCCATTTCTTTTGATATTAGAATTCAAATTAAATCGTATTTAAAGGGAAAATATTCTTAGAAACAAATATATAATTGTGCATCTAAACTTAGCTAAAGCCTACAAAACTTAAATTATTAAAGCAGAAATACTATTTATTTAAAGTACAAGCTATTAAAATAATTTAATAAAGTGTTAAATGACAAAATTGGATATTTTAAAGCAAGTGAAACTTTGCAGGTAATAGCCATTTTGTTCGATTTTCTTGCGTTTGAGATTCCGGTTTTAAAATATTGGATTTGATCTTTTCAGAAATTGATTTTAATTTTGTTGGAACGCTAAAGCATCTCATTTCCACTGTCTCCGTAGCTAAGCTGCCAATGCCCATGGCGCACACACATAAAGGACGATGAAGATTACTAGCGCTTGACTTGGATATCAGACCGATGTTCTTGTACTTCCAAATTGGTTTAAGTTTTGCCACAGATGTTGATGTTAATGCTGCTTCTTCTAAGATATTGATCTTCACTGATGATAGTCATTTGGCCACTAGATGGCTATTCGAACTTCTTAACAGTTTTTTTAATATATATTTTAATATTCTCGATAGATCGTTGAAGTTAAGCGACGTTGAGCCTAGTTAGTACCAGATGAGTAGCCATTTGGAATACCAGACTCTGTATGTCATCTTCCCATGACCGGGATATACATGCGACTGGGGACCACTTGTGAATTTGATATTTCACTGTAAACTTCCTCCTTCGCAGGAAGCCGGCTTAGCCCGTTCATAGATAATACCACATCAGGTATTACCGGTTCGTTTTTATGAAGTTTTTATTGTGAGCGTTTTCATTTCTAAGCCATATATGTGTCCTGCCGTGTTGAAATCTCACACACGTAACCGGAAACTGTGTATTATTGCGGAAATGGCGACGACGATAATTCAACTGATGATGTATTTTATTTATTTTCATTAGTTCTGTTATGTTATATGTCCAAGTAATCCCAGGATCCAACTCTGAGATAAAAATAGGTTGGCTTTCGTAAACCAAAAAGCACAATTTATATCAAACGCATTAAAATTAATTTCTCTAATACAACTAGTTTTAACGTTTATAACACATTTTATTGAATATTTTTTTATCTATGAAATCTGTCTCCTCGACAATTGAAAGTGCATTTAATGGTAGCCATACTTGTGTTGGCCACCATTAAATGTCGATTCTCGAGGAGACAGATTTTATAGAAACAAAAGTATTAAATAAAAAATGATATAAACGTTAAAACTAATTAGGTTAGGTAGAGAATTTAATTCTCGTAGATTTGATATAAATTATGTCTTGTTGTTTTTTGGGGGGTTCGAGTTACGAAATATTAACTATTCTCTAATTTTACCGACTTTTCTATAGCGACAGGAGGCATAGAAGATCACCCGTTTCCCACGTTGTCTCACTGCTACAACTCACTCCTTCCCCTTTCTCCCTCTCTGTCTTCCACTTTATAATAAAGATCAATGTGTATTTATTTGTATATAAATAAATATATATACTTCCCTCCCGTTACGTAAAAGTTCACGAGTAAAACACGTAGTTTTTTCTAACCCTCGAGCGAAACCATTTCAAGTGGTAAGGGGTAGCGTAAAACAAATAGCAAGTCAGATAACCACCTCTTACTTATCACTCCGCCTAAAAAGTTTTTTTTGTCTTTAGGTCATCAGAAATGATCAAAAAAGTGTATATATGAAAAGTTAAATTACTGACGTAATTTTATTACAATAATATATATAGATAAATAGCGAGTGCGGACACTGGTAAAGCCTAATTTTCATCTGTCATTTTTGACGACGGGTGTTATACAAAAGATATATATATATATATATATATATATATATATATATATATATATATATATATATATATATATAAATTGATGATTCGAATTTAACCACGTTGTGGGGTTCTCTCCCTTTATAAGATTGGAACACTGTCTTAATCTCATTACTCGTGTTTATATTTAAAATACAAGATGTAATTCTCTCGAATTTGAAAGTTTGATCGTTATGATGGCCTAACGGAAAGAAGACAGTGTTCATAATACTTGGATCCGAGATTCGAATCGTCGCACCGTTGGTACGGTTACGTCATCCATACTGACGAGGGTAAGGAACACGAAACATATATGTCTATAGATATAAAAAATATTTATATATTAAAAATTTATATATATATATCATTAAATATACAAAATAGCTATTATCAAAACCCATTATCTCGAGCTGAACTTATCTTCTTCCTCCCTTACTATTTTTCAACACAAAATTAAAACAGACTCTTATCAATAACAAACAAATTCGACAATTTAAAAATAATTGCCACCAAAACATTAAAAAATGTAATCGTCCATTCAATAAATATATAACATAATTTTATCGAAATCAGCTACATGATAATTATAAAATAGACGAACACGTACTAAAACTGTGTTCAATAAAAACGTACTACCAATTAAGCCAAATAAAAAATAAAACTGATTATTTATTATAGCAAATTCAAAACTTTAAACCTCATTATTACCAATAATTAATTATATTTCATACAATGTATTCATAATTATATTTTATTTTATGTTCCATTTTAGACATGCATTTTGTTAATTGAAGAAGTTGGACGGGAGAATTCCTTCTAACATTATATAAGTTCAATGCAATCAGACCAAAAAATACTTCAAAGCAATCTACATATATATTTTATAGTGAAAACTGCATGAAAATATACTTTATCCAACTAAAATTATGGCTTTTAAAATTCTTAGGTTTTGTGGAGTTTATTCTCCAGTGTAGGATTTTTAATATTGAATTTTTTTCAGATTTGAGAAATTTGTACAATGAATTTTTAGGTGCGTGTAGTCTAAAAATTTTAATAACCATTATATAGGCATAAATATGTCTATTTATGCATGTTAGGGGCAACCATTGTAATCTGTTGTAATATGTATGAATGAATGTGTTATATGTTTTCTATTTGTATTGTTTCCTTAAGAAGCCTGCTTCCATCATAGCTGTGTACGATAACTGAGGACAGAAGGCAGATGTAGTTTCTTCATCTTTTATTCATCATCTCTAAAGATGATGGAAGCAGGCTTCCTAAGGAAACAATACAAATAGTACCCACATTACTCATACATACATACATACATACATACATACATACATACATACATGAACATATTACAATGGTTGTCCCTAACATACATCAATGGAAATATTGATACCTATCAAACTATCTGCACTGGGTTTGTACGTATAAAATCATATATATATATATATATATATATATATATATATATATATATATATATATATATATATATGATGTACGTTAAAAATGTTATTTTTGCTTGTATTTTCAGATGTTTTGGATACGATTTTTGGCCTTTCCTTCTGATGAGTTACACTCATAGAAAAAACAAGATTGTATTTTATAAGTTTATCTGAAAAAAGTAGAAAAATTGTTTCTCACCCAAAATGCTTATTTTGTATCCATGATCTAAAAATATGCGTACACTCATTGAATTAGAAAACAATAATAACGAATAGTAAATTAATGAGATGTACTTTTGTAAATCAATATGCAAATTATTTAGGACTAGTACGGATTTTTATGTCACTGTCACTGCGATAAACGACCAAACTGCACAAATAGAATAGCAGAATACCCGTAAACAACATATCAGACAAATGGCCTTCTATTGTGAATGGGGAGGAGGTGTTGTTCCACTGTAGCGGTTACAATCAGCCTATACTAAGTTCCAACCCACAGTGTGCTAACACATCTATGTCAAATTGAAATTGTTCAAGCGTGCATGTTTATTTTAAATGTGAATGTACCCCTACAAACTTTAATAGAACCGAACGTCATCTGGAAACATTTTATTACTATGACAAGAAGGAAACTGGGAGTTGTATTTTTTTCTTTTAAAACTATTCACTGTTTATTCTCATCGTAGGTTTAATCGTTTTACATCTTCTATCTTCTGCGTTTAGTATTTTGAAATATTTCTACAAATAATAATAAACATAATATTAAGCAACTACAACGTTTTTTAATATATTGTCAGATTCTCAAAAGTAGTCAGTTACGCACATAAATAAGTATTACATTCAAAATTATATCATTATATGATTTGATTACAGTTTCGGAGCAAAAACATTTACACGTGTTTTTAGAGGAGATGAAGGTACAGAAAGGTAATACAAGCTGTGTACTCCCAACAAGAATCTCTCATCATCAGAAAACCAACAAAAGACACATCCGAAGGTTATCCGAAAAAGAGCACAGAAAAATAGTACATGTACGTGTGTAGTAAGCTGAGTGGATTATTTTTGTTTTCCTCTAGAAACATATGCAAAAGAAATGTTTGTTCCAAAACTGTTATTAAATCATAGAATAGTATAATTCTGAATTTAATACTTTATTTATTCTAAGCTCTATTGAATATTTTAAATATTGAGCTTTATTTGTGCCTTTGGAAACTGATTCTTATTTGAATCGATCTGAGCTATATAAAATTAGCTTTTTATATTATTACCTCCTCTATATATATATTAGAGATGGGCGGTTTTACCGAAAACCCGCGGTTTTTCGGTTTCGTCTCCATACCGAATACCGAATCGGTTTGTTTGTTTTTTAACCGTAACCGTTCGGTATTGTGTTTTTACTACAGTAAGCCACCATATACAAGGAAACACGGTTGAAAAGATTTTCCGATTTGAATAAAATTGAATATTACCAAAAAATGTTATATTAGTAAGAGGACAGATTGAACAAATATATGATAAAAACATTTAATTGACTTGTAGGAAGAAATCTTTGTTTACAGTTTGTTTATCATTAACATTTTGAATTTTCAAATGAAAAAAAAAGAGAAATACGACAGACAACATGACATCGTATTTTAGCATAAACTATTTTCAAATTAAAAAGAAAAAATCAAACGCGTTCCGTATGATGTCGAAAATCTGTTTGATTCAACTCAAAATTGTAAAATAATTATTTATGTTTGTTTCAGAGTTATCTAAAAAAAAATAAGTTATTAAAATGAAATTTAAAAAAATACTTGTTGTAAAAGTAAATAAACGAAAAGTAGCGAGCGAGTATAAACATTTAAAAAGAAAAAAGTAGTTGCCAATGCTTGTATCACTTTATTCGGATTTTTAAAATTATTTTAAACATTAGGCATTTCATTGTTTACTTTTGAAAAGCCACTTCATACATAAATTGTCATTTCTAGAGAACTAACTCTCAACTATACCGTTTTCTCTCCCAAAAATGGGTTATTCAAAAAGTAGACTATGCAACGATTTATATTTTACTAAATTGTCAATATGGTATTTATTTAGAGTTGACAATTTATTCGAAAGTTTAATTATTAAACTTTAATCCAAGTCATGAATTCTATGACTAAAATTACCTTAAAGCTTAAAAAATGACTTTAGGTGAATTAATAATCTCTACTTTTTTTAACCATCCTTCCTTTTCCCTTGGCGCGGTTTTCGGGTGTACTACTAGTCTTTTACGCATGTCTATAAAGTTTTATTACCCTGTCTTAAAAACAAATATTAGCTTCTGATGGGTTAAATAATTAGATAGAATGTATATTCAAACTCAGTTTTATTCTTCAGAAATCTTTCATGAATCTTTGGTCACTGTTTTAACGAGTTAACTGTTGAAAAGGTATCAGAACTTTGATTACAACAGTCAACACCTTAAAACTTATATGATTCATATCATGGAGAATGATTCAGTCACAAAATTATCGAAACAGTGGCATAATTCAACTAAACGTTGAATAATAACTAATCATCACACAAGAGAATGAATAGCTTCCATAGTAAAAAAAGTTTTTTAAAAAAAAACGAAGAACCGAACCGTAAACCGAGGTTTTAAGGGAAAAAACCGAAACCGATACCGAAACCAAAATTTCAAAACCGCCCAACTCATATATATATATATATATATATATATATATATATATATATATATATATATATATATATATATATATATATACAGACATATCTATATATTTCTGTTTTTCCTAGGAGAGATAGAAACACTAATGTAAGTGTTGTATCGCCTCTTCTTTGCTGTTATTTTTTGGCAACCGTGCATGCTCGCCATCTTTAATTAACATTGCGTGATACAACCAGCGTCGTTGTAAAATAACGTACAACAAAAATTCACAGTTCAGATCTTCATTAAACCCATGACAGCGAAGACACCTTTGTGAACCGTGGTATCAAATCGCTATTAGCATCTAAAGAAAAACCTTCTCTCCAGACTAGGAGGGGGCATTAAAGAAATCCGTTCTCGTTGAATTTAAGTAAGGGAAAGAGAATCGTTGGACCTCTCACAGCCACACGAGACATACCCCCCACGCACACATGATACATTTGCTTCTATATGCAACAATATTCGAGCAATCATACACATGTAAAGGTGGTTCAGCAACTCATAATTGTCGGCCTTTTTCACGCATGTACCAACCAAAACAATGAAAACATTGTCAACCCTGGGTCACGAGAAAGGTAGACAGAGAAAATATTTATAGTCTCCCTCATCGAGGGCTATGTAGGAGAAGAAGCTGGAGCTATATCTTCGCCGTCACTCACAGCGTGTAACAAACAGAGTTGGGAAATCGAAGCTGAAGTCGGAGGTTTTTGGAAGGAG
Organism: Sepiola atlantica; assembly: GCA_963556195.1. Classification (NCBI taxonomy): domain Eukaryota; kingdom Metazoa; phylum Mollusca; class Cephalopoda; order Sepiida; family Sepiolidae; genus Sepiola; species Sepiola atlantica. The sequence goes on from OY744521.1 coordinate 106,751,541, forward strand.
TAAGGGTCGGACTTGTAAGAATGCGAGAGTCGAATTTTTTTAATCTCTGAATAATCAACAGACAGTCTGAATATTGGAAGACATTTAAAATAAGGAATCAGAGTCGGATATTTTGGAATCCTAGATGTCAGAGACGGGCCTTATACCACCAGACTTCGCAACTCTGGCAACAGGCGGGGCCGGTAAAAAGAAACCCATAAAAAAATACATGGAGAGATAAAGCGTTTTCAAAGATGGCCGCTAAGACGTTAAAGGAAAATTTCCGCCCGAGTTAGTCGAGCGAATCAAACAAACAAGAACCAAAAGAGAAACACGGGCGTTGCAATCAAACAATAAGTCCTTTCAGCTTTCTACGACGATCCTTACTCTTTCCCTCTCCCTCCTTCAACCTTATTATTTTACTAAATGTGAGTACAGAGAAGTACATTTTCATTTACTCTTGAAATACATCTAAAAAGAAATTTCACTAAACAATATCTGAGAAGAAATTAGCGATATAAATAGTTTGACTATGAATAAATTTCAAAGTATAAGAGTAAAATTTATTAATTATGTTTCGAAATTTTTTAAATGAACATTGATAATTTATATAATTTGGATTATTAGGACTACTGTTCTCATCTTGAGTATTATTTTCACAAAGTTTCGGCCGATGTAACCTCCGACCTTTCTCAGGTGAACTTTGGTGAATTCGGCTATTAGATCACTCGCTATAGTAGCATATATCGCTTTCGACTGATAGATCACAGGCTATAGTAACAAAAATAACATTCAACTAGTACATCACAGGCTACAGTAGCAGATATATTCGGCACGTAAATCACATGATATAGTAACAAATACCAAATTCCACCTAAAGGCAATCACCATAGGATCGTATATCACATTCGAATGGCAAATCACTCACTAATTCGCTATGTTGATACCTCATTGTAATACAGCTTCCTATTCTAGTAGCTTCTTTCCAAGAACCGCAGGCTTGTGGAACTCTCTTCCTGTTGACTGTTTTCCTCCTACCTATAAGCTTGGTCTTTTCAAGACTAAGGCCAATAGGCATCTCCTGTCTTTGCGATAATCATATTTGTTCTTGTTAGCTCCTTACATCAAGTGGCTTCATGTCTTGTCTGGAGCGATTTCCATTAAAAAAATAGGATAATAGAAAAAATCCGGCTAATCGATTACAAACTATAGTAGTACCAGGAATAATACAATTCATTTCTTCAATTACAAAATGTAATCTTAAAAACCTGGTGCACTAGCGTATCTTTCCCGTTAGTGTAATTTGTAAAAAGTGTATTAGTGACATTGGTGATACAGGCTGTATAATTATTTCCGTAGAACGACTCTCCACTTTATAATAAATAGCAATGTGCATTTACTTACACACACATATATATATATATATATATATATATATATATATATATATATATATATATATATATGTCCTCACACGAAAGCTCAAAAGTAAAAGCTGTCGGCCGAATTCATTTAAAGTATTTAAGGGAATTAAAAAGGTAAATAGCAATTCAGATGAAAAAATCTCATTATGGAAATAGATTGGAGGCGGGGGGGGGCTTCAATCTATTTCCATGATGAGATGTTTTCTTTCTTTTCTTATTGCTGTTTTATATGGTTCCTGGTTTCCTTTCCAATTTTTCTTTTTGAAACTCCCCAGTTTGAGACGTTTTCTTTTTTTCTTTTTTTCTTATTTCTTTTTGTAAGTGCACTGATTCAGGCGTTATTTTATATTAATATGAATGTTAGTGCGAATATTCGTTCCGTCATTTTTGACGGGGGATGTACACTCGTTTCATATAATACACACATAAAAGTGTGACGTGCATTTCCTTAAATTGACAATACGATACTTTAGCGATAATTATTCGCGTAGGTGGGCAAAGCATTTGCGCAGAAAGATAGCAAGTTTCTGCACATGAACATACCAAAAGATTGCTGCAAACCATGCACTCGCCTGTTCAAAAACACACGCACATAGATGCACTCGCGTGTAGACAGCGCCGAACACAAACGCACACAAGGGCACATATCCTCATACACGGAAAGACACTATATGATCGCGAGCGCAGGCACCTGCAAGTCACGTATGCGCACGTACAATCATATTTATAGAATTAGGTCGGCCCATCGATCTGCTGACCACCTGAAGTGATAAGGATTTGTTTTACAGTTTCGTCGTCACAAATAAATCAATTGCGTTCGATATGTGGTGAAAGCAGAAACTCTTTCAACGCTTTAACAGTTTGCGAAGTTGGCATGAGTTGTAATCCATTATCCAGATGCGGCATTCACTGTAGGCAGATTGAACCGGCTTCTTCCTTTAAGGAGGAAGTTTCTAGGGAATATTAAATTCACAAGCGATCACCAATTTCATGCGTATCCGTGTTATGGAGACATGATTTTGAAGACATTAGTTTTTTTTTATTTTTTGCAGAGAGATGTCATCCTCTTCCCACATACAAACCTCGGTATTCACAAATTATCACATATCTGATAATGGTCAGGCTCAACGTCTATCGGTGTATCAACGCGATTATGCCGTTTATATTCAGCGAACAAAATACAAACAAAAGAGAAGAAACTGAAACGGAAAAAGACCCAACGACATGTCTATCGTACTGAAGTGACCATGTCGTAGTTATTGAATGATGCTTGAGTGGGTGTCACTTTGAATATGTAAATGTGAGTTATCAAACAAAAATTTGAGAAAAAATTTGACTGAGTAAAGTTAGTATGGTATAGAATTAATTATTTATTTACGTTTTACACGTAATCACAGAATGTCTGCCTTCTGTTGGAAACCAAGTGGACGTAACTCTCCAAATCGAACACAAGGGGAGCAACTCTGACACGTTATCTCCCTTTAATGTGTCTATTCTGAATGTCTCATTTTTTTCTAGCTAGAAATACTTCTAGCTAACACCTCCCCTTTTGAGCTTTGCGCTTTTTGACGTGGCCTGACTTGCTTTGGATTAAACGAGTTTGTATGCAAACATACCTCCTTGGTAATGTCTTCAGTTGAGTTCAAGATTGTTCCTTTTGGATTACTGGGATGCGTTGTTGAGGCAAATCGAATATATCCAACAGTATCTCCAATGAGAAAGTATCTTTCTGTATATTTTGTGTGCCTTGCATGTCGGTCTCTGTTAGGTGTGAGGGTCGCAACTGGTTTGCGTGTCGAACCCAAACAGAAAACTGCATATTAACGTCATAAATGATATTCCCGGTTTTGCGTAAAATGTAACCATGTGTCCACTTTTTAATACCATTCCAATAGTCGCGTGCTAAGACTTTCTGTCCCAGTTTTAAAGTGCGAGTTACTGCAGCATGATGGCGGATGAACTGGCGCTCCATCTGCAAGTTTCTCTTGTTAAAAATTTGTGCAGCTGGACAAATGGCATCCATTTGTAAACTTACTTTCCGGTTCAATAGAGCTTCAGCTGGTGAACAACCATTAGGGGCATTTGGAGTAGCTCTATAACTTGCAAGGGACATCTCTAGTATTTCTGGAGGAGTTCCCTCCCCTTTAAGTTTTAAGTGTCCTCTCTTCAATGTATCCAGAAAACGTTCGACCTAGCCGTTGGATTGAGGGTGAAAAGGTGGAGTACGGATGTGTTTGATACTCTTCTGTTTGCAGAAATCTGTAGAATTTTGCTGAAGTAAATGCAGTACCATTGTCAGAAACTATGGTCTCTGGTACTCCAAATCTGCTAAGAATATGTTGCAGTTTTATGATTGTTTCCTCAGAGGTAATGCGGTTTATTGGAAAAATCTCAAGCCATTTACTGTAGACATCTACTAGTAGTAAAAGAAAATTTCCATCAATGGGTCCTGCAAAGTGAATATGAAGACGGGACCAGGGTGAATGTGGAATAGGCCAAGAAAAAAGTTTAGCTTTTCTCAGAGCTTATGCAGCTAACTGACATTTTGAACAGTTTTGGCTCAGTTCCTCTAATTGTTTGTTCATGTTTGGCCAATAGACATAGCTACGTGCTATAACTTTCATTCGGCTAACACCTTGGTGTCGAAAGTGAAATTGTTTTAAGACACAATTTTGCAATTTTAAGGAACAGTAACACGTTCTCCAAAAAGTATACTACCATCAACCGCAGACAATGATGATTGACGCTGAAAATAGGGTTGAAGGTTGAAGGTCGTTACATACCTTAGGCCATTTTGTACGATAGAAGTGCAACACTAATTTTGGTAAGGGATCGGAAGCTGTAGCCTCACGAATCATTTGTGAAATAACATGCAGTGCTCCGACAGCTGATGAGAGTACTGAAATTATTTATGGTTCCATAGATAATGCTGAAATGACTGAATCATCTTTGACTTTGGTTTGCTTATCCATAAGTCTGGATAAAGTATCTGCATGTCCGATTGCATCAGTCGAATAGTATCTGATGGCGAAATTATAATCCAACAGCATAGTTGCCCATCTTTGCAGATGGTTAGCTGTGTAGACAGATATACCTTTCTTAGATCCGAAAATGCTAACAAGAGGCTTATGATCCGTGATCAAGGTAAAGTGACGTCCATATATCATCTTATGAATTTTTTGTAGCAAACATTATCGCCTATGCTTCTTTACCTGACTATAGTTTCGTGACCTAGATGCACGAGCTGTGAGTTAACAAACAAAAATGTGAGAAAGAATTTGACTGAAAAAATTTAGTATGGTATAGAATTAATTATTTATTTACTTTTTACAATTGGAAGAAGAGGATTTACTAATTAATTAACATTTATAGTGGGAGCTAAAACGAATACGTAATCACAGAATGTATGTCTCTTCTTGGAAGCCAAGGGGACGTAACTCTCCAAATCGAACAGAAGGGAATCAACTCTGACAAGTTATCTCCCTTTAATATGTTCATTTTAATGTCTCATTTTTCTAGCTAACACCTATATAGAAGGCCTCTCGGAAAATATTAGGGAAAAGTTTCATCATTACAATTTCAACAAGCTATGTAAAGAGACAAGTAGAATATATTTACATCCACATACAGTTTGAATGTTTGTCCAAGGACGCTTTAAACTTGGATATGGAAGGCATTGCCACGAGTTTCTCTGTCAGGTTGTTCCACGTAGCAGAAACACGGACAGAGAATGCTGCTTTTCTTCTATTGAGACGAAAGCGATGGTGGTACATCTTTTACGAATGCTCGCAGAGACTGCATTTAGGCCCTGGGGTGAAAAACTCTTCGAAATGTAGATTTTAATTCCTGTTCACAATATTGTACGCCAGAATTAAGTCTTCTGTCATATTGAAATACTAAAAGACACATCTTTGTTTGACGACATATCAACCCTTTAATGTCGAAGCGCAATGCCTATCACGCTTCATTATTAACGATTGATTGAAAGTAATGTTTTTGTGTGTTACCGGACTCTGTTTTCAAAGATATATCTTGTTAATCACAAGAAATCACGTGAAAGCATTTCAACTGCGATCGTTTCTCTTCCAATACAGGTACAGAATCACAGCTCGGCATGCTCTCTATGCTCTAGTGTGTACCGATCAGCTGGTGGTCTTAAACATCACACGATAGAGAACAACAATGCAAGTTTTGCGCGTTCTGGCTTGGCCCAGACCTATAATCGACATGAGTGTCAAGTCTGCCCAAAGATATGTAATTTGTTAGGGGGACAGAAGAGCTATCTGCGGCCCTACGGACGGTTATTGAATGAACGAGTGGAAACCGTCTGACAAGACGTCGCAGTCATAATGTATGTATGCATATGTGTGCGAGCACACGGGACCCTACATTTACCATTCAATCGGCGCTTTCAGTAATGAAAATATTATTTCAAACTAAAGTGTAACAGACCAACAATAGGGCTATTTTCAATCGCAAACGTGATAAACACACGAAAATATATTTTCCGAACATAACCGTGATCGATATATATATAGCTCGCCGTAGATAAGATCTCTAGGGGTGCGCTGATCATACATCCTGCGCACATGGCCCAGTCAGCAAAATAGTCACTCACGCAGTAGAGAGTAGATGGATAGAATGCCTGCTCTTTGCAGAACATCATTGTTGATCACTCTTTCCTGCCATGTGATACCAAGTATCTTACATAGGCACCTCATATAGAAGACCTGAAGTTTCCTACCATGTATTGAGTATGTGGTCCAGGACTCACTCCTATACAGTAGGACACTGAGAACGCACGCTCTGTAGACGGCCATCTTGGTAGAAGTGGTAAGGTTCCTGTTTTCCCAGACTCTTTTAGTTAGTTTAGAGAGGGTTGTGGATGCCTTACCAATCCTTTTGTTGAGCTCTACATCCAATGATAGGCTCTGTATCTCGCCTTTATAGATCTGACCAATGGGTTCGATCTCGTGAGAAGAGACGATCTATTAAAAATCCTCCCACTAATCAGATGCCAACCAAAACTCTTCAGCATAATAAGATCCTTTCACAGTGACATGATAAGCACTGTACATTTTAACGGCGACATGTCTGCTGGCTTCGGGTGATAGCGGTGTCAAGCAGGACTATGTGTTGGCCCTGACACTCTTCGGCATCTTCTTCGCCCTACTCCTAAAGATTTTAAGAATACACTGTAGTCTCTTCAACATCGCCAGCCTCGCTCCAAGACTAAGACCAGGTCAGTCCAGATCAGCGACATGCTGTTTTCCGATAATGCAGCCATAGCATCGCATCAGCAAGATGGTCTCCAAAGACAAACAAACCTGTTCGGCCTCACTATCAGCCAGAAGATAACCCAAGTTATGGGACAAGCAACCGCCTGCTTATCCTGCATTTCAATCCAAGATACACCACGGGAGGTCGTTCACCAGTTCCAGTACCTAGGCTCCACTGCTTCAGAAACCCTCTCTCTCTCTCTCTCATATATATATATATATATATATATATATATATATATACTAGCTGAACCCGTCGCAAGGCGTTGCCCGGGAGAAATCTAAAAGAATGAATTAAAATGTGTGAACAGCCGACAGATCGCAAATAGGTCACATCGGACAGTTTTAATGTTTAGAAAAAATGTCGGTTTGGAATTGTGTAAAATCTTTGTAGAATGAGGAAATGTTTATTTATGTTGTTACTTTAGAAAAAGTAATAAACGTTGGTGGATTTTCGCCGCATTAAGAGCTTACGTTATGTCTAACTTTTCCCTTGTTGTGAGTAAAATGTGACTGAAAGTGGACAATTCTATTTTAGGCACGTAAGATAAATATATATATTGCAATAATTTTTTTTTAATTAAATCAATTTTGATCTGAATTGAGCAAATGAAGGTGTTGATGAATTACTATTTTAGTCACGTCAATCCCAATTTCGTATGGAGCTAGAAATGCAAAACAAATCTGATGTGTTGGTCACTAAAAAGTGTTTGAAGCAAGTATGAGTGTAAATAGACGAAAATATGATTATTTTGTATGGATCACTTGTATAATATCTATTATTAAAATGCCGACAGAACGCAAATAGGTCATCGATGGAACCAAAATAGAAATTGCCCCAGCTTTCTTAAAGATGTCTAATATATTTGTGTATTCGAGTTTTAATTGCGGCGTTTTGTATTACCCTAAGCGTAAACTAAGCATAACTTATGCTTTAGTTAGGCCAGATTTGGTTATCCCACGGTGCCGATTCAAATTCTGTAGAATACTTGTTTGTTTTGTTTTGAGCTGTTTTTTTTTTTTCTTGTTCCGAAAATGTAGAAGCATTTTTTTTTCTTGAGTTTTGTTCGATAAGTACACAGTTTGGGCCACTTTATTTTGAAAAAATTATTGCTGATCTGAAAGACTTTTTTGTTGGTTATTGTGCAATACGCTTCATCTATTCTATCCATCTAGACTGATATGATTTTGATATCTGTCTAAATCCGGTGACCGTATGTATTTAGATGGATTTTCCCTACAGTAGTAACCGACCTAGTGTCTAACTCTGCCCTCGTACGGAATAAAGTAAATAAGGAAAGTAGATATGAAAATGCCCATAAAAACAAACAGCACAACAGAAATCTTATGTGTTGTTTTTGCACTCGGTTGTCCCTAACCTCAGTAACATCGTATCCTGCTTTGCGACAAGTAAGAAAATTAATAATCAATTTTCATCTGGTTATTTATTATATAAACAAAAATAACAGCAAATATAGGAATATGTCTTTACAGGGATTTTCTCTTGGAAAAGGTAAAATAGAATTTATTAAGAAGTGTACTTACTAAGGTTGGAAGTTGTTTTGTTATGCTGAGCGTGATGTGTTTGTTTTAATGTAATTCGGTATTCCGTAACGTTATAATGCTATGTGTTCGGAATAGCGGAATGATCATACCGTAATCTGCACTCAGCAGTATGTCTGTTTTACAGTTCCAATGAAATAAAAGTTTGGCGGTGTTATGAGTGGCGGGTGCAGTAGATAATTTGCAGTTTATAAGTACAGTACCCCCTTCTTTTGTGTATGTTGTAGGTGAGAGAGTGAATTATTTAGGAATAAATATAATAATTTAAACAGGGTGCCTCAAAAAAAACTTTATGTGATATCTCCTTTATTTATTCACCGATTGCCCTTATTTTACAGGACATGACAGAATCAACGACCGTGAGTACACCAAGACCTCAGTGGGAGCTAGGACAAAGAATACACTGTGTTAAATTTTACTACAAGACAGGCTCGTTTAAGAAAACCCAGGACAGTTTCATGCATCAGTTCGAATGTGAAAAAGCTCCATCCAAAAGCAGAATTCAGAACTGGGTGGACCACTTCGAGAAGTATGGAACGGTGGAGAACCTCAACACTGCAAGTGAGAACTGTCCAAGCCATTCGGGGCGTCCGATGAAGCGGACAGCTGAGCTGGTCGAAAGTGTGAGAGATTCTCTCCAGGAGAGTCCGAAACGCTCTGTGCGTAAGCGAAGTCAGTCCCTCGGTATCTCCCGTGAGACTTGCAGGAGAGTGCTGGTGAACGGAATCAGGGCTTACCCATACAGAATACAAACGCTGCAGACCCTTACAGCCTCAGACAAGAAGCAGAGGAGCGCTATGGCAGTCAAGATGCTCGATAAGATCGAGGAGACATCAGGTTTCCTTAACCTCCTTTTGACCTCAGATGAAGTCCACTTCCATCTTGACAGAAAGGCGAACTCCAAGACAAATGTCTTGTGGGGATCCTCCAGACCCAATAAGTAGCCACCAAGCCCCTGCACTCTCCTAAGTGCACGGTGTGGGCTGCAATCTCGGTCAGAGGCATCATCGAACCAATCTTCATCGAAGAATCTGGCGCAGCAGTGACAGTCACCAAGGAGCGTGATGTGGAGGTCCTCAAAATCTTCAAGAGTGAGCTCCAGACCCTCTACCCGTCGCTCATGAGCAAGTTCTGGTTCCAGCAAGACGGAGCAAGTCTCACACCTCAAACCTGTCCCGAGATTGGCTGAAAGAGAACTTCAGAGGCCGAGTGATCAGTCTCAAGACTAATTTTGAGTGGCCATCCCATAGCCCAGACCTAAGCCCTCCCCCCCCCCGATTTTTTCCTTTGGGGCTATCTTAAGGACAGAGTGTACGCAAGGAAACCCAGAACCATCACGGAACTCAAGGAAGCCATTCAGTCTGTAAGAACGTCATGGACAACTTTGTTCTGCACCTCAAGAAATGCACGGAGCTAAATGGAGGCCATCCAGAACACATGCTGTAGAACGGAGAAAAAAGGCCAAATACCTTAGTGTTTTGGTGTGATGTTTTGAATATAATAAACTAGTTATGACCAAAAATTCATTTCATTCGGACGAAACACTAAGAAACGGGGCCTAATTAGAGTTGGTGCCCGTTTTTTTTTTGGGGGGGGGGTCACCCTGTATATGTTGATCAAATTATGCAAAAGTTTCTGCAAACACGCTTGAATGAATAAAAGTATTGCAGTATGTATTTTAGTAGTGTATTATGAATGTGGTTATTTGATTACCCTCACCAAAGGTACAAGAGTAAAAATGTGTTGTTTTTTTACAACTACTATCATCAATGACTCTTTAATTAATTTTATTCATAATTTTTATTAAGATTATTATCGAGGAAAATATTTTAAATACATCTGGAAATCTGAAAAAACAATCATGAGTGTATAATTGTGAATATTAATTTATTAGAAGCTTTAAAACAAATTAATTATGTAATTTTGAAAGACGCGTGATGTTTGGGAAAGTTTTGGAACGGGTATATAGGAGCTGATAAGTAGATATCAAAAAGAGCGATCAAAACTAATAATAACGTTTCGGCTTCAGACAGAAAGACAGACAGATAATAATCTCCATTATAATTAGATAGATAGATAGATATATCAGCAAATATATGCTACCTCCAGTCGGATATTTTTGCTACACTGGGAGGATAATATCATGGTGACGAACATATACTACACTGACCACCAAGGGAGGAGGTAATGATTGAGAGAATGGTATCATGACAATGGAATAGATAGTATAATACCCACCTAATAAAAATAAACTAGAGGAGGTAATACCTGGTAGGATCCTCCTATAAAAAGAAACCTGTTACTATGGTCTCATGACAACAGAACAGATGTTACATTATCCTCTCTCCCAAAAGAGGATGTCATACATCGAAGAATTACCTTAACCCTCATAAAATGGAGGGGGTAATTCCTGTGATGATGATATTATGACAATAGTACCGATACTACACTACACACTTCTTTAAACGATGATACAATAATCAATTAAATCAGGGTTTTTTGTTTGTTTGTTTTTTCATTCGTTTAAAAATGCCTAGTCATAGAAACATTATTTTTTTATAGTTCTTTTAACCTTTTGGCTACCGGCGTGGGGCAGGGAGAGACGAATGGTGTTTCACGCGATTCTGACCGTAGCGCGAATGATGGTGTGGACGTTGCGTCTGGGAGATGATCAAGGGTGATTTTTCCTGATCAGGATCTGATTGTTTTTTTTTTCAAGCACCAGCTGAAGGTCAAGATAAAAAAAAGATTACATTCCTCGTTTTTTGAAAAAAAGGTGGATACAAGTAGCAAGATTGTGTGTATGAAAGGAGTCAAGTATGAGTACATGTTCCCTGCTTAAGTATGGCGCGCGAGGTTCCTAGTCCGGTCGGAGCCCATCCCTTTAGGTAAGTTTAGCCTCTTAGCTAGTCGAGTAAATGAGTTCCAACATCCAACATGCCCACTCCCACTTTCAATTTTGTGTCCTCGGCCTTTCCCAAATTGCATTGGAAGGACGCGATCCATTCTCCAACTCCATCCCCCGTTTTCTTTTTTTCTTTTTTTTCTTGTCTACTTCGATCCCACGACCATTTAGAGATTGACCTGCTTGTTTTCGGTTTTGAACAAACCGGAAAACAGTGGGCGGTCTATTATATAGAATGGGTTTGGAGGATCTTACTAACCAATTTATTTGTGTTTTCCCCACTCTAAGTGTTATTCTAATGAAATCCTTGTATATATGTAGATTTATGAGCAATAAAATGTCCCATCAATTATGGGATATCTTAAGTAAGACGACCCCTAGTGTAAATGTGGTATTGTGGTGACTGAGATGATTCTAGTAAAGAATATGATAGACATTGTTATCACTATAGACCAAGGATGGCCAACAACACCTATTTTCCTCACACTTTTGATGGGCCTGTGCCTAATTTGTTTTAAATGTGATTTATTTTATGTTTTTTGCAAATAAATATTTCAAAGTGTAGCATCTGTTCTCAGAATCACAGCGACATCAGACGTTTTTTATCGACGAAATTATTTCGTATAATATAAGAAAATATAACAAGTCAAAGTAAAAATGTATATTACAGAATATTAATTTATTAGAAGCTGTTTATGAAATAAATATGCAAATTAGTAATACTCAAAGCTGATTGTGGGTGTTTGCAGATTACTATGTATACAATATTTCAAACTGTTATGTTATATTATATAATTAAATAAGCATTACCAGTTTTCCTGCCAATATAATTAGGATAGATGGAAAAAAACTTTCGCATTTATTCATTTAGATAAGATACTAGTGTACTCCATCCGTCAAAAGGAACGGTAAAAATTATGCTACGCCAATGTTGGCACTCGCTATTTATCTCTACTAGAATTATGGGCTCAACGGATCCAAATTCTAGTACATAATAAATTGGTTTTACAGCAAAATAATTTTTTGAGTCTATTAAAATATTTTCCGACACTATTGATAATGTTTCCCCATTCATGTATTTATTTTTTATTATCGCTTTTGTTTGAATTTATGTTTTGAAACATGACTTAAATCATAAATCTATGACGTCACGCCAAAGCTATAATTATTTTGTTACGGTAATGTTTTAAGCTCTATTCATAAGAAAGTCGAAATAGGTCAGTGTGTAGAACCTCAGACTGAAGATCTTATGGTTTTGGTTTCGATTTCCGCTCATGATATCCGCTTTATTTGTTGGGAATTTATTATTTACTATCAATGCAATATTCTACATTTCTAAAAGTAGTTTAAATCTCTGATATTTCAAAATGGGGCAAATTCCGCAATGTATTTATTACGTTTGATTAAAATTATGACTAACGGATAAATTATGACTGACAGACGGACAAAATCTCTATTTATAAAAGAATACTAAAATATTCATATAAGATCAGAGAATTATGTGGGTAACTTAATTGGACCTATGTTTTGAGGCATTTCCGTGTGTCCGTCCGTCCGTGTGTGTGTCCGTCCGTCCGGATTTTTCAACGCAACCATCCATTGAATTTCTCTGAAATTTTGCATGAAGTTGTAACTTTGGTCACGTTAGAAAGTGACATTCTCCGATTTTTGAAAAAAATCTGGTTAGCCTCCCAGGGGGTCAAAAGGCCTCGAAATGGCAAAAAAATGACATTTTTGCCCCATAACTTTTCATCCATCCATTCAATTTTTCTGAAACTTGGCCAAAATGCAGGGGGTCAAAGGAGGGTCAAAAATGCCCTAAATTGCCCAAATTTATTGCATTTTACACTCGCCAAATCGAGTCACATACAGAGGGGGACCACGCATGCGCGGCTTGTTTTTCATATAAAAATTAGTATTATCATTTCTGATGACCCTGAACAAAAACACTCATCGTTGGGTTTTTTATTAAAATAAAATGCGACCATTCAATCCGTGTGTTTAGCAATGAAAACGTCGAAGCATGACAGATCGAGTACTCGGGTGTTCATCCTCCCAGGATTTACCTTTTCACTTTAATAGGGTGTTAGTTTATTGCTAATCGCCTGGACCTCCTTCCCTCCGTACAGAGGAATGTCGACCGGGCTGCTCAGGCATTTTTGTAGGCCAGTGTACACTTCCTCTACTACGCTGGCTTTTCAAATCCCTAACTGACCTTGCGTCTTAACTGTTGGCAAGGAAGTAAATAAAATGACAGGCAGACCGACAGACGAAGCCGCTTACAGAGATGCGTAGACGTATCTACCAACACTGAATTTTCCTTTTAACACGTACAATTTTAACGGAAATGGGTGCCGTGGTGAGTAGGCTATCCCCTTCATCGGAGGAAGAAAAATGTCCGGGCGCTGAAGTTCTTTTACTGGAGGGGAAAAATAGGCCAAATGTGTTTCTAATGAGGAACCAAAAGTATTTCGAATATTTTAAGTGTTGTTATATTTTCAGAAATTCGCTTTTTTGTTTCGGTTTGAATGTGAGGGACAAATAACTGCACCCACTAACACGTATCTGTTATTCAAGATGGCGAAATGAAGAGAAGTTGGTTGAAAGACACAATCATACTTTAGGGTTTTATTGTAGAAAAAAAATCATGAAGATTGGAAAGGTTTCGGTTTTCTTCAGATTACATTGGTTGATTTTCTGAGAAAATGCTAAAATGCTATATTTGATAGTTTTCTGTTATCGCAAAAAAATAAAAAAAATAAAATGCTAAATGCTAAATGCTTCTTTTCATTGAATATAATTTAAGAATATATTACTATATGGCGTGTCCGTCTGTCCGTCCGGGGATCAAATTCAAAACAAAGCACTGTATCAAACAACTTTTCTCGAGTTAAATTCTACACGGAATCCTATTAATTTTGTATTATGTTTTTTTTTTACAATAATATCGTGTTATGTTTCGAGTTGTCGTGTTATGTTTTGTTTTTTTTAAATAATATCGTTGGACCTGCGTTCTCATCAGAAATCCATAAACATTAAAGCCAACATTTTACTTTTTTTCTCTTGGAAATTAAAAATTATACAAATTAAAAAAATGAGTATAAAAATGTAATATGAGGTTCAGGGATGAGAGCTACAGTACACACGGATCGTTATATTCATTAGATGCCTGCTAGTAAATTATATGTAGAAATTTATAAAGTAATGGAACATTCTATAAATATTTAGTTATTAGTGACAATCCATCATCGGCCGGTATCCACACAAAATAATCTTGACGGTTTAAGGAGAATAGAAAGACCGAAGAGGGAGAGCACCACGCAGACCTCCACTAAGAGGGCATCGAGACCACTCAAATTTCAGAGAAAGTCAACGGTCGCTATCAGCGAGAGGTCAATGATAAACAACTGTTGCGAGAAGAGAGAAAAACAGCTGGAGAAATACATAACTCAAAACACGGAAAGGCTTATCACCGCAGCAAGAGATATCGTTCCAACGAGCAACTCGGGAAGCGCCGAAACCAGAAACAAAACGACAAGAAAAGAAAAATGGGAAGAAAAACAACTACGTGGACGCTTCAGAAGACTGATAAGAGCATAACCCAACGAAAATAGCTGGGCATGGCAAAGAAAAGGGCACTTGAACAGAGAAACGGAATCTTTACTGATTGCTGCACAGAACAATGCGATTTGGACAAACTACATTTAAGCTAAAATAGATCAAACCTAGGAAAACAGTAAATTCAGACTGTGTGTTCAAAATGACGAAACCGTAAATCATATAATAAGTGAATGTAGCAAACTAGCACAAAAAGAAAACAAGAACAGACATGACTGTGTGGGGAAAGCAGTACACCGGGAACTGTGCAAAAAAAATTGAATTTCGAATACGCAGACAAATGGTACAGACATAAACCAGAAACAGTACTGGAAAACGAAAAACACAAAATCCTCTAAGATATGGATATACAAACAGATAAACTCATACAAGCAAGGAGACCGGATATTATAATAATAAACAAGAAAGAAAAATCTTTCAAAAGCGTAGATTTTGCCGTTCCAGTAGACCACAGAGTGAAGATCAAAGACGCAAAAACGAAGCAAATACATGATATTAGTCAGATAACTGAAAGCAATATGAAGTATGAAGAAAGTCAGTATAATACCAATAATCGTACGGCACTAGGTACAATAAAAAAAAACTGGCAAAAAGACTGGAAGAAATTGGAATCAAAGGGATCATTGAAACCATACAAAGTACGGCAATGGTCAACACAACTGCAATCTTAAGGAAAATCATCGAATGCGAAAACCAACCCGCATAAGCTACGAAGAGTAACTAGTCACTTGGAATCTACAACAGGAAGAAAACAAAACCACAGAAAGAACATCACATCACAAACCAAGGAACAGAAAATGCAAGAAACATCACTTTATGAGCTCCCCCCCCCCCCAATAAATTACACCGGCCTCAGCTGACACCACACAAAAATGAACCAATGAACAGAAATTGCAAGAAACACCATACGCTCTCATCCCCAGCCCCCCCTCGCTCCCCTTCCCTTTCCCCTCCCCCTCACCATCAAAATGAAAATGGTGCCAGCCTAGGCTGACATTAAACAAAATATTTGTAGAGAGTCAAGGAGGATGAGAAGACCGAGGAGAGACAGCACAAACCAGACCTCCACTAGAAGTGCGGAGAGTGATGGGACCTTGTAGAGGCTTATTGTCACCCAAATCTCAGAGAAGACCAATGGTCCTTACCAGCGAGAAATCAATGGTAAACGGCTTTTGCGATACTGCAAGGTCATTTGCCGTGATTATCAAAAAGAGGTAGAGAATACTGGAAATCTGGGGAGATTTGTTGTAACTCAGACTCCAGAGAATACCACCGGTTGTTGTCGGTGAGCAATCACTGATGATGACCTGTGTTAGAACTCCTAGTGAGTACAAATAATAATAATAATAATAATAATAATAATAATAATAATAATAATAATAATAAGTTGACGTTATATAACTTGTCTTGAAATAATTTAAAACTTAAATTTGCTGATTAGACGACCGTTTTCATATTTGACAAAGCAAATCTTATGTGATTGTCCCCGAGGTCACAGGTCAAAAGTGAGACGTGTGACAAATAAGATTAGAAAGGGTTTTCATAAATTGAAGTATGCATACGGTGGAATTGTTTATAATTAGTGGTTGTTTTCCAGAGAGATTCAGTCTCAGAGGACACTAGTAACTTAGAGTAATCTAATTTAGGTTGGACAAGAGGTAGGTGGAGAAATACACCTTCTCTACTTCTCTTTCCTGGCACAGTGAGGAAATGTATCCTTAAATATGATAAAAACTATATTTTCGTATTGTTGATAATGACAATCTGGCCATCGACGTGGAAAATAGATTTCACCATGGAGAACATTCTCCACTCGATAAAAGGTATGAGTCCTAACCAGCATAAAAAAGAAAAATTCTAAAAAGAAAAGGTATACTTTCTTCACTTAATTTTTTCAATTATCCACAAGGAAACTGGACCCATTGATAAACGATAATAAGATATAAACTCTTTAATAGATACATTATATATCTAATATATAAAATTAAGTTGGTCGAATTTTCGATATTAGACCTAAATCGATATTTGATTCTGACGAACGATTTCTTTCATTTTTATCCTAGCAGCATGTTCTTTACATGAAAACCTGTAATTCACTTTAGGTTCTTTCCGAAAATACATATTCCGGTAAGTCTTAAATAATGACCTAAAAAAGCTCAAAATATAAGGGAGTTATCGTCCTTACATGACCATTTTTCCATCTCTTCTAATAAAAGTATGTGACGACTTAGCGTGTTTCTATGTATGTGCGTGTGTTCTCACCTTTACGCGACTTACGCATTATTATTAGTAATACTAATAATAATTAATTATTATTATTATTATTATTATTATTATTATTATTATTATTATTATTTAAAGTTTTAAACGAAAATGACATTAATGAATCCCAGACAAAATCCGGTAGGTATAGACAGTAATATAATAAGTTTAGTCTTTTTTCATATCTTCACAAGATAAATGTAAAAAGGTTAAGTTATTTCGCATATTCCTAAGGAGATTGTCGTCAGGTGTCTTCAAGTTACTATCATGTATATATATCACAGGCTAGTATAGAGCGCTTTGTGAATTTTCTTCTGTAGCTTTATTTTGTGGACAAAGCAATCCCACATCTATGGTGATCTGGTATGTTCTCTCTTGATGTGATACGTATAAGAAAATCGACTATTCGTTCCTCAATTCATCATAATTAACGTAAAAAAATTGATAAAACAACATATGAGAAAACTTTTTAAACAAAAGAGATTTAATTACGCATTTAATTCGTTAAGTGTAATTGCATACGAAAATTGAAATACAAGTAACGTAAGCAATTCTAATTATTCGGAAGCAGGCACGGCAAGAGGTGGGTCGTGAGATGTAGTGCTCCAGGTCGAGGGGATGGGATACTTGCGGGACAGCAATCAAAATCGTTAAAAAACCATAGGAAATATGATGGCTGTTAAGTCAACGCTACATTCACGTGGAATGCACACTAAATACGTCCAGAATGAACTATGCTCACTTCTCACTTGGGAATGACCTGCGGAACATCTATTACTAGTGAAGATATCGTATCAGTCTGGTTGAAGCAGAAACTACACTAATGTACTATCTTACAATATTCAAATCAGGGAGGCGGTAGTTTAGTTTATGTTGTTATCGTGATACTATCATCCCAGGAATTACATCTTCATTTTGGGGCAGTGTAGAATTTGTTCTCTTATCATGAGACCAACCTCTAAGGCATTAGCATATATATATATATATATATATATATATATATATAATATATATATATAATATATATATATATATATATATAATATATATATATATATATATATATATATATATAATATTTGTTTGAGGCTCACGCGCGCATTCATGGTTCGATTAAAATGTTATTACATAATATAACTCAAAATTTGATGTAGACCATTCTTTTCTTTTCTCTATTACATTTTTTGTATCTCGCTTATTTTTTGTTATTCTGGGTGGGGCGAGTTTGGGGGATACAACCTTAAATGGTAAAGTTTTTAAAAAATAATGTGTCCACGTGACTTACCTGATCGGTTCATGGCCTTAGGAGTGAACCCTATACATAAAAAATATATAAAAATATATACACCAACCCAACTTTATATATAGATATGGGTGTGCATCTAAGAGGACTATTTGGGTTAGATGGTGTCACAATGCGTAGAATCGTTATTATATAGAGACGTGAGAACGTGTAAATACATTTAAATTTCCAAAACGAAAACAATAAAAAAAAAAAAAAGTTATCGAAAGGACGATATTGCGTTACCTGTAAGATACCCTGCGAATAGGCAGCCGGAAGTGGCGTTACACTGAAGCGACTAAGCCTCTAATCATCTGGACCTGTAAACGGCTGTCAGTTTGTTTGTGATCTGGACTTAGCGACCAAAGTATCATGTATAGGCTATATGTACTATGTCTGCGAGGTTCTTAATACATGCCGCCCTGAAGCTTGCAATGACCTTTGACGATCAAGGTCACAGCTTATGTGCCCTAGGTATTTACAAGCATCTATCGGTAATGGTATCGTTCTCTAGTGTATATGTTCAGCTTATATATATATATATATATATATATATATATATATATATACATAGTGTGTATGTTTAGTAGTATGAGGAGGAGGAGGAGGAGGAGGAGGAGGAGGGAGAGGAGGAGGATAGCGTTTTACTAAATATTTTAATCATACAAACAGTTCATTTCAATTGTTCTAATTAGCCGGAATTTGCAATTTACTCACCAAGTCACGCATCTTTTACTACATCTATTTTTGTTCACCCTCTCTCACTCTCATGTAGTTTGATTCTCCCTCTCTCTTATTTTATACAATGTATTTCTACTTTCACTACTCAGAGAGAGAGAGAGAGAGAGAGAGAGAGAGAGAGAGAGAGAGAGAGAAACAATTTTACCCGAGCTCACTAGGTGACCCAACCGGTTTCATTTTCTCCAGTATATATATATATATATACATATATATATATA
This sequence comes from Sepiola atlantica, assembly GCA_963556195.1. Classification (NCBI taxonomy): domain Eukaryota; kingdom Metazoa; phylum Mollusca; class Cephalopoda; order Sepiida; family Sepiolidae; genus Sepiola; species Sepiola atlantica. The sequence goes on from OY744521.1 coordinate 106,770,812, forward strand.
TATATAGTAAGTTATGAAAATATATTTATGCCAATTAAGCTACACCGAGGCTTCCGCATTTTAGCATGAAAATTCCCCCGGGGATGAAACGCGGGAGCCTCTGTGTAGCTTAATTGCCATAAATATATTTTCATAACTTACTACCTAGCTCTATTTACGTATCGAGCACTGTTTGGGTAAATACTTAAAATTGATACATAAAAAAGCATATCTCCTCATAAAACTTTATGTGGATACATGAAATAGTAATATTATATTACTATATATATATATATATATATATATATATATATATATATATATATCTCATGTGTTAATCCCGCTATATCGGGGTCCGCAATTGAGGTCTGGATGTTATTATTATGTATCCCAAATATTCAAGCACTTGAACTTTATCGTTTCAACAGCCACACCCAATTTAATCATGACAATGTTTTAGACGCTAAAGTCTCAATTGAACCATTTAATATTTGCATTTAACGATTAGGACATGTGTTGCATATTATTAATTTGTTTTTTATTTTCTGTGCGATATTTGACAAATAGAAAGGAATATACATGAATAAAGTGTATTTCTCTAGGTGACGACGTTAATTCAACGATTAAAGATACTTCGATGCTTTAAATTTGATTAGTTGACTTTAGACAGGCAGCAGCTGCATTACAACTTTAAAAGATGAATAGATAATCATAAGATTTGTGTAAAATATATCGATTTGGGTTAATTCAGGGATTCGAGTCTATTAACATCAGAATACTTCGTCCATTCGACTCTGTTGATCATATACCAGATTATCAATCGCGCGCGCTCGGCCTCCGTACGTCTCAACAGTCGTTTATGGAGTCGTGATATCCGTATTATTAGGAAGATGCGTATCCATCAGACACTGATTCGGAGCATTCTGCTATACAGATGCGAGACATGGTCTTTCCGAGCCATGGATATTCGCCGCATAGGTGTTTTTGACCGCTGGTGTCTGCGAAGGATCCTGCGATTCACCAATGCTGTCATCCATTCGCTGTGCAGCATTCAACCTATTGAAGGGGTTATGAAACCAAACCGCCTGCGATTGTTTGGGCACGTTTGCAGACGTCCTGACGTAACTATACTCAGGAATGTCCTCAATACCCAACCCCTTCAACATTGGGGCCGCCGCCATGATGGGCAGTTGAAGACTTGGTTGGACATAGTCAAGGCCGATCTCACTTCCCTAATTGGCCCTCAAGTCTACGATTGAAGAAAGAGTGGCACAGCTTATATGTGGACCTGACGCTCAACCGAACGCAATGGGCAGGGTTCATTCGTGACGATGCGAATCAAAGGGTTGGTTCAACCTGGAAGGTTCAAGTCGAAACAAGTACAAGTAAGGGAGTAATATTGCTACCCAGGGGCTAGCTGCAAATGACGTACGTGATCAACAAGAGGAAAAGAACTGTTAATAGATGAAAGTGGTTTAATATAGAGAGACATGGTCCAACCAATCAGCTACAGTGACGGAATATACCCCCCATAAAAAGGGGAGCTATCCGATAGCAAGTGTTCCCATTTAGAAAAGCGAAATGTCACTCCATCGGATTATTATTATTATTAATACTAGCAAATATTTTTGCTAGCCTGGGAGAATGGTATCATGACAAATGAACATTTGCTAGATTTCCCCGAAAACGATTGGGTTATTCATGGAAGGATAGTCTCATGGAAATAGAACATATACTGCATTAACCTCCGGAAAAAAAGAGGATGTGATGCTTGGGATAATGGTATCGTGACGACAAAACAGATACTACACTACCCTAAAAAAGAAGGACATACTTCTTGGGAGGATAGTCTCCTTACAATATAACAGATACTACACTACTATCCCCTTAAAAAAGGATACTTTCACAGATTAGGACCCACGCTAACCCATACCCTAACCCTCACCCTAACCCTAACGACGGAGTTAAAGTTAGCGTGGGCCCTAATCTGTGAAAGCATCAAAAATAGAAATAGGAGGAGGTAATACCTGGGAGGATGGTATCATGACAACAGAACAAGTACTACTACTGAATTGGGAATTTAAAGATAGTACATTATTCTGAAATAGTATAGTAAACTGAATTGGACATTAACAGATAGTAAAATAATACAATATTAATAGAAGTAATAGTAAAGTTTCGACTTCAGACAGACAGATACCAAATCTGCATTCGTAATAGATATTATTTATTTGTTATGCATCTATCTTCACATTTTAACTATACTCTTAATGTAACCCTTACATATGTGTTTAATAATAAAACATTGCACAGACCATTTATACTATTACTACAATATCATTATACAAAAAATCAAATTCTTTTAAATATGGAATCCGATAGTTCAAAAATTCACTCTTAATTCCTTTCTTTACCTTTTTTGAATTCGTTTGATTCCATCTCAAAACGATGTTCGTTATTGGTGTTCTTAATCTGATCTGGCAAATTGTTCCCAAAATATAATACTCTACTAATGTACACCCTCAGTCAAAAATGACGAATGAAAATTATGCTTCGCCAGTGTTCGCACTAATATATAAAATCATAAACTTACGTCAGTAATTTAATTGTTCATTTACTGTAAATAATTTTCCTTTCTTCCTCTGTGTACCTAAAACTAAACGGATCTTCCATGAACAGAGTTTCTTTCCTAGAACTACCCGTCTGTGGAACACAATACCGCTGGGTTGCTTCTGAATACAACATAGTCGTTTTCAAGTCCAATATAAACAAATTCTTTTTTTTAGCCGTCTTTTTAAATAATCAAATTCTGTCCAATTTCATCCATCATTACCAATCATCATGTTGTTGTCTCACCGCCCATCTGACAAACTCATTAACCCTTATCCTCGAGTGGCCCTTGGGTCTTGATAAGTGATGACACCTTAGTAAAAAAAAGGAAAGAAAAATTAGTATCATTTCCGTTGACTTTTTATTCTAAATAGAGGGTTTCTCTCCGAATTCATTCCAGATGGCAGCTGTTGTCTGACTGATTCGCTTTCTTGCTTTCTCTCATCTCTTGAAAAAAGGTACGTTTTTATACTCGATAACTTTTGTGTGACGGGATGGATTTATATTTATTTAGATACAAATAAATACACATTGGTATTTATTATAGAGTGGAGGATAGCAAAGAAAGTAAGTTAGTTATTAGATCTAGTTTTTTTTTTTTAAATCTGTGTGACAATTACTTTCCAGATTGAGCAGAACTGTAAATAATGTCCACCATAGTTAGAAATGCCATTAATTACTTTTTAAAGTTTTAATTAAATCTCATCTCATTCTTTTCTCTACTAAAGTAGTAATTCCTTCTTTTATTTTCAATTTCTCTCTGCAACTATAATCGTTTACTTTTTCTATTAGTTGTGTGACTCTTCTTTGTATTTTATTTACCTTCTGTTTTTAGGAGGTTAGACACAAGGTCATTAATGGTTTTGAAAAGCCAGCGCACTAGGATAAGCGCCCTCTGGCCTACAAAACATGCCTGAACAGCACATTCGGTATTACCTAGTACGGGCGCCTCATGCGATTAGCAATAAACTAACCCCTTCTCAGAGAAAAGGTAAAGCCTGGAAGGGTGGTAGACCTCCTAGAACTGAACAGAAGCATACCTCAGCCCGACAGCAACAAATCCATTGTCGAACTGATTGTCAATGACGTATCCCAGACTAGTACGAACATCTACTCAAGCTGTACTAAGTAAGTTTTAATTAAATCTCATCTCGTATTATTTCGATTATTCGGGTTACTGTTCTCATCTTGAGTGTTATCATCACAACGTTTCGCTCGCTGTAACCTCTGGCCTTCTTCAGGTGTATCTTTTCGAACTCGGGAATATTTCTGTCGAACTCGGGAATCTGGACGGAATTTCGAGCCGAACTCTTTATATAATCCATGGAGGTCGCATGTTCTCGTTCCGTCGTTACTGGGGGAAGTTTTTAGTAATTCGCAATTCTTTGTATCGCCCGCACCAAATAAAAATGATCAATCCTCATCTCAAAACTTCAGAAACATAAAATATCATCTCATTCTTTATCTCTAATAAAGTAGTTCACCCCAATTTTTACAATTTCTCTCTGAAGCCATAATCGTTTACTGTTTGGTGAAAGAGTAGCGTGCGTCAACAAGAAATTGTCACTCTTTCTATGCATTCCAATCTACATTATTGCATTTCAATTTTAATGTCTAGACAATGGAGTCCGTACTCGAATACAATCCTCTAGACGAGGTCTCGTTATAGCTTTATACGTCCTCAGCAGCAGAGGCTATATCCGAGTAAACTAGCTAATTTTCTTTTTCTTGGGATAATGTCAGAAAAAGAAAAAATACAGATACTGAAGAAAAGAATATGATCGTGTTAATAATGCCCGATTTAATTAGCGCGTCTTGAAATACGTTTGTAAATGACTACCATGTGAAACTAGCTAGTTTATCTGGCGATCCTTGTTTGGTAGAAACTCTAAGTGTTGAGTTTGCTAATGAACAGTCAATTGTAACAACTTCTTGTTGGCACACGCTACCCTTCTCTCAAAGGAGGAGGTGATACCTGGGAGGGTGGTTTCATAATAACAGAACAGATACTATCCAAAATAAAAGAGAAGCTAATAACCTGGGAGGATGGTATCATGACCATAGAACATACACTATACATATACTATACATATACTATACATATACTATACATATACTATCCCCGCAAAAAAGGAATATGTAATCCCTGGAAGGATGGTATCATAACAAACAAACCTGTACTGCATTACCCGCCCCAAAGGAGGAAGTACTGCCTGGGAGGATGGTCTCATGACAACAGAACAAATACTACACTACTCTCCCCAAAAATGAGATAATGCCTGAGAGATGGTCGCATGACGAACGAACGTATACTACATCGCCCCCTCAAAAGGAGAAAGTAATCCCTGGAAGTGTGGTCGCATCACAAACGGAAGATACTATGCTACCCTCTCCCTGAATTAAGCATTGAAAGATAATACAATAGCCTATTAATAGAAGTAATAGTATTGCTTCGGCTTCAGACAGACAGATACCAAATTTCTATTAGTAATGTAAGAATATGAAAGAATCTGACTGTCATCAATTTTATATATTTTTTTTTTCATTATTTTTTTTTATTTTTTATATTTGCTGATGACGGCTTATAGCCGAAAACACGTGTCCATGTCTTTCTTTTATGCACGCAAAAAATAATTTATAAAAAAATAATTAATTTATATATATATATATATATATATATATATATATATATATATATATATATATATATATATATATATTGATGACACCTCCGATTAAGGCCGAATGAATGCAGTCCTCTGCATATTCTTAAACAGCTCAGGGAGCGAAAAATAATAAACGCACCGGTAAACACACCGGTGCCCTATCGCTAGTAAATACAATATCAAAAACAAAAATTTACGTAACATCATAGGCGATAAAAAGTCGTGCATAAAATGTGGCAGGGTATTCTGGTCTGGTGGTAAAACACTAGACTACGGATATTTTCATGGGGGTTCGATCCCATGCTGATGACAGCTCCTAGCGTCCATGTCTTCCTTTTATGCACAGAAAAATCGAAATTATCAAAATTATATATATATATAGTGTTGCGGCATTTTACAAAAAGAAAACGAACTAAACAATGAAAACAAAAGTTGTACATGCAAAGATCCGATAGTTTATTTAGCAACAGTTAGAGTTACATACTACATTATTTTCAATGTAACCGCTGCTGGCGGAGACGACCATCTCAAGGCGGGCACGAAATGAGTCCCACGATTTAGTGTCAATGACCTTATTTATAGCGGCGAGCACCTCAGATAGTCGACTATGTTTTGGGGCTGCTTGTTGGTTTTAGTCTCGATCACGCTCCAGAGAAATAGTTAAGGGGGTTGCAGTTGTGTGAGGATGGCGGCCAGAAGTCCGGCGACCAGTGGTGAAGAACATTGTTGAGCAGCCACGCCGTGGTCGTATTGTCCTTGTGTGCAGGTGCGGAGTCCTGCTAGAAGACGTTGGGGCGTCCGGCAGCGATCTCGCCCATCTAGGGCTTCACCACGCTCCTCAGCACCTCCTGGTAATACGTTTACTTTTCTCAAGTGTCGGATTTTGCTGCAACACCCTGTAAATATGTCAGAGAGGGGGGGGGGCTCTTTTCTTTCAAAAAGCTGTAATGGCACCTTTTATTTAACGGATTTTATGTTATAGTTATGTGAAAGAACCCTCTCTCTCTCTCTCTCTCGACATCTTCCAATGTATTTTTTCGATGAACTTTTTGTTCTTTTCCTTTCTATCTGTGATGTCCTATTTCCTTAAATGTGTCCAGCTTTTTACCCATTAAAAAAATAAGTGCCCTGTTAATAATGAGATCCACTGACGCCACTAAACGCTACATCATGTCAAACAGCACTTGTTAACCGCGTATTAACAACTTTATAGCATACATTACTAGATAAATAGATGTCTCACGTCTTCCTATGATTATACGCACAGCATGCTCTATACACATTTCCGGTAAAGAGATAAGGCGCATGATATATATATATATATATATATATATATATATATATATATATATATATATATATATATATATATATATATATATAAAAGAGGATAGTGAAGTGTTAGTTTAGTTCGAACGAGAGAAAAGTATATATGTAGAGGAGTCAGGCTACCAACATTTGTGAAAAGTTTTTTTCAACATTTATTTATTATTTTGTTATTTTATCATTTTATAATTTTATATAACGCGTTTTAAGCGGTGGTGCGCTCTCATCAGATATGTAAATCCATACACACAAACATTTAACATTTAATGTTAGAAAATCATTTTATTTGAAAAAGACTTTATTCATTCCATATGACGTTTCGGTATATTATATACTATCTTCAGATATGCAAAAGCTAATAGAAAAGAGAAAACAAAATCTGAGCCATATTAGTATATTTTAAGAGATAATTTCGCTTGAAAATATACTAATATGGCTCGACTAAAAGAGTACGCTGTTCTTAAACCAATTCACTATAGCAAATAGCATTTCAACCCGTTAAACTTAAGCAGGTACTATATATGTGCGTTTTATTTGCGTAGTGAATGCGTCAAATGTGTACCTGCGCGTAGGGGGAGTGGGATCGTCTACTTGTCTTCATCAGAATTCGGTGCCTTACTGACGCGAGCGTTTCCGGCAGTGTTGCCAATTTAGCGGTTTTCCCGCTAGTTTTGGAGATTCTGTTTGGAATCTAGCTAGTAAAAATTGGATCTAGCGGCCAGCGTTTTTTTTTTTCTGTAAAATCTGGAGATTTCGTTTATCACTTGAGACTATTTCTAAAAAGCCAGCTTCCTTACATTATATAGGCAGAAGGATAGTGGTTGTACATTTCAATAAAACTTTTCAATATTTTAAAATATCCCCTATAAACCCTAATCCACCACGGCTTTAGGAATATTTTGTTAGACTTTACCGTTCTCGCTTAGTCAGACGCACCACTCATTCATGAATTACGTCCCTTGTTTGTTTTCTTCTTTCTTTTACATTTAACTTACATACAAATAACATCAAAGTGACAATTAACAATTTTAGTAACAGTAAAATAAAAAAAATAATTATAGAAAACACGAAATATTATGTATAAGGTAATATTTTTATATAAGGTACGAAAAGTTCAAATCTAGCGGTTTTCTGGAGATTCTTTTGAAAATCTCAGTTGGCAACACTGGTTTCCGAACCTATATACTCACATAGAACATAATCCTGAAATTAAGCCGTCGATTTTACAAACACATTGTATACTCATGCTTAGTATTAATCCAGAAGATGACTAGTATTAGTCGAAAGCTCGAAAAATAAAAGAAAAATAAATAAATGTAAGAATAGCAAAATAATTTTTGATAAATTAGTATTTACATTATAGTGTGACTTACGATTTTTTAATTTTAAATACGCATCAATATATACATATACACATGCATATATATATATATATATATATATATATATATATATATATATATATAGAGAGAGAGAGAGAGAGAGAGAGAGAGAGAGAGAGAGAGAGAGAGATGAAAGATGAGAATAAAAAATTGTAAAGATACAATATTTTTTAGAACATCAAAAGTTCAGAGCAAGAAGCTTCATATCCTTAATCCATGGATTTTCAAAGATAAACTCTTTTCATCAGAGGATACAGAAAAACCGACAATGTAATTTTTTTTCTCTATCTTCTGATGAAAAGAATGTATCCATTAAAATCCATGGATTAAGGATATGAAGCTCCTTTCTCTGAACTTTTTATGTTCTAATAAATATTGTACTTTACAATAAATATTGTACTTTACAATTTTTTATTTTCATATATGGGTTTATTTTGAAAATGATATGTATTTATAAATAATTATATATATATAATTATATATATATATATATATATGTGTGTGTGAGTGTGTGATTGTATGTGCATATATACATACATAGAGAGAAATAAAGTTTTTCGTGATGATAACTTCAAGAAACAATAGCTTGTGCGTGTCGTAAAATAGGTGAAATTGAATTCAATCATTATAAAGATCGTCTTTTAAGGTGGAGATTTCTGTCTTAAAATCGGGTGAGAGAAAGTTAGATAAACATCGCCTTTGCGTAATCGTGTAATATTTGGCTATGCTGATCTGTGCGTATTTGTGTTCGTTTTAATACGCTTTTTGGGTTTTTAGGTCAAACGCATGCTTAGTTTCCAAATGATGTCTAACCAGTGCGTCGACAATCTCACCGGTTCGCTACTGATCTTTTATGTTATTAACTTATATAACATTATAGCCATCGCTAGTTAACTTATTTTCACATATTTTCTGAATTCATTCTTTCATACATACATACATGATGTGATTTGTTTTTTTGTTTTTTTTTATTATTCTTGTTTGTTGCATCGCTATGTATTTTTTTCTTATTGAGAACTTTCTGGTTTTCTGATGAGTCCATGGAAGAAAGATTCGGGATTGACATACAAGTACCTAACAAAAGGAAGCTAATATATATATATATATATATATATATATATATATATATATATATATATATATATATATATATATATATATGCTGATGAGTCCCGATTATTAAAAAGGACGAAACGTATACGTACATAGATAATAAACAATAACAAATATTTATTATTATTTGTCGCTCCTCGAAAAAGTAGAGCACTGTAAGTGTAGTATTAACACAGCATGACGTCACTAGCTTTAAATGCATCGTTCCTTCCATTAAAAAGAAGTAGAACGCTCTCAGACGTTAAGCCGCCGATAAAGTGTTAAAATTATCACAGTTTATTCGCTGTTCAAAATTGGCCGTGTGGTTAAGGCGTCGGATTTGAGTTGCAAAATACTTGTAATCCGGGGTTTCGAATCGCATGACCGGTAGTGAATAGTCATATCTCTATGCTGATGAGTCCCGATTATTAAAAAGGACGAAACGTATACGTACATAGATAATAAACAATGACAAATATTTATTATTATATATATATATATATATATATATATATATATATATATATATATATATATATATATATATATATCGACGTAAATTCACTAGACTAACTCGACAATCAACTAAATCTCATTCATTCACTGTGGAGAGCCTTCTACTCAAATAGTTTCTTTCCTCGTGTTGCTGGCCTCTGGAACTCCCTCCCTGCCCCCTGTTTCCCCGACAGTACAGACATGCAGAAGTTTAAAACTAATGTAAACAGACATCTCGCTGCCTTCTCCCCTCTTCTTTTTTCTCAGTAGCTCCTTACGTCTGCCTTGTTTGGGATGAACTATGTTAAATATAATATATATATATATATATATATATATATATATATATATATATATATATATATATATATATATTATCTACGTTTTTATTTCTATCCAGATTTTAATGATTACGACATTTTTACTCTGGCCGATAAGTCGCCATGTGTGTGTGTGTGTGTGTGGGTGTGTGTTTGTGGGTGTGGGTGTTCGCATGCGCTCGCGCGCGTGTGTGGGTGGTGAAAAGACCTTTCTATGATTGGTATTCTCGTCTCCAAAGCTACAATTGGAAGACATAAATACGTATATAGATCAATTGTTGAAGTATCATTCGATTGATTGGTTTATCAATGGCGTACTTCCGCTTAAATGCAAAGTAATTGATTTCATACTGTACATATGACAAAAAGATTACGAAAAGGATTGCGTACTTTGCATGCCGGTCACGTGTCTCTGAAATACTCAGAATCTTTTTTACAAATCAATAGATAAAGAAACAAAAATTATATAGGAATTTATGTTACATTTCCATTTGGGCAAAAACTAACTAAATATAGTTACATTTATTCCGTTAGCATTATATTTTCTTTGGGGGTAAAAATCTAAAATGGTCACATATATTGACATGGCGTTACATTTATTTTGGGGGTAAAATAACAGAATTGATTATATTTATTTACTCGTCTTTTAGAAAAAATTAGGGCATTATTTACTGTATCTAACAGAACGAAAAAAGGGTAAAAAAAAACAAAACAAATATGCAATAAATAAATGTTACCAAAGGCAAGATAAGTTACTCGTCTACCAACCTGGATAAGTTTATTTGTGTTTTAACTTATTTCAAAGCGTTTTTTTTGTTCAAAACAAACCTAGTGTCTACTCTGTTAAGTTAGAACGAAAAAGAAAATGCCCTGCACGAGGAGTCTTGATAATCGCTCAAAAATAGAAAATTAAACAAAATCTTGGTAGAAACACATCCAATAAATGAGACCAATCGTGTGAAAATGTAATGTTCAATCGCACTTAATATTTGTTCTTTTGTTTAATTTTCGCTTTTTGAGCGATTATCAAAGGCTCCTCGTGCAAGGCTTACGGGCTGCCATTTTCTTTTTCGTTCTAACTTACCAAAATACGCTTAAAATAACTTTAAAAACAAATAAACTTATACAGAGTAACTTCGCTTGCCTTTGGTAACATTTATTTATTGCATTTTTTTTTTACCCCTTTTTCGTTCTGTTAGATACAGTAAATAATTCCCCAAAAGTAGAAATAGTTGTAATTAATTAAATTAGGCATAATGATTATAGTGTTCGCTAATGAGCAGAGAGGCCGGTGTTCAATCCTCGGTCTAGTCATACGAAAGACTCAAAAATGCTTTTCGATGCCTTTTTACTAAACACTCGGCATAATAAGATGTGGATGAAAGCCAAGTAGTACAATCCAGAGAAAGGAGTAACATCCTCTCTTACATCTGGGGATAGTAGCCACTGAAAAGGTAGCTTTTGGGTCGCCCTCGCCTAGAGTCAACCTACTTAGGCTAACATTTTTTGAAAAGGAACAAAAATAACTGAACTGTCCACGTTTATTTCCGTCCCGTCACATTTACATTTGGCAGAAAATGGAACCAAATTTTTACATGTACTTTCTTGTCATTGCATATCGTTTTTGGAAAACAAAAATCGCTGAAATGGTTATATTTATTTCCCTCGGGTTTTATTTCAGCCTGAAGAAATAAACTTAATTGAAATAGTTTTCATTTACTGACACGTGCGCGAGCGACACTGGCGGTTAACGCCCAAGTTGGTAAAAAAAAAAAGAAAAAAGATATACACGTTTCCTTTTTTAAAAAAAAAACTGAAATACTTTTATTTATTTCTGTAGCGTTTCAGTTTCTTTCGGTGGTGGTAGGGGGTCTGAAAATTTATAAAATGGATATCCCTTTTCAATTGCAACAACGTGTATCGGTTTCTGGTTCCGGCCACTTGTCATACCAGCTGAGGTTTGCCTTGTCATCATCCTGGTAGCCCTAGGAGTTGTCCTGAACAATTAAACCCTTCTCTGTTGGGATGAGATATGATCCGGCTCGGTCTTAGAGGGTGTGGCCTCACGGGCATTACCTCTTCCTCTCTGATCACCTGAGGAACTCTTACCAGGGAATACTAACAGGTCCGCTCTTGGCTATTTTTGTACTCTTCCAGAGTGCCCCTCGAGGAGAGTCGGATTTCCCTTCACATAATGCACGTATAACTGACTTCATGTATCACTTATTCATTTGGGCTATTTCTGTTGTAATATCAGCGCTTTTATCATATCTTTGCTTTTAACTGATTCCGGCCAGTTCTCATACCAGTTGAGGTTCGCCTAGACATCATTCTGGTAATCTAGTGACAGTCCGGAATTTGTCGATATAGATATGGTCCGGCTTAGTCCTAGGGTATACAGGTATCAAACGCATTACCTACTTCTTCGGGAAGTGGGGAGTAATTACCAGTCGCCTGAGGGGCCCCAATCGGGGAATTCCGAGGGGTACGTTCTCGGCTATTTTTGCACTCTTCCATGGTGCCTTCTCAAACGAGCTGGCTGTATCCGCGTTAAACGACCTTGTGCCACACTGCGTTGAAGAGGGAAGCTCATAATTCCTACCTCTTCTTTGTCGGGGTGAGTAAAGGTTCGGATCGGTCGTAGAGAGCGCACTCTTCCAGGCATTATCTCTTCATTCGGGAAGGGGGATTTGTTTATAGTCAATCGCCTCAGGAATACCAACGGGTCCGTTCTTGACTATTTTGTACTCTTTTAGAGTACCCCCTCGGGGGAGATAACCACCCTACCCCCGTTAAACTGGCTTCATGTGTTGAACCTTACTGCAGTGGGAAGCCGGTAAACAATGGTTTCTTTTTCAAAACAAAAAACAAAAACAATTGTTAGAATAAGAAAAAAAGACAAGGAAAAGAAGAAAAAGTGACCGGCCGAAATCCAAGATCTATTTCTCAGTCATCCGACCAGTCGCAATCTATGGTGCTGAATGTTGGCGAGCCACAAAGAAGCTGGAAAACCGTGTTAGTGTCATGGAGACGAAGATGCTGCGTTGGATATCAGGCATTACCCTACGCGACCACCTCACCAATGACAGTATTCGTCGGCGATATGGAGTGGCACCAATCGCCGACAAGCTCCGTAAATCTCGACTAAGATGGTATGGTCATGACCTGCGAGCAAACGAAAGCCTTGCCAAGGTAGCGGACGATCTGACAGTTGAGGGCCGGCGGCCAAGAGGACGGCCGCCAAAACAGCGTTGGCTCGACACGCTTCACGAGGACTTGAAAATCGACGGTGTGCACCCCGACCAGGCGCATGAACGAAGGAAATGGAGGGGCAAAATAACATCTACGGACCTGCGATATGGTGCGGAACTAAGCAAAGAAGAAGTAGGTTACAGTTGTTAGAAGTGGCAGCGACAGTGAATGTTGTTTTTACGTATTGACTATTCATTGGACAAAGCTCAAATCAGCAGTTTCTTTTAACCAAACAAAAAACACAATAAATATTCACACCGAGTATAATATGAAATAGTAAAGTTCAAAAAATGTCCTAAAAAAGATGGCTTTCAAATCGTAAACTGCTTCGGTCATTTCCGGGGCAGACTCGGGATTCTCCATCAATACTCGGGACTGACTCCGTAAATACTGAAATCCTTTGGATACTGATTCGTTACAAGTGTTCAAGATGCATTTCGATAACAGACAAGTAGTTTGCGTCTATGTTTTTGGTGTTTTTTGTTTTGTTTTTGTTTTGTTTTTTCAATGTATTTATTACGCGAAAAGATTGTGGTTGTCGCCATGCTGTTTGCCTCAGTATTTAACTACGGCAACACAAGACGCTCACTATAGTAAACGTTTCGATGCTTCCAGACCCCTGTTTTCGATGCTTCGTGAACCTAAACATTAAATAAATTGAGCATCATGTTCTGCTATAGTTCAATGCAGAAGAAAACAACGTGACGGCATCCGTAATCGTAATCGCATATTTTTGCTAAGTTGGGAGGATTATCTAATTGTGAAAGAACTACATACAATAAGTAGTTAAAGCAAAATAAATTGTTTGGGACTATTAAAATAACCTATTCATTTATCTATATTTTATTATCGTTTATGGTTGAATTCATGTTTTGACACATGACGTACATCATAAATATATGATGTCACGCAAAAGCTATAATTATTTTGTTGAGTTATGTTTTAAGCTCTATTTAGAAAGTCCAAATAGGTCAGTTGGTAGAACCTCAGACTGAAGATTTCAAGGTTTCGGTTTCGATTTTCGATCATGGCATCCATTTTATTTGTTGGGAATTTAATATTTACTATTAATGCAATATTTTCCATTTCTAAAAGTAGTTAAGATCTCTGATATTTCGAAATAAGACAAATTCCACAATGTATTTATTACGTTTACAAAAGAATTGTGACTGACGGACAGACAGACGGGGCTAAAAAATCTATTTATATGATACTTATTCGTTATCGAAATGAATCGAGGTTCTAAAAGTCAATTCGGTACGTCTACAGAACATGGCCCACATCGACATGAATGTTTCCGAATGTTATTTACGGAACAGACCGGAAATGGCTGAGCCGTCGCTGAACAGTCAATTAGTACCGAAAATAAATAAAACAACTTTATTCATTTTTTCCTTACTTAAGGTTAGAGTCAATTAGCACCACCACTACCCTGCGTGGTTAGGGTTTAATAATTGTCTTCCAATCAATGAATAGACTTTATTTCTTTTACTTTATTTCTTTTACTTTATTTCTTATTTTAAGGAAGTTTTTTTCGAGTTTATTTTTATTGTTTTGGAGAGACTAAAAGGGTGGGGGGTATTTTAGGGGGAGAAAGAGGGAGGTAGGGGGGCGGGTTAGTTTTTCGGAAGACTTTACAGCTGCTGTCACCGCGGTTAAATTCATTTTGGTATTGCACTCGCATGTTTAGTGTCGTCTGCCTTTTTACATATTTTTCGCGGCTTTCAAATAGTAAACTGTTTCTGCCATTTCCGGTCTATTCCGTAAATTGCAATCGGAAATATTCGTGTCGATATGGGTCCTGTTATGTAGAAGATCCGTAGGCTCACTCCAAAAATAGGCCTATATCTATATCTATATTTATGAGCAAAGAAGGAAGGCTTAATCTTAACAATGACTGATAATAACAACGAAAGGAAATAATAATCACGTTTACAAATTGAATTTTTATAAGCAAAGAAGGGGAGGCTTAATCTTAATAACTGGTAATAAAAAATAATGGAAATAATTTCTTTCACTTTTAATAGACACAAAAAGAATATTCCTTTGCTCTTAATATTTTTGTGACTAAAATAGGAATTAATCTACGGGCACACATATCTTCTCTTTTTTTTTTTCAGATTCAGGAGAAAGAGGGGGGGTGTAGAATTAGTTTATTTTTCTTAAGTAAAACTTATCTAACGTGTTTTCTTTTCTTTAACTTTACTCGCGTATTTGTTCTTTAAGTAAGTTTTAACTCGTATATTTGTTTTTTGTGTTTTGTTTGTTTTGAGGAGGGTAAATTTTACCTCGACTAAGTGCTTCGGTTTTTACAGTAAGATTTACCTCGCGTTTGACAACAGTATAGGGCAGAATTTTAATAATGAAAAATGAAATTAATTTACTATTCGGAGTCAACGAACTCCGAACAACAAGACCACGTGGCATCTTCATATTAGAAGAAGGGGGGGTAATCTTCTACGACGCGCTGGCTTGACGTGAATGTTGTTCGGAGTTCGTGGATTACGAATAGTAAATTAATTTAATTTTGATTAAAATTCTACTCGATAATTTTCCGTAATTTTTGGTGGACATTAATATTTTTCACTGATAAGTATATCCATAAGTTTTCCTGTTATTTTATTTTCAACTGCCATATTTCGCATGTATTACAATATAAATAAGCACCATCAATTGTTGTTGATAAAAAGTAATTACTTATTACTCCCCCGGGCAATGTCGGATAGCCCTGCTAGTATATAAATATATAGCTGCTGTTATTGTTGTTGCTTTTTTTATGGCGGGGTGATTATAAAGAATCAGGAAAAGTATCTGAAAAGGTTGCGTTTATTTACATTCCTTTCCGTTACGTTGCCTTTTGGAAATTTAAAAAAAAATGGAAATATTCACAATTTTCTTACTCAGGTTCCCGAATGTGGCTCGACGTTAATACAAAAAAAAATGAAGGTTGGGTTAAAAGTTTAACTTACCGTCTTCCATGGGATTTTCCGTGGTGGTAATATTTGGACCTCCGTTCGCTCCCCTAGCAGGCCCGGTTTGACCGGGGATGCCGGCGTGAGCGAACGAGTCCGCTCCAATAGCCGCGTCGCCGCCGCCTGTAGCCAGAAGAACAGTCGGGGCGACGTTTGGGGGTGACTGGGTCGGCCCTGGGGACCCCGTCGTTGCTGTCGTCGTCGTGGTACTTGAGGGTAATCTCCGATACAGAGCGGCCGCCGTAGCACGTCCGAAACGTGGAACCCGGCGGGAAGTTTCGACTGCTGTGACGGACGCCGCTGTTGTTGTTGTTGCTATTGGTGCGAGTTGACGACGAAGACGAGGTGACACCATAACAATTAAAACACAAACTTTATTACGAAGACTTTTTTTTTCTTCTTTTTTTTTTTAAATTCCTTAATATTTCTTTTTTAGCTTTCTCTTTCCGTTTTACCAGAATTTAATATAAGAGGGAAGGGGATAAAAACGAATCGTCGCTCCTTTTTCCTCTCTCACCCTCGAAAATATCAACTTAACGAGCATTAAATAATCCAGCTTTTCCGATATTAATATGAAAGATAAAATTAAATTAAAAACAAATATACAAATCCCTAATCCGCCCCGTTTTCATTTTAGACTTTAAGATTATCCCAAGATTTGATTAAGATCCCGTTTAAAAAAAAAAAAAATATGATTTCTTTTTAATTTTTACCATAATGAATAACAACTTAAGTCTGGCTAGAGAAAACACTCCCCCTCCACCTAATAATCGATAATTTCGTTTACTTTATTTTTTTACTTTAATTAATTTTTTTATAGATCGATAATTTAATTAGGTTTTATTCGTGAATTGATAAATCTATGATTAAAAATATTCCTATACCTTAATTTCGGAACAGTCGCATCCCGATTTTATGGCACCAAAAAAGAAAAAAATAATAATCATAAGATGAGATAAAAATCAGAAGATGAGATAGTAATTCCTGGTTCGAATCCTGTTGGTTCCCATAAAGTGGTAATCGTACGTAAAAAACTTGAGGTTTTACGTTTTCCAGGCGTTTTTAGTTGTTTGTTTTTTGTTGTTGTTGTTTTTTTTTTTCCTTAACGCTGAAAAAATAATTCCCTTTTCTCCGTTAAATCCAGACAGTATTGTTAACTTTCCTCTGTTCTCTTCTTTTTTGTTGTTGTTGTTGTTGTTGTGTACTGTATATGTGTGTGCGTGTACTGTATGTGTACTGTATATGTGTATGTGTATGTGTGTGTGTGCGCGATTATTCCAAGGTCCTCTCAACAGACAACGTGAATTAAGCTGTAAAATACTGAGGGCCTTTCTTTTCTTTCTTTCTTTTTTTTAAACTTTTTTTTTTTACTTTTTCAGTCGCGTTGTTGTTTTTTTAATCACGTGGTTAAACAGCGTAACTTTTTTTCTGCCAAATCTCTCTCTCTCTTTCTCTCTCTCTCTCTCTCTCTCTCTCTCCCTCCTCCGCCCCCTCTATTTGTCTGACTTTCTCTTTTTCTCTCCTCTTATTTGTCAGCCTTTTTTCTAAAACGATCGTATATTCTGGGTGTTTTTCTCTCTCTCTCCGTAGAATTTTGAGACTTGTTCGCTTTGGACTTCGTAAAAAAAGCGCGCGAGAGAGGGCGGGGTACCGTTGTGGTACCCTGATGAGACCATATAATGAACACACCCAATCACGCCATAATAATTCTTCCAACTCCTTATAAAAATGAACTTATTGATTTTATTTCTGTGCTGGAATACTGTGTGATTGAACTGCGTGTGTGCGATCTGTGTAACCGTAACAATATCAATAAATAAACAGTTGTGGGAAAAAATCGTTTCGGCTTAAAAACGTGCCTTCTCGGAAGAAGACTTAGAGAAGAAGAAAAGAAGAAAAACATGGAAAAACTCAAAATTCCTTTTTTCGGACCTTTGTAATACTATTTAAGCGTTTCACACTTACATTGCGTCTGTTAATTAGTAGCGTAAATTGAATAGAGATTTATTGAGTGAAAGAAATGCATTGGTGATGTCGATATCTGCTTTTTGCGAAATACATTTCATTTTTAAGGGCCGTTTTATTTTCAGTTTTTTGCGTTGTTGGATTTTTTGTCTCTCGAAAGAGAAGGAAAATTGATTTTAAATAATATCCCATTAAACATGTTCGTAGTAAACTCTCCCTTTTTTATGGCGATAAAAAAAATCAAAGTTTTGTATCAAACCTTTCGATTTATATACAATTTTTTTATGTTTCATTAAATAACTTCTTTTTTTTTTCAAAAATATTACTTTCTTTAGATTTTTAGATTAAGATTTTATTCATTTTTATTTTTACTTATTTTTCTTTTCTTTTTTAGTAAGTTTTTTTGTTTGGTATTGCAGAATATTATATTTAAATTTTTTATGTTTTTGTTTTGTTTATTTTTATTATTTGAAAAACAAAAATCACTACAATTTTTTTACTTGATTCATTCAGGTGTTAACTTTTGCTTCTCAGAGTCTGTGTTAGAATCCGGTATTCACACGAGGGACCACGCGAAAGTTACAAACATGTTTAACAATGCATTTTTTATTCATCTTTTTTTTTTAATAAAAATATTACTGTCTAAAATTAAATATCTAAACGTCATTAAATTGACAGTTGGAGCAAGGTTAAACATAGATTTTGACGGATCAAAAGATTTTGGGTATAATATATATATATATATATATATATATATATATATATATATATATATAACTCACTTTGGCACAACTCCACTGGACAGAAATATAATTTTTTTTTATATAATTTGATTATTAAAATTAACATTCGTAAAAAGATCCATTTTGTTTCTTGTTGTTTGTTTTTGCTTTTTTTACATTTACTTTTTTGTGGAAAAATAATCGAATATTTCGCAATTTGGGACTTTTTCTTTTTTTTCGTTTTTTAAGATTCCTCGATTTTGCACCTGACCAAAAAAAAAAATGCAACTTCCAACTTTCAATCACAACACAGGAAAAGAGGTTCGCATACACACGGACATTCCAACAGAAACCGAATCTAACTCATTTTTTGTAACGCATTATCAAACACGGCATTTTTTAAGTGCACATTTTGTGTTTTAGTAAATGTATATGCATTTATGTATGAGTGTATCGTAGAGTATACAATAGTAAGAATGTATATTTATTTATGTGTGTGGGGGGTTATACTTTAACTGCTTCTGCTACTTATTCCGCTAAAGATCGCTGCGACTCTTGTTTTTAAAAGGCAGTTGTAGTACTTGTATACATAACTGTGTATATATATATATATATATATATATATATATATATATATATATATATATATATATATATATATATATATATATATATACACACACACACGTGTGTGTGTGTGTGTGTGTGTGTGTGTGTGTGTGTGTGTGTGTGTGTGTGTGCGTGCGTATAAATACTTAAAAGGAGCAGTACAACTAGTAATCGTTTGAATTGCCAGTTATGCGTAGGAATGGCAAATAAATAGTATTATTACAGAGAGAGGAAGAAGAAGGGAGGAAAGGATAAGATTGACAGCTGAGGGGGGAAATAATACTAGGCAGAAGGAGTAGAAATATAAAATTTGATGAAGAGTCGGTACGAACTATTGAATGGTCACAACACAGTCCACCCACACGGGTGTTATTTTGGAGTCGAAACCAAATAGACTGCAAAAATTATATAGATATAATTAGACTTAGATAGACACTTTATACATATATGCATAGATAAATAGACAGAAACACACACACTTTATATATATATATATATATATATATATATATATATATATATATATATATATATATATACTTAGCCCGACGATTCCCTACGGGGGTGAAACGCGGTCGCTTCTGTGTAGTTTAATTTCCATAAATATATTTTAATACCTTACTACCGAACTCTACTCACATGTCGAGCACTGTAGAAGTAAATACTGAAAAATCTATACATAATATTTCATATCTCCTTACAATATTACACGTGTACACATGAAATTATATATATATATATATATATATATATATATATATATATATATATATATATATATATATATATATATATATATTCCCGTAGGGAATCGTCAGGCTAAGTATATATATATATATATACAATTTTAAATCTGAAAGTGTTCCATCTTTCCAACGGACAATATTTTGAAATTCCTGGCGGTTGTTCTCACTCATTAAGCTATACGACTCCGCTGATGAAGGTCCGATTTTCTCGGATCTGAAACCTTGGCCCGGATGTTGTAACACTTTATTTAATATTAATATATATATATATATATATATATATATATATATATATATATATATATATATATATATATATATATATATATATATATATATATATATATATATATATATATGGTACACGTATTGTATTAGTTTCCGTACGTGTAAATCCGTTGAAACTAGTGTTTATAAAAAGTGCTCAATAACAAGTAGAGCTGTCCTTTTATGTAAATTGTTATTTATACAAACATTATTAGTTACATATGTGCATATATGTTTCGGTTGTACTCTTCACAGAGAGTCAGAGAGTCAGCGTCTTCTTTGGTCTGAAGAGGTTGATTTTCTGTTAAGAGTACAACCGAAACATGTATGCACATATGTAACCAATAATGTTTGTATAAATAAAAATGTATACTGAAGAACCGCTCAACTTGTTATTGAGCACTTTTTATAAACACTGTAGTTTCAACGGATTTACACCTACGGAAACTAATACAATACGTGTACCATATATATATATATATATATATATATATATATATATATATATATATATATATATATATATATATATATAACTCTGGAAACTTATTAAACAAAATAAAACATATTAATGTAAAAAACAAAACTATACACAGCTTAGACGTAATATCTTTATATACTAATATCCCCATTCAAATTTACTCTATATAATCACCTTAAAAAGATCAACATTAACTTACTGTTTCCTCTAATAGAGACAGTCATATTTATCACTAACATGACGTATTTACAATTTGAGAATAATTTCTACAAGCAAAAATTCGGACTTTCTTCTTGGGCAACACCCTGAGTGGAGTACTAGCCTGTCTATTCTTAGAATTCGTAGAATCTGGCCACTTCAAATTTAGATTACCTCCAAACACTGAATACTTTAGATATATTGCCGACACTCTAATTTTTCTCACCGAAGACACAGAAATCGGTGCATGTGGTTATTTTCCTATTCTTCAAAAAAGTACAGGGGAAAAATCGTCTTAACTTTATATATTAGATTACAATTTGAAAATAGTTTAGTATAAAAATTTAACATAGCAATTTCTCGTTTGGTATAACAATTTGCTTCTAATTTCGTATACTAATCTGCTATTTATCTGTTTTATTTTAACAGAAAGTCTATATTCCATTCATATATCTTATATATATAAAATAAGCATCTATAATAAGTAACTTGTGTGCATTATGTAATATACAGCATTGAACGGATTTCAATATGTTCATTTTTATTATTATTATTATTTCATAGTAGTCTCAACTTTTGGATGTTTTAGTTGGAATTTTCTTTTTTGAACTTCAAGTCAATCCCCTTGACCTTAGACATTCAAGCTGTACCTTAACACTTTTGCTGTTCCTAACAGGCAAGCCTTTTGCAGAATTGGAGAAGAAATTGTCTCCTCAATCTGTTTAAGCCATTTATGTTGGATTTTTATTGTGGTTCCAAGCGTTCCAATTACAACGGGAATCACGTTTACTTCTTTACATTTCCATAGTCTAACTAATTTCCATTTTAGATCTTGATATTTATTTATTTATTGTGTTGACTCTCCTGCACTCTGGTATCGAAGGTGCTAACTATATCAATGATTAAGTAAGTTCTTTATTTTTGTTTAAAAAGTCAGGTTTTGAATGTTCAAGAACCTTATCAGTCTGTATGTGCATGTCCCAAACAAGTTTTACATTGTCATTCTTCTGTACCACTTCTGGCTTATGCTCATACCACTTCTCATGGTGGTCTAATTCATAAAGTTTGCATATATTCTAGTGTAGTACCTGCGCGACTTTGTCGTATCTTCATTTTTATACTGATGTTGTGCTAGCATTGGGCATTCAGATGCAATATGCGCAAAGGTTTCTTCCCTTTCACTACACAATCGGCATATCGGTGATTTTGCAGTTTTGTCAATGCAATGTTTGATGGATCTAGTGCGAGTGGATTGTTCCTGGGTTGCCATTAAGGTGCTCTGAGTAGATCTTTTGAGACCAACCAATTCCAGTTGTCATTATTTCTAAATGCAGTATTCTTAAAAAACATACTGTGTAGTTTCTTTCCAAATAATTTTAACCATCTCTCTTGTAACCTTTGATTCTTTTTCACCAGAGTTCTTAGTATTTCCTCTCTTTTCACTCCACGAAGAAGAATCTCATTACTTTCAGAAATATATTATATAGACAACCTTCTTCTATATTCACAACATCTTCAACACTACGTAGACCTCGAAAACCCTCCTTTCTAGGTAAATACACTCGATCTGCATCTCCTTTCTTTGCAAACGCTCCATAAATTGTAAGCATTTTCCGTGTTTTTGTATCCTAACATTTTAGTTCATATACATTCAAGTCAAGTATACCGGCAGTACAGCGAATAATAGCTACTGTTCTGGCATTGATAGCATAGATTGTATTTCGACTGTGGAGGTGTGATTTAAGAATAATTCTTAATCTTCTGTTGTAGTCAGCTGTGACCTGGTTTTTCATTTCCTTGTTTTTAATCTTATCCGTCTCCAGAATTCCCAAGTATTTGTAGCCCTCTCACTATCTTCATTCTTTATCATATCTGTTGTTGGGAGTTCAAGGCCATCTAAGTGGACAAGTTTACCCATTTTTACAACAATAATGGCACATTTAGTAATGCCAAATTCCATTTGTATGTCGTCACTAAATAATTTAATCGTATTCATTAGGGTACTAAGTTGGGTTTCATTATTTCAGCAAACATCATGGACATCTATGAATAGTAAGTGGCTGACTGTAGGAAGTCCTTTCCCAAGTCCATATCCTGCCTTCACATTACGTAAGAGAATTGTCATTGGAATCAAACTTATGACAAAAAGCAAAGAGGAAAGACTATCGCCCTGGAAAATTCCTTTCCTGATTTTCACTTTACCTAATGCAACACCCCCTGAAGTTAAAGTGGTTTCCCAATTCTGCATGCTATTCTTTAAAGCTGTTTGAATGTTGGGGGCTTTTCCGAAAATCTCCAGGCATTTGTGTATTATGAATAAGGGACCATGTCAAATGCTTTCTTATAATCCACTCACCCCATTGCAAGATTAGTAGTTCTTCGTTTGCAGTTTCTCAGGATCATATTATCGATCAGAAGCTGATCTTTGGTGCCATGTGATTTTTTCGGCAGCCTTTCTGTTCCTCAGGCAGCAAATTGTTTTGGTCCCAATGACCATAAATATTTTCCGACACTATGCTAGTGAAAAGTTTCCACATAACTGAGAGGCAAGTGATTGGTCTAAAGTTTGTCACTTCACCCCCTTTTGTTTTATCTTTTATGATCAACATTGTAATGCCCTTTGTCAGCTATTCAGGGAAGTTACCTGTCGTCAAACAGCTATTTATAATTTCTGCTAGAAATGGGTAAAGAGCTGTGAGGTTTTAAAACCACTATCCTTGAACTCCGTCAGGTCCAGGTGCTTTACAAGTTAAAAGCTTTTTAACCCTCTCTTTCATCATCTCAACGGTGACTGTTATATTCGTTTGACGTTCTACTCTAGAGGACACCTTCCTTTCAATATCTTTGATCCATTCAGCATCATCCTGATGCTTTACTTCCTTTTTCCAAATGCCTTTTCAGAATGCACGAGATTAGTCAGCATCAGGTATAACGCCATTCCCGCTTTCAATTCCTTTTAGTTGTTCAAAAAGAAGTTTCTGGTCGTTCTTAAACAATCTGTTTTGTCGATACTACTCAATTAAATAACTTCTTGGCCTTTTGGCTAAGATCAGAGTGTAGTATCTGTTCCGATGGATACTACACCCCATACTGGTGTTGTCTTGGCCTTCGGGTCTTGATTTACGCCGGTCAATGGGTCTGTCCTGTGCAGTTCTGGGAGGTCCACCTTCCCAGGCTTTGCCTCCCCTCTTTGGGGAGGAGTAAGTTTATTGCTTACTGCCTGAGGCGCCCCTACCGGGGAATGCCGACGGGGCTGCCCAGGCAATTTTTAAACCCTACTTTCCTGACCCGACCTTGGGTCACATCTTACTTGTGGGAGTAAGATAAACACTGGCTTTGTGCCTAACTCCTGGAGAGGAGTAAATCAATACTCAATTATGTCACTGTAATCTTTGACAGTCTTAGCTACGACACGCTGTTTCAGTTCTTCAATTACACACTTGGAACCTTTTTGGTGTATGTAAAACGTACGGATTAGTCTTTCACAAGCGCTCTGACTTTTGAGTTCGCCATTTTTGCCAGCTTGCACTTTACTTAAATCCTTTCTAGGTTGTTTTATCTGACTATTTAAACGTTTGCACCACCAGGGCTCTTTCTTTACTTCTTTTTTCCGTTTTTCTACTCCGAGTAGATTTGATACAGTATTGGCAGCAGCTTTAACAACTTTATTACACTGATCAAGATTATTTACTAATAAAAATAGCAAGACATCATTCACTTTGATCGTGACAGTTTTAAGTTTTTTTCCTATTGACAAATCTCAGGTTCGGCGGCTGTTCTGAATTGCCAGTTCTCAGCTTCTTGTCTAACAATCTGAAAATATCAATATCTTCTTCTGTCATCCCATGTTCTATCGTATGTTTTACGATTGCATCCGTGGAAAGCCTGATTACCATTGATTACAATATTTTCGCTCTCAGAGTTTGCTGTTGTTTCTACCCTAGACTTTTCTTCAACTAAATCAAGTGTATTTATCTCCCCAAGCTCGTCTAAGTCTTCTCTCTACATTTCTCTCTTTAATTTCAATGGCAGATAACCATTCATTAGTCTTAATCAACCGGGCTTGTCCTACAAGTTTTTGTTCTGATAGTTCAAACAGGCCCAGCTCATTCTAGCTTCAGTGCATTCGCTGTCTATATCGCTTCAAGTAACATTTCATCACAATTATTATTATTATCATTTTTATTTTTCATCTTCTTGTCTCATGTTTAGGTGAGACGTTTCGTGAATGATTATCAACTTCTCCTGTCTGTTGCCATTTCGCTTGTGTCGCCCACCAAGATACGGTGATCATCAACTGAACCCATCCATATCTTAAGCGGCCTATCGTGTGACTTTAGGACCATCGATATCAACGTGGGACACACTTTGAAGTGTTCTGGATGACTGACGGCAGGTGGCGTGACCGTACTAGTTGAGACATCGTTGTTTTTATAAAATGCGATTTTTAATAGACATTTTAAATTAAAAGTTTATTTTGGGGTTAGTAAAGAGTACATATGCTATGAAATAAGCATATCTTCTTCGTCGAGTCTTAAATTATGTTGTATTGACGATTAGAATATTTGGTAGGATCAAGACAATAAAGTCTCATGATATTGTATTGCCGCGTGCTTTTACTGTTGTCTTTATGATACGTACCGGTTTGTTTGCAAATGATACAATGAATATGTAAGCTAAATCTATCATTGCTTTAAAAGCTGTCGGTGTAAGTAGCGAGCCACTTAAACTTCTCATGATAAAACTTTGCAATTTGGGAGGGATTCCGTTTTTTTCTGTTTGTTGGTTTGTTTTTATACTAATGAGCCACCTTTTATCAAGGCCCAAATGCGACTGGAGGATAAGAGTTAGAATAAGTTTGTCAGTTTGACCAGGAACATCACCACGAGAGGACTGGAAAACGAGTAGTGAAATGGGCAGGATTTGATTATTTAAGATTATGGTTCGACAAGAATTTGTTAACATTAAACTACAAAATGACCATGTTGTAATCGGCCGGGAGCAGCCCCGTATAATTGTGTTCCACCGACGAGAAGTTCTTGGAAATAAGTTCCGTTTAGTTTTATGTACACAGAGGCAAAAAGATAAATTCCTTATCGTGTGTGTAGCTAGACAAGTTTTTGCAGTGAATGTTTTACAGGAGGGAACCAGAGATTGGAGCTCAACCGAGCACCTACCATGAGTAAAACGCTAAAGTAAAGAAAGACTCGCAACGTCGTTTATGTGAGAAAGGGAGAAGAGAATAGATAATCTCCCACTAGATTTCGAAGTCGTTTTTGTACTCTGTTAAGGTACGAATGATTGCTCTGGGCGGTACCTCCCCAAATATGGTAACAGTACTCCATCTTAAGACGTATCTATATCTTACGCGTGTAAAAGATTGCGTCGAAGTGAAGTACTTTACTAGAGCGATAGAATGATCCGACCATGTTTCCAACGACCTTTAATGACTGTGTCTTCGTAGTTTTAAGTAAATTTCATTTAGTCTTGGACACCAAGAATACTGGTATTCTGCTTCTGTTTGGAGCCCTGTTCTTTGTAGCCATTAATGTGTTCGGTATTGATTTACATCAGCATACCTTGTACAAAGTGGGCGTAGAAAACTAATAGATTTTCATAGTGGATCAAATTGCCGTTACTGTAAAACATAGAGGCTCTCATAGATATTGTTTCGGGCAAGGTCATCTGCAAAGACAAAGGAGATAATAAAAAGAACGAGGATATGAGAGGAGAATATTCAAACTGAATAAAGATTTAACTCTTACTCAGCTTTATTAAAGACGATATTAAAAAAACATATATCAACGTAACACATATATAAAAAACGCAGAGAGCACATATATATTTGTGGAACGATAGTGCACTGGTGAATGACTCAAATTGTCGTTTCTCTACATAATAGAGGCTCTCATAGTCATACAAATTTGATCTTGTACATTTTATTAAAATTTGGAACCAATCGGAGTCATCTTTTAAATCAAACAGGTTTTATTTACGGTGTGGTTCTATTGTGGAGGGGGACGCGATATCAAAAGAAATAATGCCAAAGGCTATCCATGCAAAAATAATAATTTTTTATTAACAACTTAAGACAACAAAAGATAAAAGAGTTGGTAGAATATGAAAATGCAGAGAGTCCTAGAACGTTCCAAGTGAAGAGAAGTTGTTTTGTCTGTAAGGATCATTTGAGTAGACATGTTCATTATGGCTGGCATCGTGTGCGTTTACGAGTTAAAGTGTATGTAAATTAGATAGGCATTGTAGATGTGCGTGTATATTAGCGTGTCTGTTTTGTTGATGAGAGTGTACTCGTTTGGACTGTGTATATGAGTTCTATTAGCAGTGTGTATATGCTGCGCTATGTTTAGTAGTTCGTGTGTGTCTCTCGTTACGTCTGTCTAGGTCTTTTGCTCCCAAAAGGCTTAAGCAGGATTGTGTCGTACGCACTACGCACGTGTGTTGTTTCTGAAAAAGAACAGGAAAGAGCAAGAAAGCTGTGCGTTTGGGGTTTTATAGTACGTGCGGATATTTGGAATGAATATTTCCCCGCTTATGATTGGTTAAAAGAAACTGCTTATTTGATCTTTTGTCGATACTTAAAAACAACATTCGCTGCTGCTGCTTCCAACACTATCATTTATATCAGACAACAGTGTTGCTTTAAGTCTTAAATTGGAAGCTTTCCGGTCCCAAATAATTTAACAACCTTTTCTCTGCTAAATTATAAAATCAAAAACGAAAAACAATGAAAAATCTAAGTTCGCATTTATTAATTTAGATAGTTGCCTAAAAATTCGGTCATATTTATATGACCGAATTTTTAGGCAACTATCTAAATTAATAAATGCGAACTTTTTTTATATTTATCACACATATAAAAGAATCAAAACGGCTCATTGTTATTTAAATCATAGTCTTTTGAAATTCTGCATATATATTAGAATGCAAAGTTCCAAACACAGCTATTTGTATGCCTTATTTGAATAACTATTTTAAACAGTTAATAATAAATTAATATTTAATGTTATTAATTTGTAATTTTATTGTATATTTGATATATATATATATATATATATATATATATATATATATATATATTAAATACCGTACAAATATCGTGGTGGTAAGCCTAAACAATTGTTGCTTAAAATAAAAACACTTTTTTGTGAAATGATTTGAATCTATCCTTCCTAACATTTGACATGGTTTAAAATTAAATAAAAAATATAATATATATATATATATATATATATATATATATATATATATATATATATATATATATATATATATATAAGTAAGTTAGGATAAATAAAATTAGCACATTATTTATATCAGTTCTAAGAATTCAATCACAACAAATATTTGGCGTGCAATCGTTTCTAAACCGAGTAGGAATATTGTACTTCATATTATATATTAAATGATTCCAAAATGTCGCTTCTTCAGCGCCCCTAATAAAATCACTAACACACACACACACACACACACACATATATATATATATATATATATATATATATATATATATATATATATATATATATATATATATATATATTATATGAAATAGTTTTGTCGATATTAACAGTAATTAATTAAAGTGATTTAATAAAAATATAGATAAATTACCAAAACGTTTTTAAAATAGTATGTCCATTAATTTTCAAGGTAGATAATTTAAATGAGACTTATTATTTTTTTAAATTACAGTAGATTTGAATGAAAGATAGTGTAAGTTGTACATTTAAAAAGAATACTTAGAACTAGATTAAAAGCTGCTGGTTAAACATCTTTCAGCAAACATTTCCTACGCTATTTACTTTTACTGAATGCTCATTCTATTTTCGCTATTCGCAATATACGTTCGAACATTGAAAAT
Organism: Sepiola atlantica; assembly: GCA_963556195.1. Taxonomy (NCBI): domain Eukaryota; kingdom Metazoa; phylum Mollusca; class Cephalopoda; order Sepiida; family Sepiolidae; genus Sepiola; species Sepiola atlantica. The sequence continues at coordinate 106,799,776 of OY744521.1, forward strand.
TGTATTCTTTTGAATGTATTCGCAATCGACATAGTTTACTTAATTTGACGAGCAAAGTAGTATATATCTTCAGTTTATGATTCATTGTTGCTACTGCTGATCATATTTGTACAGCCTACGTAAAATCACTCAATATGTCCCGGGCCTAACTAAAAAAAAAAACAGTAAACTTTTAGGCAACATTCGACTCTATTCACCAACATTAGTGAGGCAGCATAGCTAACCTATTGTGCATTTTGTGATAAAAGAATCAAATTTAGCACAAATGTACATTGAAATATGGCGAACATTTTCAGATATTGAGCCACTCGGAATTCTCTCTTCATGTCTGCCATATTGTAATTAAAAATGGCCGCCATTTGAAATCTATATTTTCGCTTATCTATGGATCTAAAATTGCTATTGACTCGATTCTGGTGCCTACATGTAAGTTTTTAGGGGGAAAGGAATCCAATGGTAACAATATGCATTGCGTATTTTTTACCACTCAGCCACCATATTGGATTTCAAAATGGCCGCTATTTGAAATCAAATTTTCGATTATCAGTGGGTCTAATGTTGCTTTTGAATCGATTCTGGTGTCTAAATGTATGTTTTGGGGGTCAAGGAATCCAATAATAACAATCTGCATTTTGTATCTTTTAGCAATGAGCCGCCATGTTGAATTTCAAAATGACCGCCATTTAAAATCTACATTTGCGATTACCTTTGGGTTTAATAGTGCTATTGACTTGATTCTTGTATCTAAATGCATGATTGGGGGAACGAATCCAATGGTAACAAGCTGAATTGCGCATCTTTATTAATTTTGCTGCGATATTGAATGACCCGGAAAAGGATCAGTTGGGGCCAAACTCCATTTCGGGTAAAAATGACACAGAATAAGGTATAATGAATATGACCATTTTTTGGTTCAGATCTGACCTTTTCTGTGTAAAATCTAATTCTATTCCGAGTCATTATTGATCCAGAATGGAGTTTGGCCACAACTGATTCTTTTTCCGGGTCTGTCATGGAATATTTAAGAGTGTAGTTGTAGTAGCAGTTTTCATGGCATTTATGAATACAGAAATGCTACATTGTGTCTTTTTACGTTCATCGTGATGCATGCATGCCTGTAGACTGACTGTGCTGGTTGTTCTTCTGAAGACAGCTCAATCACCATGTCCAAGAGGTTCACACTAGCTCATGCTGAGCGAACTTCATCAACATCAAAACACATCACCACTAATGACTGGAGGTTATGCATCATATGTCAAGAGGACAAGATGGAGACATTGACCAAACCTAAACAATCTAAGAGAAAAGACATTGGTAGTGGATACAGTTCACTCGCAGAGAACTTAATCAAATTCTATTAACTTGGATAGCTTCTAGGATCACTCCAATTGGAAAGACTTTATTATGGCCATGGCATTGAAGCTGCGATGGTTGCACACGGCGCACAATATCACCATATGTGCAAGCTCCAGTACAACAACACTAAACTACAGAGAGCACAGAAGAGAGCACTCCAGAAAGAAGGTTAGAGCGATGAGGAACAATCTTTATGCAAACGCACCAGGGCGCATTCACGTTCGAGTACAGAGAAGGTTTCAGAAACTTGTTTCTTCTGTGGACAACCTGCGGGGACTAATAGTCTTCGAAAAGCTGCAACATTCGAAATTGACAGACGGGTCCGTGCCTGTGCAAACCTTCTTGGTGATACAGAACTGCTTTGCCGTCTTAGTGGTGGGGACATGGTTGCGTTGTACTCCCAGTATCACCTGCAGTGCTTGATAGGACTTTACAATTGCGCGAGATCGGTCCAATCAACAGGACTACAGGACTCCGACCAAGAGAGAGCAATGTCGGCAGTAGTCTTTGCTGAACTCGTACATTGAATAAACAAGACAAGATGAGGAGACAGCACCACTATTTAGATTGGCCGATCTTGTTCACCTATATCATTCGAGAATGGAACAGCTCGGAGTGCAGCTCCATATGAGAGTCCACTCCACACGACTGAAACAGTTTCCTGACATGCAAGCACACACCAACGGGAGCGACATATTGATGGCATTTATAGAAGATCTCGGTGCTGCTCTTCACTAAGCCTGTGAACTGGACAGTGATAGTGATGCAGTCTATCTTGCACGTGCTGCACACATTGTTCGTCGTCATATGTCTGGAGAAACTACCTATATAGTGCTTGATGGAGCAGCTATCGTCCAGATGCTAAATCCAGCTGCACTAAAGACCTTTGAAGAGTACGCACATCAGATCTTCTGATTCACTGAAAGGTAGTACACGTGCAAAGCGGGACAAGGCGTGCGAAGACGTGTGGTGGCCGCCGCATCCATACCGGGAATCTGGCAGCACTTCATACGAGTGGATAGCAACAAGTCCGAACTGTCTAAGTTTCTCTCTACTGCTCTCTTGGAATGGTTTGACCAGGAGAGCAAGCAACTCGTCATTACTGATGGAGAGTCAGTGCTCAGCAAGCCACTACTACCAGATCTGACTTCACTCGACCCATGCAACCATGAACAGGCTGACAGTCGGATGTTGCTGTATGCATTTCACGCAGCTAAGCACGGACACCATTGAATAGTCATCTGGACTGTAGACACCGATGTTGTGGTGCTGGCAGTAGCCGTGGTACACGAATTGCAACCAGAAGACAAACTATGGCTGGCATTCGGAACAGGCCCAACTTTCCGATACCTAGCAGCACATGAAATAGCAGCTAGACTGGGACCAGAGAAGGCTCGTGCACTGCCAATGCTCACGCTCTAACTGAATGCGATACTGTGTAAAGCTTTGCTAGACATGGCAAGAAGACCGCATGGGCAGTCTGGACAATACTGCCATAGTTAACTGAGGCGCTGATACAGCCGTTTTCCGCACTAAGTGACATACGAAATGATGCAATGTGTATCATCGAGAGGTTCGTGGTCCTGTTGTATGATCGAACCAGCAAATGCACGAACATTGACAAGGCCAGGAGGAAACACTTCGCAAGGAAGAACAATGTGCAGCTGATCCCTTCAATGAAGGCAGCTTTAGAGGAACATGTCAAGAGGGCAGTATATCAAGGTGAACATGTGTGAGGTCAGATACTGCTACCAGCACCAGAACTCCCATCACCAACGAACTGGGGTTGGTCAATGACTGGAGGACAATACGCACCATACTGGACCAGGCTACCTGAGGTAGCTCACACCTGCATTGAGCTGTTTCTTGCAAGTGCCAGAAAGGGTGTGTGAGACACTGCAAGTGCAAGAAGGCTGCCCTTAAGTGCACAGCCCTCTATGTGTGTGAAGGCGACTGCACGTAAAGATGAGTCCACGACATTCATTTACTTGTGGTAGTGATGAACTGGTTAACATGACACTGTTTATGTACACATATCTTCAGTACAGATCCATACCTAGCCTCAAATACCAGACTATTGTAGAATGTCAGTACACATCCAACCTTATATATTACCATAGCATGTCAGAATTTTAACTTAGATATTTAATGACTTAAGACATGTATCAAAAGTATAAAACTCAAAATTAGTAGTTTAAGTAAATTTATATTTTTATTTAGAGTTATACAGGAAAAGCTAGTTTTGAAAATGTTACGTTGTTTTGTGTTAATGGTCACACTATTTTTGTGGATATTCAGACGTAACCCTGAATTGATCATTTTGTGATATTGATTGAAGGAATAGAGAAGATTAATCAACCAAATATATTATGAAATGTGCCATATCAAACCTAGAACAACACAGAATCTACTCAATAACTTGTCAAAAAAAAATTTACTTCACTTACTTTGAGTAAAATGTTGTCTTGTCAAAAATGCATGATGATGAATCTCTCATGAATTAAGTGGAGTACTGTAATAAATAATCATTTTGAAAAATTGATTTTTTTTATTCATCATGAACGATAGAAATATTTGACCCAGAGGTAATCGCACATGTAGAATTCAAGTGGCGGCCATTTTGAAATCAAATTTGTTGGCTAACTTATAAAGATTACAATGCAGATTGTAACCATTGAATTCCTTTCCTCCCAAAACATACATTTGGACACCAGAATCGAGCTAATAGCAGCATTAGACCCAAAGATAATCGAAAATGTAGGTTTCAAACAACGGCCATTTTGAAATCATATATTGTGGCTCATTGGTACAAAATATGTTATGCATATTGTTACCATTGGATTCCTTGTTCCCAAAAACATACATTTAGACACCAGAATCGTGTCAATAGCAGCATTAGACCCAAAGATAATCGAAAATTTGATTTCAAATGGCGGCCATTTTGAATTCCAATATGGCGGACATGAAGAGAGAATTACGAGTGGCTCAATGTCTGAAAATGTTCGCCATATATAAATGTACATTTGTGTTAAATTTTATTCTTGTATCACAAAATGTACAATCCTTTTGAAATTTCGAGCTAAACCGCCCTACTACATAGTTTCTTTCTCGGGTGATACAGTGATTCCACTGCTTCTCAAAAAATTCAATGGCTTTATTTTTGGAAAACGATTTATCTTTGACATCAAAATACGCCTCTGTTAACGTTATCACTTCTTCATTGAAGCCAAATCTTTTTCCACTCCGGGCATTCTTTTGAGATCTGCTAACAGCCAGTGGTCGCTGAGTACTAAATCTGGAGAAAAGACTAGGTGTGAAAGAAATTCAAAGTGCAATCCATGTAGTTTTTGCAATCGACTTGTGGCACGATACATTTATTTACTTTATCTTTTTATTTGTGGCTGTTTTTTCGATTTCTTCCTTAAAACACACCAATAATGCTATATAGCATTCGCTATTGATTCTGATTTTTTCGTCTTTTGTCATTTTGAACGGCTTTCATCTGCTGCTATCCACGCATTGAAACAGTTGCAAACAATGCTCTGAATCGTCGATGCGTTGTTGTTTTTGATCGACTGTGACAAACGCGGCACACACTTTGGACATAGCTTCCTCATTGACAACTGTTCATGCAAAATGGTGAATACACTGCCATCTGACATATTCAACTTTTCTGCTATCTTATGCAACTTCAATTTACGATGGACCAAAACGAGCTTGTGAACTTTTTTTATGTTCCGGAACAACCGCTGAATTTGGTTGACCTGGGTGTTCAGTATCATTTGTGTCTGTATGACCGCGTTTAAAGTCAGCATACCACCTCGTAACTGTAATCCGAATAACACTTAACAAGCCGTTTCTTTACTTGAATAGTTTTCTTACTTTCATTATTGTTTCGCCTTTTTTATCTTTTTAAATTACATACATACTTTCGTGTTTTTGTTTTTGTTTTTGCTTATTTCTCTTAAAATTATAAATTATAAGATGCTACGGGTAAGAGGTGGCAAATCAGCAAGAAGGTCGATAGATAGAGAGATGCTGATTATAAGACGAATGCAGGGCTAGAGAAACTGTCGATGTAATGTCAGTCGTGTGTGCAAGTGAAGAAGAGACGAGAATGAATATTAATGAAACTTGAAATAGATTCCTTTTTAATTTCGTTTTAACTTACACTATTGCATTTTTATTTCAATAAATATTCGATTAATAGTAATTAAAAATAATGATAATTCAATGTATAATTTTCAAAGTTACGTTGACCCGAGAAAAGCACACACACGTGAAGTTGTCTAATAATGTTATCAATATAGATAAGAAGTTAAGAGCCACCAGGATGAAGAAAGTCAATATAGAAATGGGGAGCGCTGATTACGTGACGAATGCAGTGATGGGAAACTGGCTACGTATTGTCAGTCTTGTGTGCGAGTGAAGAGGGGAAAAGAACGACTATTAATGCAGTTCAAAAGGCGGTGTTTTTAATTTGCTTTTAGATTACGCTGTTGCATTTATTTATTTCAATAAATATTCGGTTAATTGTAAGTAAAATAAGTAAAGTGGCCGACCATAGTCGAGAGCGACCAGAATGCTCCTTTTTCATTAGCTACAACACCGAGGTGTAGGAGAAGGCACCACTTCTTTCCCAGGATTATTCTACTATTATTTTATAATGCTGAGTGTTTAGCAAGGAGATATCAAGTACTATTTTTAAGTCTTTGGTATGACTGGACCGAGGATTGAACCCTGGTCTCCTGGCCCATTAACGAGCACTCTTACCATTATGCCAAATCGGCCGAAATTCAACGTGCAAAAAAGCACAAACACACAAACACACAGACACACATACAATTTTATAAAGTTCAGAACACAAAGAAATGTTTTAGGTTTCTCCTGTGTACCAAATTCTGTGAAAATCGATCGGTTCTACATTTTATTTATCTCAAGTGCAACACCACCCCAATCGTACCGACGTGTCAAACGATGACATCTTTTACGCTTCAATAAACAGACGAATGGCCAGTATGAGTTCAGGATGAGTTCAGTTTTGTGTTTGGCTTGATGTGGCGCTGGGTATTTCATTTTAACTTACCTTGTGTCAAACTATCTCTCGTGAGAATGTGTGGATTCTTATTCCCGAAACAAAGTTCGATTTTCGCACGTGAGAACGTAGGAATTATACTCGAAGATGAGCGCTGAAAGTCGAATGGCGAGTGACAGTTTTTGAAGAGAAGAAATGAAAACTGTATATTAATTGAACACTTTTACTTGGCCAAGTAATAAATAATGGTATACAACAAAAAAAGTGAATGTACAAAATGAGGGTTGTGAATACGTGCTTTCGCGAGAACTTATCTTAGATAAAGATTATTGTGATAACGGATGCGCACACTTGCTCTAACGATACTGGCGAGTTCCATCGTGGAAGAAATGGATGTTGCCTTCGACTCCTTTATGTTATTTTTGTCGTAATACAGTTAACCGTACTAATAAAACTGAAACAACAGGATAGGCTATCTGCGACTTGGCTTTTGTCGCAATGCAGTTAAACCACGGTCAACCTTAATAGCGAAACTGAGAAAAGAGGCTGGAGCAAGGCGATCCATAATACAGGCCTACCAAGCATGCGCGACTTTTGTCTGACTGGGGGCGAGTTTTTTTGGCGTTATTCAGTCAATTCTGATACGGCTGGATATCGGATACAATTGAATTGAATTTTTTTTAACATATTTTTAAAAACGTTTTATCATCGGAATTCTGCTAATAAAGTAAATTAGAATTTTATTTCATGACAAGAAATAAAATTTAAGAGCATCACTCAGTTTTATCCAAAGTTTTCAAACATGAGCAAGAAAATCCAGTCCTATAAATAAATTTTTGCCGTATATTTTAAGGGTCAGTTGTTAAATAATTAAAGTAAATTTACTGGATTTACTTTGTGATAATAAATTGTCTTTTTCATTATTATGTTCGCAGTTTAAAGAATTACATTCCGTTTTTTTTTCTTTCTTAATAACTTTTGTTAACACTTACTGAAATATTTCTAATTTACTTTTAAAGTGTTATTTATTTCTTAAAGCTAAAATATTTTGAATGTTTTAAAATTTTATCTCACACAAAAACAAATTTTGGACAATGAACATTCTTTGTACACAAAAATAACAGTTTTAACGAAATATAATGAAGTTAAAAGTAAAAAAAAATCAAGTTGATATTTCTTTAATAACGAAAATGCTGCAATTTTCGGTATTTTTAACTGAAGTCAACAACAAAATAGGGGTAAAGAAACAAATGTGCAACAAATAAATGTTACCAAAGGCAAGATAATTTCCTATTCTACCTACCTTATTTGTGTTTTAACTTATTTCAAAGCGTATTTTTTGTTAAAAACAAACAGTGTCGATTGTTCAGTTAGAACGAGAAAAAAAGGTGTTGTCGAGAAGCCCTCCATGAGAATCCTTGATAATCGCTTAAAAATCGAAAATTAAGCAAAATACTGATAGAACGTTACATTTTCGCACAGTTGGTGACATTTATTGGGTGTGTTTCTACCAGTATTCTGTTTACTTTTCGATTTTTAAACGATTATCAGGGTTGCTCGTGGAGGGCTCATCTGCGCCATCTTTCTTTTTTCGTTCTAACTTAACAGAGTCGACACTATGTTTTTTTTAACAAAAATAACGCTTTAAAATAAGTTAAAACACAAATAAACTTTTACAGTAGAAGAGTAACTTATTTTTCCTTTGGTAACTTTTTATTGTTGCACATTTGTTTGTTTTTAACTCTTTTTTGTTCTGTTGACTTCAGTTAAAAATACACCAATTTTCTTTTAGAATTTAACATGAAATTTGAATTTTATGTCGGATTCTAAAATAAATTCGAATCTTATGCTCGAACAAAAAGTGTCGTTTAAATCAACGATCAATTTTATTCAACATTTAAGCAAATATCAAACAAAATCCGACGGTTCATATTTCTAGAATTGAATCAATATAAGTTATTAAAAACTTTTCTAACAAAACAAATTATTTTTCTAATAAAGACATTCGTTATTACAAACAATTTTTTGTTTATCTAATAGAGATATTCGTTATTACAAACATTTTTCTATTTTTCTAATAAAGATATTTGTTATTACATTTTTTGTGACAAATTTCCTAAAAGTTTATGCATATTTCACAAAAGAAAACACTAAAGATAAATATTGCAAATTTATATAAATAAACATTTATACTTACTTCAATATTGTTAAATAGCTAAATTCCGATGATAAAACGTTTTAAAAAATATGTTTAAAAAATGTATTCTATATCCAGCCGTATCAGAATTGACTGAATAACACCAAAACAAAACTCGCCCCCAGTCAGACAAGAGTCGCGCATGCTTGGTAGGCCTATATTAGGGATCGCCTTCGGCTGGAGCATTAAGAGAGTAAAAAGTAGACATTAGCAGCCTCGTAACTCTCACTTTCCCCTCCCGTTTTGTCCTTTAGTTTTACATATTCCATGGACGATGCTTCTGACAAAGGAGGGGGGGCTATCTATCTTATTACCCCTATTCCTCGAGTTATTTTTAACTTTAATAAGTGGTGACTCATTAGTTTTAAAAAAAAAGGCAGGCTCATGTAATTCTTAAGGGAGCAGTTATTTTAAATCACCTTTTGGCCAATCTACGCGACCCATAAATGAACAAGGGAGACTACCATTGGTCAATCTATGAGTGTCATATAAATTACAACGAGAAGGCGATTCAATATTATCACTCTATACACTGTATGCCATCCTTAGATCATAACACAGATCTGTACTATCACCTGTAGACACAGGGAGAACAGGTATTAACGACATTACATCATCACACTATGGCAAAAGAGTTTGACAGATAGTGTATCCAGATAAACATCAACATTGTTGCTTCGGAGTGTTGCATTTGTGTAATATATGGAATGATCTTGTGCCAGACTGTGCCAATCTGGCTCATGCGAAGTTAGGGGTTATGGAGGGTTAAAGAGGACAAGCCAATTTGGCATGATGGTCAAAAGGTTTGCTAATGATGCCTACTTGTTAAACACTGAGTATTATAAGGTGCGGATCAAAGATAAGTGGATCAATCAAGGGAAAGAGGTGGAATTCTCTCCTACATCTTGGTGTGGTAGCCAATGAAAAGAGAGCCTTTGGTGTGGTAGCCAATGAAAAGAGAGCCTTTGTTGTGGTAGCCAATGAAAAAAGAGCCTTAGGTGTGGTAGCCAATGAAAAGAGAGCATTCGAGGCGACCTCGACTACGGTCGATCCATTTATATATTTAAGGAGGTAGGGTAAGAGAATATGACTTAGGAGTAATATAATTCGTGACATGAGCGATCACCAACGTGTGAAGATTCATTTTTTTGCGTTGACGGCTTTACTTAAAAACGAAGCGGGCGGACAAATACTGTAGAAAAGACCCGGACGTCGGACACAAATCATATCGACCGTGTACTTACGAAAGGCATCCCATTCGCATGTCAGCCAACCTTTCCAATAACTCTTCGGTACTCATTCTATGCATCCTTCAAACGGGCATATCCAACTACAACAAAAATATAACAGACTTATAAAATAACTTTTCTTTTGGACTTGACTTGTTTTTGTTCTCTCTTGGTGAATAGTTGTAATTTCCGCCACATTCTTTTTTTTAAACTTTTTTACCCCCCAAGCAAGGCATATTGTCACTGAAGCGTATGGAGCTACTGTGATACGAGCCAGATTTATAGGAGGCAACCTTGGTGGGAAGTTAGACAGCAAGATGTTTGTTCATATTTAATTTAAATTTCTACATGTTGGTACGGTCGGGGAAACAGGGAGCAGTAAAAGTAATTCCAAAGACAACCGGTGCGAGGAAAAAAATTATTAGAGTAGTAAATCTTACGGAATATAGGGACCTTCTACTGTGAAAGGGTGGGATTTTGCTACTAGTCGGGTGGATCGGGGAATTTACGTTGAAACAGTACAAGTGCAGTAAGTTCATCGGAACACATTCCATGGAAAAACTTATAAAACAAGCACAGGGATGTAAAACGGCAGCGATGCGACAGGGCTGAAGCTTTGCAGACAGTGCAGGACCTTCTAGATTATAAATTATTTTTACACCATGTCCAAGAAGCCCATATGTGGGCACCAGCCCAGAGGTGGAAACAATACTTCATGCACGGGAGAATGGTGGCTTCATAGAGATATAGGATAGTAACAGGTGTGAGAAGGTTTCTAGCCCGGTAAAGAGAGCTTACCTTTTTGCGGCAGACTTGGAAGCATCTTCTATGTAGTTATTTCTACTTAATGTTGCCTGAGAATGTCAGGCCGAGGAGTTTAAACGTCAGACTCTCGGGAAAGGTCATGGCAATCGATGGTTGGAAAGCTTTCTGGTACTTCTTCAGATTAGGACCCGAGCTAACTTTGATCCCAACCCTAACCCTAACCCTAACTCTAACGCTAATCCTAACCCTAACTCTGACCTTAACCCTTACGACAAGGTCAAAGTTAGCTCAGGTCCTAATCTGGAGAAGCACCAGATTTCGTATAGTTATTAGATACTTCTGCTGAGCTCAGACAATAACAGTTATGTTGTATTTGGTGAAGGTATAGAAAGAAGGAAGTCCTAATTTACCGCCTCACGGGGGCTGGAGTTAACACGTGGTCAGGAAATCCAAATCTGGACAAAAATATAAAATAAAATTGCCCCAGTCAAGATTGATTTCTGCTTCTCTGGCTAAAGACAGAAGAGATACTGTATTTTGAATTATTTATTCGCAAATAACAAATAATAATTTCACTTAAAAATTAAGCACAAGACCAGCAAAAGTGTTGGGAGTGAAGGTCGATGGTCAGTCTTTGTCTGTTTATCCTTCTCTTAACTAGACGAATGTTGATCCATTCCTCCAAGCAATGTTCCTTGCATTCTTTCATCATTTGTCCATCAGTTTCACTTTGGCAGTCACCACAATATCATATTTACGCCATGGAATACTCTACTTAAAATGTCTCCAATTGTTTAAATTTGATTTTGTTTGCACTTTGATCTCAGAAATAATTCGAAGAACGTCCAAACAATTATTCCCTTTATATTGCGTTCACACGCAGAAAACGCCACAAACAGATACCGTGTATACATACTAAAGATGATGTGTGCAACCCTGTTCCAGTAGTAGTTGCAATGACAACAGCAACAACAGAGAGACGATCCCTGTAAAATATTCAATGTTTATTGGTTGAAATACTTAATACTGATTGTTGAGTTCTATAAAAAAAGATTCTCAAACTCGATTGGTTACCAATAGCAAATTTAAACTAATCAGAAAGAGTCGCCCTCGGAGCACAACACCTGCTAGCATTAGCTACATAAGCAACAACCCAAGCACAACCAGAAGTAAGAGACTCAGCCTTCCACACAAACCTATGTCAGTCACAACACTTGGTTATCAACTGCTACACAAACTCCTTGCAAGCAAACTAAATCTTGCCTTGGTCGCTTGGCTAGAGGCATCTCGGTATACAATACAAATGGACTACTAAATATAGCGACAGCTTATACACACAGTCTCACTAACTCACTCATACATAAGTCCACACATATACGTACAAAACAAATCTTTCTTTGTCTAGATTCTTTGAATTCTTTACTTTTTGTTGTTCTATCAAGTCATGAATATAAATGATATACTTATGCATGGATAGACTTTCCATTTATTTTTTTAATTGCCTTTTTTCATTACAGCTGTAAAACACTTGATATCAATGTGGTGAGTTTGGAGCAGTTTTCAATAAATCGATCGTGGTGAAGAGAAATTATTTGATGACGTCAACGTATTTGAACAGGACAGGGTCGGACATTCCATTCTTAAAGGTGCACTTGGTAAACACCATGTAAACTCGGTACGAGACGGTTTTCGTCGAGACACGTCGTTAAAATCTGAAGGGTATATCTTTTTCATGGAGAACCAGACTTGCAAGTCACTTAAGATCACATGACCGAAAACACTCTGAAATTATTTATGATAATAATTTTCCTCAAAGAGCCCTGCAAGACATGTCTGCCAATTTTCGGAAAAATTTCGGTCAGCTGTCAGACACAAAACGCACATGCAACGCAAGAAAAGCACTTAATGTTTACACATAGTGAGGAGCTTGCTGTTTGCAAACTTTGCATGGGGGTTTGCCAGGATGAAGCTGCAATTAAGAAACACTTGCATTCGCATAAACACTTGGAACGAAATTGAGGAGATGACATAATCATACACACACACATACATATTAAAAATCATACACACACACATACATATTTAAAATGTGAATGCATATTCTCGAGTGTCTAAGATCTCTCTGTACAAGGGTTTTTCAGAACAACGTGGCATGAGAATACTTCCCCCTACAAGTAAACACTGACCAAATATTAAAAATAACATAGTATTCGAAGTCCAAATAAAGTCCCGTCGGTATAGCAACACACTGTCTTATACGACGAATTGTGCACCTTATCCAAGTGATGTAACCTCTAGCAACAGCACAAAGCTGGATACTCCATCAGACTAGATGAATTATTGTCCTGGAATCCGGTAAGACCTAGAGACCACAAAAGGATTTGATTGATCAGTTGGGGAAAGGAAAATGAATGGTCTTCACTTCTTGACTAACTCAACATTTGAAAAGTAATGGAGAACCTTAATGGAATATTCGAATATCTATGCATCTCGTATAGAGACCAAGTGTTAGCCCGGAGAAGGGGCCCCTTGATTTCTGAGAACTTACACTGAAGTAAAATGATATATATATATATATATATATATATATATATATATATATATATATATATATATATATATATATATATAGAGAGAGAGAGAGAGAGAGAGAGAGAGAGAGAGAGAGAGAGAGAGAGAGTAATTAAATATTATTTTCATCTATAGACGGTCCTGTTTCGTTTTTTGAAGACTCATCAGTATAGATTGTGAAATAACTGGTCTACCCACTGACGCGTTCGGACCTACAACCCTGGGTCTTATAACCCTCGGCTAGCAGATCAACTGAGCGATTGAGAGGTGTAAATAAGTGTTTAATATATATATATATATATATATATATATATATATATATATATATATATATATATATATATATATATATATATATATATGAGAGAGAGAGAAAGAAAGAAAGAGAGAGATAAAATGTTATAGTGGATGAAACACACACTCAACGCCTACTTACCGGACAAAACGCTTTAACCTTGTCTTTTTAATGTTCTAATATAATAATAGTTTTTATTGTTGCGTGACGTCATTTTTAATGCATGAATGGCTAAATGTTGAAAGCGTCGGTACAAGAAAAACTATTACTAGTCTTGTAAATGGCTGCCGGCACTGCATAAATCGCTCGAAACATATCACAAATTAAATGGACAATTATTACACTCGAATTGTACAGTTTGTTTAACCCTTGACGGGGGAGGGGAGGGGCTCGCTTTCTCATGTTCAAGTTCGGTTGGAATTACAATGTTTTAAAACTCGAGTCTGTTCATGGTTATTTTTTGCAGAGCCAGAGTGCTTCTTCGAGAGTGCTGGCCTTTTCTCTCTCCCATCTTCCGGCCTTGTGCCACATTTTTCTTTCATTCCTTGAGCCACATTTTTCTTTGATGGGAAGAAAGAAAATAGCATTAGTATGGCGATAGATAGAAAACACCGAAATAGCACCAATTCTTGAATCTGTGGGTTACGACCTAGTGCTACATTAACTTCTATGGTACGATTACAAACCTTTATTGCTATGCGGATTTACATGTATTAATGTTGTATTTTATGGTAGCGATCACCCCAACCCTCCTGAACGACGAAGACAGAAGATGTAAGATGTTAAAAGATCAAACGTTCAAATATAATATACATGGGAGTGTGTGGGCCCCCGGAAGTGAAAGAATCAGGTTATTGTATAGCATGCTGTGTTTTTTTTAACAAAATTAGAGAAGTCAGTAAAGAGCGAACGTGATTAACTTATGAAGTGTAGGTCCTTATACCCTGCCAGTAAGTCTTTCTCTACCAAGCTTCAGATCCTATACTAGCGCCACAATGTTGCATCTCTGTGCTTGTTTTATAAGTACTTAAACAGAATGTACACGTACATATCGCCGACAAATCCGACAAATAGCAAAACCACACCCCTTAACCTTAGAGGTCCCCCAGATACCGGAATGCTTTCTATTATAATATCGTCTTCTCTCGAACCGCTTGCCTTTTAAATTCTACTCCTTTCTCCTTGTTTTCCCGACTTCATCAACATGCAGAAATTTAAATGTAATGTGAACAAGTATCTCGCTGAAAAACTTCTTACTTAGGATGGCCCCTATAAATCAAGCCCCTAATTCACAGTAGTTCCTTACGTCTCGGTGACAGTTTGCTTTGTTTGGGGTGAATTGAAGTAAGTAAAAAAGAAACTGAATTGAAATACATTTTTTTTTTTTTTTGCGAAGAACATGTCAGTCATGATTGAAAGTTGGGGGTCACGTGTCCATTTGGGGGAATATTACACCTTTATGTTTTCTTTAACATTTTATTTATTTTATTTTATTTATTTATTTATTTATTCATATATATATATATATATAGAGAGAGAGAGAGAGAGAGAGAGAGAGAGAGAGAGAGCGAGAGAGAGAGAGAGAATATTTTTTTAAATAAATATTTTTATTATTAAAACCTCTAAACACTAGCGTTTCATGCTACGCAGTGATCAGTGTAGGAGGTGCTAATCACTGCCGGTCGAAGGATTCGAACCCAGTTAGCAAAGACTTCGCAGCCTGATATCTTACCCCTAGGCCAGCCTTAATCAGCCAATTTAAGCTCTATATAATGCCAGATTACAGCAAGCCAGTCAGAAAGTATTCAACTGCAGACACCGGAATATGCATGCGTGTAAGGTCACTAACTAAAACCAAGACCGATAGCTAAAGATCTATTTATATATTACCAATCGGACAACAAGGAAAGATCGAACACCTGTCAGTTGTACGGAGACGCCCAAAAGAATAAAATCGATTATCGATCATTAGTCAGTAGGACAAACGGATTCGTTGTTACTGCTAAACAACCTGAGAATTGCGTACGTATTCGTTTGTACAGCGTATGTTTTATTTTACCTTATCGATATAGGCGTCACCAGATCACGTGTTGGGTATTTATTTGCGATCGTCTAGTGGCGTCCCTCTGAATAGCAATCTCGTGCATGTTACGTTATTCATAATAGAAAAGAAGCGATCATCACTTTTGTCAGACTGATGCCAGTCAAAACACAAATGAAACAATAAAAGAGTGATCTTTAAAGCAAGACAGAATTTTTTTTTAATTCATCCCACACTGTCTACTCAGCTCCAGCCCCATGTCCCATCGCCGCAATATTGCATCCCTGTACTTGTGTTACCAACTCGACAATCAGCTAAATCTCACCCTTCACTGTTGAGGTTCTCAGATGTCGGAAGGCTTTTAACGCCAATAGCTTTTTCTCCCGAACTATTAGTCTTTAGAATTCCCTCCCTACTTCCTGTTTTCCTGACTGTTCAAACATGCAGAAACTTAAATATAATATAAACAAACATCTCGCTGCACAACTCCCCACTTTGGATGCCCCTAATTCACAGTAGCCTTTTACGTCTCAGTGGCAATGTGCCTTGTTTAAAATAAATTAAAGTAATACAAAAATAATAAAGGATACGAACATGCAAGTGGCAAATTACATAAGTGAAATCACAAACGCATGTAATGGTCAGGTGGCACAGTCTAAGCATATGCATGAAAATAAAAGAAAAAGGAAAAATAGAATCTGTCTCTTTTCTTCGAGCATCTGATGTATCGGACCTCAAATTTGCGCCATATTCGAAATTCTGTATTAGATATGACAGATACATAGAAGATTTAGTTACGGAGGAAATAAAAATATTTGTTTATTTTTGTAATACCGATGAAAAATGATAATAATGGATACTCTCATTCTATCAAGATAGGCAAAGTGTGTTTAGGGAGTACAAGTGAATATCCTAAATATATGATGCCAATACGTACGCGTAGGTAACTAAAAACAACAAAAGACAACAAAAAGCACTGGCTAAATTAATATGCGACCGAAAACATAACCTTCGCGACGGAAGTAAAAAGTAAATATGCGCTTATTTTATTCTGCTCCTAGTTTAAGATGTTGACTCGGTAAGAGAGATTAAATATACGGACACGAGAAAATCTCTATACTAATATGATAAAACAATTTCCTGTTCATAAGTACTTTATCACTTTTCACACACATTTAAAAAAATGAGATCTTACGATCAACAAAGATGGGGATTGCTGATTAATCTGATGTAGCTCAGGTAAAAAAAATATCCTTCTTTACCAATTTTAAAATGAATTGTTCCAAAATTAAATTATGTCGTCCCGTATAATATTACATGAATAATTTTCAAAAAGTGACATTCGTTTTATTGATTTGAAGAATATTTAGCTGACAATTATTTTTGCGCTAAGACAATGAATAATTATTGTTTAAGAAAGGATTAAATAATTTTTAGATAAATAGGCATATTCGTTTTATTTCATTAAAGAATTTCTAGCTGATAATGTCAATTATTTTTACGGAAATAAATAGTCATTTTTTTTTCATAATAGTATTTACCCCGAAAGACATTTATTAATTAAAAAGAAAAATTATTCTTAACAATAAATTATACTGATTGATGTAGAAAGCCACATGGAATTTCACGAGTGAATAATTCATTTATTTATCTATTAGTATACTAAACATGGACGGCGGCACCGGGGGGGGGGTTGCTGGGGCTCAAGCCCCGCACTTTTTGACTTGGCCCCCCACTTTACGGTCATCAATAATGAAGTTATATATGCATGTGTTTAACCGGCCCCCCCCCACATTTTAGGAGAGCCCACCCCCACTTGTATAACTGTCCCGCCGGTCCTGCTAAAGCTGAGTTCATCAAAGTTTTTTCCTAATCGATAGATAGAAAAATCTATATAATTTAATGACACAAAATACATGCTCAAATATTCCTTAGTTCGAGGATTGAGTTATGTATGAAAAACATTTCAATTTTAAGTCTTCTAAGTAGCCGTAAATTGTAAATGACTGGACAAGTCATCGATCTCTCACTATATATATATATATATATATATATATATATATATATATATATATATATATATATAGTCTAAAGAAGCTTTGAGGCATTAAAAAAAATGTAAAATGCAGTTTAAATTCCCAGACAAACTAACTAAATCCAAGATATTGCAGACTTAACATTCGTTGGAAAATTACTAAATGCAAAAACCATAAGTAAAAAAAAAAAAAAAAAAAGGGGGGGGGGGTAATTATCTAAGAGTGAAACAAAAACCGGAGACGTTAAGCGTCTAATATTAACACGGGGATCATCAGCTGTTTACCATGTAACTGTTTCGGAGATTTAAAAACAGGACAGTTATAATATTCATGGTTCTCCAATGGTACTGATTATACGACCATTTCCCCAATAATCAAGTGTCGAAATAATTCAGCTTAAAATATCACTAATATATACATAAATAAATAATTATAATGATAAAATAATAATAATAATATATTACCCTTAAGACTACCGTATGATATAGTAATTTGCATATCAATTAACATTAATTATAACAATAAAAAAATAAAACATAAAAAAAAAAAAAATTTTTAAATAAAATAAAATATATATATAAAAATAATAATAATAATACTATCTAAACACTACATCCAAGAACCATTCCGCAATATGGTAGCCAGCAATAAAATTATATAGGAATTAAAGTTGCATTAAAAAAAATAAAAAAAAATAAAAAATAAAGCTTAAGTACCTTAGGTACCAGAAAAGTAATTAGATAAGAGGAAGGAAACCTAGCCATACATATCTAAATACCCAATATATAGTCTAAAGAAGCTTTGAGGCATTAAAAAAAAATGTAAAATGCAGTTTAAATTCCCAGACAAACTAACTAAATCCAAGATATTGCAGACTTAACATTCGTTGGAAAATTACTAAATGAAAAACCATAGGTAAAAAAAAAAAAAAAAAAAAAAAAAAAAAAACAGGGGTTAATTATCTAAGAGTGAAACAAAAACAGGAGACCTTAAGCGTCTAATATTAACACGGGGATCATCAGCTGTTGTATATATATATATATATATATATATATATATATATATATATATATATATATCGCTGTCTCTGTCTCTATCTCTATCTCTATCTGTCTCTCTTTCTCTCTCTCATTCTCACTGTTGATTAAGCCATTCTCTAATAGTTTTGATGCTTCTGCGAGCATTAAGAAAACAGTAACTTTTTCTCTCCTGTCAGCTAATTAAAGTACGTGTGTTCGTACACACCATAACCAATTATGTAAATTAGATAGCAAAATAAAACGACTTTTCATTTCTATATATTCCATGCGGATGATATAGAAATAAAGAATTTTTTAATTTTAGTTATGCACAAGGATAATGCCTTAACAAATATATTAGTTTATGAATTTTCGAATGAAATCAAAGTGGAAAAACTAATGGTAGTGGTTGTGACCCAACGAGTTACGGGTACGTTTAGTATATGTGTGTGTGGGGGGGGTGTTTGTGGGTGTGTGTGTGTGTGTGTGTGTCACTATATGATACACGGTGAAATTAGAAAGAATGTAGTCATACGATTAAAACGTACATGCACAAACACAGCAAGAACATAACTCGGTCGTGAGACTACATAGATCCGCATGACAACGTAAGGATGGGTCTTCTCTGGGCTTACTTTTCCATATTGTATGAAGTATTTCTGAAGTTATGCCATGAAAACGTTGATAACTCAAAAACTATTGATCTGATCAGGCTGAAATTTTGCATGGTGGTTACTGTTATCAAAGTACATCAGATAAATACACCAGATTTGGAAAATTGGAAAGTCAGTCACAATTATGGCTAATTAGTTTAGGAGTTAATCATGTACATATGAACATATAAAAATATACACATACCTTACTTTATATAAATAGAGATATAAGTATTGTTATTTACAATATATAAACATATGCAAATATATGAAATGAGAATAATAATAGAAGGCAACGAAATAATAGTGTTACTTGCAGCATATATATATATATATATATATATATATATATATATATATATATATATATATATATATACCTTCTTTGTAATATAGCAGGAAAAATCCCAGCAGAGTGCTCGATTAATTAAGAATTGAAGTTAAAAATTAAAAATTAAGAGCGTAATATTCATTTATTTTGGTACAGAAAAATTAGTACAACATTCGTACCGTCGGTTTCAAGCACGGAAGGACTTAGTCATCCGGCTCTCTTCAGCTTTTGTTGTTTCGGAAATGTGAAGTCACGTGTCACTCTCGTTTGGACGCGTTATTTGCTTAGAGTGTTGTGTATGTTTGTTTAAATTTAGTGTAAGGAAGGTTTAATAAGGTTTTTAAAAAAGGGGGAGGGTGAAAAGTAACAGTTGAGATTTAAACCGGAGGAGATATATATATATATATATATATATATATATATATATATATATATATATATATATATATATATATATATGTGTGTGTACTGTCCTTATATTTCGGAAGCATATTCGCTCAATCGGTAGAATTATCCAATGAGTTGTTTTTCAAATAAACATGTCATACTAATTGTCAATCAACAGCAATATACAACCATTACCGTAAAATACATCTTGTACATGCTCCAAGGTCTGTAATCAGTGATGAACTGGTTTCACCACAGGTTTTAAGTTTTAAATCATCAGACCCGCTCCAACAGCAACCCAAGCATTTCTCAAAAGAAAACCTCTCCTCCTCGAATGTGATGTCGTGAATAACACAACATAAACGTTAGAAACTAAAACGTATATATATATATATATATATATATATATGATAATTTTATTTACACAGAGATGTACAAAATCTGCGACGTTAAACGGCCCCAATTTTTGAAATCTTAAATTTCTTTTCTTCTTCTCGTTCTTTATCTCTCCATTTCATTCTCTCCAAATATGATCTGAGGTTAAGATCGGATTCTAACTCTACCTGATGAGATCTCAGTTTATAGTAACTGTTGATCGATAACATCGACATGCAAGTGTCGCAGATTTTGTATATGTCTGTGTAAATAAAATTATCATATATAAAGCTCTATTTTGATATTGAGTACTTTTTATAAACACGGTTAAAATTCTCTGGATTACCGCCCTGTGGATATTTTTTACCTGGATTATTAGCATTATTATATATATATATATATATATATATATATATATATATATATATATATATATATAGATGATTATGTTTATTTATACAGACATGTACATAATCTGCGAGAATCTGCGACACTGGCATGTTGATGTTATCGATCAACAGCTGTTAGAAGCTGAGATCTCATCAGGTAGAATAAAAATCATATTTGGAAAGAATGAATGGAAAAGAAGAAAAGAAAACGAAATTCAAAATTTAAGATTGGAAGGTCACGTGGTCAGATTTGAAACCGTCGAAAAAACAGAAACAAACTCATGTTGAAGATAGAGAGAAGGGGGCAATTACCCGTGGCACATTTTCAAGGCTGTCTAATGTTTAGATATGTATTACGAGTTTATTCGGTGGTGTCAATATTATACAGGAGGTAGGAGGGGGAAGGAAGACGAGCCGTTGCCTTCAGTCTGGGGTTGGGAAGGAAGCGTTAAGTCATTTAAATCTAATTGTGTTGATGTATTACTTTTTATTTTAGTTTGATATTGAGCACTTTTTATAAGCCCGGTTGAAATTCTTTGAGTTTTTATACTGTGGATGATATATATATATATATATATATATATATATATATATATATATATATATATATATATATATATATATACGTTTTAGTTTCCGTTAAATAAATACTCTCAACCAGAAATAATATTCTTCAATGAATTAAAAAAACATTCTAACTTTAAATTAGATGCAAAAGTTCTTAAAAGCATAATACACAGATGTATCTTCCGTTAATAGTAATAATAATAAAATAAGATTTATCATTTATTATAAAAGAAATTCAAAATCTCTAACCACATAATATCTCTCAGGCGAAAAACTTAGTAGAACGAACGAACATATTATATAAGTTTTAATGCCGCTTGGGAGAATGTATCTTCAACAATATTAAAACTAATTGTTACATTGGCTACACCACCACTACACTTTACCGAAGGTTCACATGACATCTCTCTGACTCTAGTTCAGTCTGCCAAAACTTAAAAAACATAACTGCACCCATTAACAATTCAAACACCTCTTAGTCAACAACACAAAATTATACATCAGAACCCTAATGAAAAAGACTCAAAATTATTGAAGAACTTTATATAAAAACTAAACACCCTACAGCAACAATATAAATTATGAGTCTAGCTCCAATAGTTTAAAGTGCCTAGCTTAGTAATTGACGTCAACAAATTCTTAGCTGACAAAAAATTTGTTTTAACTTTAATTTAAAGGACATTGTAATTTAACATTCTGTAATTGTAAATTAGTCACGCGCTTTGCACGTGATCACGTCCCGCATACGGCGTCACATTACTCATGCGTTAATAGTAATAATAATAAAATCAGATTTATCATTTAGTATGAAAAATTCAAAATCTCAAACCACATAATCATCAATAACACCTCTCAGGCTGATTTACAGGTGTCTGTCAATGTGTAGCCAAAAATGTTTGTATGAATAAAATGCTTATATCAATAAGAAGTGTTATACTTAAATATAGACTTTTGTTATGAAAACGTTCGTTGATCCGAACGAAAACGGTCATTATTTCGTTTGTTTGTTTTTATTTCCACTGTGTTTAATTGTTTTTTCAATTATATATATATATATATATATATATATATATATATATATATATATATATATATATATATTAAAGTGTTTTCCACCTACGGACGACGTCGTTTCGGGCTCTTTTACACTCATTAGTGTAGGAGTAGCGGTTGCATGGGCTCGAACACAGTTCGTAGATTCAGGCTACAATCACGATACAAACGCTCAGGACTACACGGCCGCGATAAATCGACACATACAGTTATTGAAATTAATCTACACTTACCCGGGAGATGGGGGAAGTGTCCTGTCGTCTACAGTGTTCAACCCTCGAGCAGAACTTGCTTATAGCAGACATGACAACAATCTTTTCAATCTCAAACACTTTAAGACTATTACATCTTTAAAGGGGCTTTTAACTATAAATATTTTTTTAAATATTAAAGTATTTTTCACCTACAGACGACATCGTTTCGGGCTCTCTTACCCTCATCAGTGTAGGAGTGGCAGTTGCATACGGTCGCCTGGGCTCGAACGCAGTTCGCAGATTTGGGCTAAAATCACGAGAAAAACGCTCAGGACCATACGGCCACGAGAAGACAGTAATTGAAATTAAGATACATTTACTCTGGAGGCGAGAGAAGTGTCTTGGCATCTACAGTGTGCAATGCTCGAACGGAATATTAACATGAACAAAACTATTGCATATATATAAGAACATTGGAAATCAAAATTAGAAATGAATCGTGATTTATGAGAAAATATTTCTAAAATTATTATGAAACTGAAGCATCTAGATGAGTGTGTTATGGTAGTGTTCCGTTCGGTATAAATATAGTTCGTTTAAATGAAAATTACTTTCGCATTTATTCATATATATATATATATATATATATATATATATATATATATATATATATATATATATATATAATCCAGGTAAAACATCCACAGGGTAGTAATCCAAAGAATTTTAACCGGGTGTATAAAAATTGCTCAATATCAAATAGAGCTTTTACATATGATTATTTTTATTGACAGACATGTACAAAATCTGCGACACTGGCATGTCGATGTTATCGATCAACAGATATTATAAACTGAGATCTCATCAGGTTCTTTCTAAATATGATCTAAGGTTTAGATCGGATTCTAACTCTTCCTGATGAGATCTCAGTTTATAATAGCTGTTGATCGATAACATCGACATGCCAGTGTCGCAGATTTTGTACATGTCTGTGTAAATAAAAAAATTATCATATGTAAAAGCTCTATTTGATATTGAGCACTTTTTATAAACCCGGTTAAAATTCATATATATATATATATATATATATATATATATATATATATATATATATATATATATATCTGAAAATACAAAAATGTAACAAATATGAAAATATAAACAATTTTAAAAGTTTAAAATATGCGAAGAAAATCATCACCATTGCAATTGATTTGAATACCTCAATCTCCCAGAATGGAACCATTCACAACTTCAGATGGATGGATTACCTTCAACCCATATATTTGCTTCATATCATGAAATCTTCGGATTTGATTAATCGAATATTCTATGCTTCTTCGATGGTGATGATTTTCCTTGCATATTTTAAACTTTTTAAATCGTTTATATTTTTATATCTTTTATATTTTTATATTTTCAAATGTTTGTATTACAGTACATTTTACTAACTTATTTGTCTAATTTCCTCTGATGATAAGAGCATATTTTTTGTAATCCATAGATTAATGGAAAGGTAAAAAGTTTTTTGTTTTTTTATAAACCCTTGTTTGAACAAGTAGTGATTTAATAAATATTGCATTTTATCCAATTTTTATTCTTATCACTTATCTACTTATAAGATATTTATAATATATTTATAATATATATATATATATATATATATATATATATATATATATATATATATATATATATATATATATATATATATATATATATATATATCAGTGGGTAGACAATGGATTAACGGCGCAGGGTGAGATACCATTTCTTTCGCGTTTCGGTTTATTACAAGTTCTGTATCCGCTGGTTTTCGGAATAAGTTGATAAGCAAGAAAACCATCCTTTTTTAATATTTTATTTAAGGAACTTGTTGCGTTGTCGAGGTTTGAGTTCGTATACATTTCTATTTTTATCGATTGAAATTAATCGTTTGGTGGATTTTTAATAGTATTTACGTATCCTTTTAGCTCACACTAGAAACCACCCGTTTTATTATGTAATGTTATTCTTTTGACTATTAATTGGTACAACTATATTCATTAATATAACGCTCCTGTGAAATTAGTCGAGCACCCTCACTTTTTTTTTCATGCCCTCCAAACGCTGACATGGATAAAAAAAAATCAACTTTGGCTCTCTGCCTAAAACTATCCCTACGCCCACACGGCACGGTACAAGTTAATCCGAATATATAAACTAGAGAACCTCATAAAATTAATACGATGGAAAGCCCATTTCTTCTTCTAAATAATGGTTGTAGCGACAGGAAAAAAAATCGACGAACTGGATAACTTCGAAATGGACCTTACTGACCTCACTAAAATCATAAAATTTCACAATAAACGAACGCGTCCCTACGTAAACTAAAAGATGTAAACACTATGGAAAAAAACACCATATTATTTCATCATTTGCAATAAAACTAAAAATATATATGAACTCAAATCTCAACAGCACATCAAGTTTTTGTGAGTGTTTTTATAATAATGGTTCACCATTTATAAAGGCTAATATACCACTCGAGAATAAGGGTAAGTGAGATTTTCAGCTGTGAAAGAATTGAGAACTATGATTAATTCGAAGGACAAATCGACAGATATTTGTTGACATTGGACTTGAAATATACAATATTTTAGTCTGTATAGAAACATTCTCGTGGTAAAGTGTTCCACATGTGAGGTGTTCTTGAAAAGAAACTATGTTCATGGAAGTTTCGTCTGATTTTAAGTACACAGGGGAAGAAATGAGGGTTCTTTGCAGTTTAGGTAGCAAGACGAGTTCTTGCTGAGAAGTTTTTACCAGGGAGACCAGAGCTTGAAGCTCGGACGAGCACATACTATGGAAATACTGATCAAGTAGGAAAAGACTAGCAACGCCTCTTCTGTGATAAAGGGGTTGCGGAGAAGTGAAGAGATCATATCCCACTAGATTGCGAAGTCGATTTTGTACTTTCTCAAGGCAAGAAAGAGTGTTCGAGCGGCATATATATATATATATATATATATATATATATATATAGAGAGAGAGAGAGAGAGAGAGAGAGAGAGAGAGAGAGAGAGTTTATTTTTGCTAGTTGTTGATTTGCTTATCCATTATTCCATTTTTAGTTTTACATATATATATATATATGTATATATATATATATATATATATATATATATATATATATATATATATATATATATATATATATATATATATATATATATGGATAATGAAGTGATGAAGTGGATAAAATTTGTATAGTTTACATGTTTATTAATTCATCAAGTGTTCAAAGAAGGAATATATATACCAAAAGACCTTTGGACCATGGCTTTTCAAAGATAACGCTCTTATTGTCAGAAGGTCTGACCAATAATAATTGAATATTGATCCGACCACAGATAGAATGGTTAGCGTCCACCCGCCATCTTATTTTTTGACTACTCACATGTTACTCTTCTCTAAATTCTGATGTGTATTATTTAAATGTACCTTATTCTTAATATCTATTTATCTATGTATACTGTTTTATTGCTTGTCTATTGATTTCATACTCAAGTAATCTTTAAACCCACCATCTGGCCTGAAGTTATGGCTGTCTTTCCTTTATTTGTAATTACTTGTGAGATGGAAACTTGTCTTCAACTTTTTGCTCCCTCTAGTGTGTACAGTAAACTTAATATATATATATATATATATATATATATATATATATATATATATATATATATATATATATATATATATATATATATATATATATGGATTTTTTTACTTGCGGGGGCTTGGAAATACACGACTTGTGCACAGGCTATTTCACCTCTCGGTGTGTTGGACCCGTTGACCTTATCAGGTCATCCA
This sequence comes from Sepiola atlantica, assembly GCA_963556195.1. NCBI lineage: Eukaryota > Metazoa > Mollusca > Cephalopoda > Sepiida > Sepiolidae > Sepiola > Sepiola atlantica. The sequence goes on from OY744521.1 coordinate 106,826,121, forward strand.
CTAAGAGAAGGAAATCTCTGATAATAAAACCTTGCTACTAACCACTTACGTCGTGACAGCAAAGCGTTGGGGAGGGAGGCCTCCTTAGTCCTAATCGTCACCCATCCTAGAGCTGGAATCTCAGAGAAAATATCCCGTTTGCAAACCTAAAATTGCTTAAGGAGTAGATGGGATCTGCCTATCGCCCGGCCTTTGCATTCCTTCTCTGTCTATTATCCAGGCGCAGAGGTACAACACTGGGACGCCCCAAAGGCACCCAGTGCCTGGCCTTGTTTCCTGACTAGGACAATGAACGTGGTTTCTCTTTCCCTCTATGTGGGCAACTTGTGGAAAGTTTTTTCGTCACTAAGTCTTACATGGCCAGTTTGGGTCGCTCTTGTTCCGACAGGTTGAGGGTACAGGTTAGACAGCTTTTCTGGCTGCTGTTTCCGACTGACAGGACAAGAGCCCAAACTCTTAGGTAACGTTAAGAACGGCTGCTCCATCATCAGTTATATAATACCGTGAGTAGTTGTACGTACAATGTCGCGCATGGAAAGGGACCCTACAGTTATCCCGGGTGGGCTTTCCCGAGGCCACAACCCCCATGGACCAGGTCGAGACTAATGGACTGGTTGTGTGAGCTTACTGCCACCTAACAAGCACCCACCTTGCCCACCCCATCAAAACAAACATGTCATTGCAAAAGAAATCGAACCTAAACCAGACACCCAACAAAAACAACTTCGCCTCCGCCCTTGAAGCTTGCATTCACTAATATCCGGGGACTTAGAACTAACATCAACGACGTAGAAACTTTTCTCCTGGCAAACTTCCCGGATATCCTAGCAATAAGTGAAACAAACCTTCAATCCTCAACTTCCTCTCACCACTTTGGCATGACTGACTACCTCCCACTCTACCGTAAAGACTCTGCACTTATATGTTTTATACCGTTCACCTTCGACCCAAGACTGTACCCTGTTTAACTTTGTCTCTGATAGCATAGATAAAGCACTCGCACTCGACTCGAATGCCCAGATACATGTATTTAGGGATTTTAATGCACACCACCGTGACTGGTTGGAATTCACCAGCTTTATTGACGCAGCCGCCAACTCTACGTATAATTTCTCCTTAGTTCCCTACCTCTCTCAGACTGTCGATTTCCCGACACGCATCCCCGATCGAGTAGATCAGCAAGCTTCACGACCACGCTACCTGAGGCTTGTGTGACGAAAGCTCATAGCCAGCTCGGGAATGCTGATCACATTGTGGTAATGATTTATATCACCTTAAAACCTCGTCCAAAATTCGATGAGCCGTTGCTCAAAACAACGAGATACTACGAGCAGGCTGATTTTGAGTCAATCAGAGATCACATTAGCGACGCCCCATGGAGGGAAATCTTCTCACTCCCTGCTGATCAGTGTGCAAATGAGTTAACCGAATGGGTCAAAGCAGGCATTGAAGCCTATGTCTCCATGCGAAAATTCTTCAGCAAGCCCCACTCTCCTCAATGTTTCACCTCGAAATGTGCAGCTGCCATTGCTGAGATGGCAGCAAGCATTCCGTAAATTCGGCCGCCATAAGTCAGCTACTAATAGACAGAAGTTTATAGAGTCAAGAAATAATTGTAAGGCAGTGTTAGGTGAAGCGAAAAAAATATATACAGAGATAACCAAAAAACGCATTCAGTCACAGAAACTAGGTACCCGCGATTTATGGAAAATTTACAATAGTGTGGTGAACAATGGACAATCGACAATTCCCCCACTAATAAACCACAATGATGTCGTTTGCATGGCAACTGATAAGGTTGAACTACTTGCCCAGCGTTTCGCCTTAAACTCCACTTTGGACTCAGGAAATCACCCCCTCCCTAAATTCCCATTGCAGACCGAAGCCACACTTGATGACCTGGTCATCACCCCATCCCAGGTCAGAGACATCATAAAAAACCTTGACACCTCCAAAGCTTGTGGGCCTGATTTTATACCTGTAATCGTAATTAAAAAATGCTCTGCTGAACTGGCCCCTGTCCTCTCCAAACTCTACAACAAATGCCTAGAAGAATCTTGCTTCCCCAATAGCTGTAAAATTGCCTTTGTGGTACCAGTTTACAAGAATTCTGCGGATAGAACTGATTACCGCCCAGCAATATTTGCTAAAATCTTTGAATCCGTAATCAATCTAGCGATAGTCCGGCATTTAGTTAATGCTAGACTTCTTTCTGACCGCCAGTATGGATTTAGACAATCACGATCTACTGCGGATATCCTAACGGTCATCTCTGAACGCATATATCATACACTGGACAAGGCAGGTGAAGCTAGGGCAGTAGCACTTGATATATCTAAGGCCTTTGACAAGGTATGGCATAACGGGCTTCTCCTAAAAATACGCTCATATGGTATTACTGGGCAAATATTTAATATAATTAGATCCTTCCTAACCAACAGAAAGATCTAGGTTGTCCTCGATGGCCGTTCATCTAAGCAACATGACACAAATGCTGGTGTACCCCAGGGATTTATCCTTGGACCTTTATTTTTCCTGATTTTTATAAACAACCTCCCTGATGACATTAGTATGAGATTGGTATATTTGCTGATGACACCACGCTTTACTCTTGTCATGTAGGCAAAACGGACGCGATCATATCCGAGGAAATGGCTTAATCCTTGGAAAATGACCTCCAGACTGTAGTGGATTGGGATCATAAATGGTTGGTAACTTTTAATGCCGCAAAGACAAAGCTCGTTTCCTTCAATAACTACAAAAAACCTCTTCAACCAACGATTGTCATGGCAAATAACACCCTACCTGAGAATTCAACATTCAAACTCCTCGGTCTAACCTCACAGGCAACATGAATTGGGACAAATACATTAAAGACATTGCCAAGGATACTGCAAAGAAGGTGGGCTCCCTCTACCGTGCTAGTAAACTCTTCACACCTGACATTATCCTGTATCTCTACAAAGCTACCATCTGTCCATGCATGGAATATTTTTGCCACATCTGTGCTGGTGCATCATCCACTAGTCTCTCTCTCTTAGACAATGTCCAAAAAAGAGTCGCCAACTTAATAAGTCCCTCACTATCCATCAAGCTCCAGCCCCTGTCTCATCGCCGCAATGTTGCATCCTTGTGCTTGTTTTACAACTACTTCAATGGATTGTGCTCCGATGAACTTGCTGCTTTGGTGCCCCCTCGACGTAAATACACTCGACCAACTCGACAATCAGCTAGGTGTCATCCATTCACTGTGGAGGTCCCCAGATGCCGGAGAGCCTTCTACTCTAATAGCTTCTTTCCTCGTGCTGCCGGCCTCTGGAACTCCCTTCCTGCTCTCTGTTTCCCCGACTGTACCGATATGCAGAGGTTTAAAACTAATGTAAACAGACATCCTGTTACACAGCTCCCAACTTTGTATGACAAATTAAACCTTCACTCTAACTTTCAGTAGCCCCTGATGTTTACAGTGGCGGCCTGCCTTGTTTGTGGTGAATTATGTTAAAAAAAAAAAGTCGACGACGATCGATTTAAAAAAACTACACATGACGTGTGGATGTTGCGAATCTGAGCTTTAGGAGTTAACAGCTCCATTAGTATAAAAAACATGTTGATGAGTACGGACTGTAATCCAGGCTTTACTTGCCTGAAAAATGTCTTTATGTTTTTTATTTTTTTCTTCGTTTTTCTTTGTTTTTCCTTTGTTTTTATACGAGCACTGAAAATAACCACATAAATGCATAGGATACAGGAGTATCTTATAAATATCTTGGTAGTAGGCCGAAACAATTGTCTGCTGGAAATAAAAATAGCTTTTTTGTGAAATCATGTGAATCTGTTCTTCCTAACATTTGACGTGGTTTAAATTCAATAAAAATATTTCATGTCATAGCTCTGGCCTCCACTATTTGAACTATTACAATTGATTTATCTTATAAAAATTATATTTTAAATATAAAAAAAATGTAACTATAAATAAATACATATATATTTTTATGCCATAGTGTTTTTCTATCTATCTATCTATCTATCTATCTATCTATTTATCTATCTGTCAATCTTTGTCTATGTCCTTGTTCATCTAACTTTATATCTATCTATGTACCTATCTATTTTATTGTGTCTATCCATAGCTATCTATATATATATATATATATATATATATAGAGAGAGAGAGAGAGAGAGAGAGATAGATGATATATATATATATATATATATATATATATATATATATATATATCATCTCTCTCTCTCTACTATATATATATATATATATATATATATATATATATCATCTATATATATATATCATCTATATATATATATATATATATATATATATATATATATATATCATCTATATATATATGTATAGAGAGAGAGAGGGGGGAGAGAGTAGTGGGGCATTAGTGCACTTCTAACGAGAGAAAAGTATACATGTAAAGAAGTAAGGCTACCAACATTTGTAAAAAGGTTTTTTCAACATTTATTTATTATTTTGTTATTTTATCATTTTATCATTTTCTATATTTTATCATTTTATACTTTTATATAACGCGTTTCAAGGTCATAAAAAATAATAAATTTCAAAAGAAAACCCAAGACACTTCAAGAAACGGAGATGACCGATAAAATAAAGGTCAAAATCACACGTACTTAATAAACACACACGACTTTGACCAAGAGAAGCAAAAAATAATAAAAAATAAAAATAAAAATAAAAAATATCAAAATATCAAAACACATACACACACCTGCAAACCCACACATGCGCAAAAACGCCAAGCAATAACACATTTCCTCAAATTAAACAACACTCTTTCAAATCGAAAGACATTTCTTCAAATGGATTTACGTATCTGATGAGAGCGGACCACCGCTTGAAATGCGTTATATAAAATTATAAAATTAAAAAATATATAAAATTATAAAAGGGCAAAATAACAAAATATATTTATTGTTATCTCTCTCTCCATCTCTCACACACACACACACACATATGATGCACACACACATATGATGCACACACACACACACACATATGATGCACACAACTTAGTGATAGACCATACTAGGTTAAGTGACGAACCAACTAAACTTTCGACAAATATTAAAAGTCAGATATATTTCTATGTAAACCTTTGTTTTTCATTTTAATTTGTTCAAGTATTGTTGCTGGCTCCTCGATTTAGTACATTCTTATGTTAATGTCTACGCATGTGGACTGCGCATGTTTGCAAAGCCATATGCACAAACAGTTATATTTACTGTACGCCAATGTATGCAAACACAATCACTTAAATACACACACACATACATCTGCATAGCTACGTATGAATATGCAATGGTCTGAAATTTGACAATGCACAAAGAGGATTGGGAGACGGAAAAGAAAGAAAGAAAAGAACGCCAAGAGTCAGGAAGTTATCAAAGACGCAGCATTCCTTTATCATTATCTTATATTCGTTAACGGCCATGTCTCCTTTTATGTCCGTCATCATGAATGTCTCCGAGCCGACTCATGAAAAAAAAGCCCTTGGGCGTAGAACACTTACCGACATTATAGTCACCCTCATCGTGTATTTTTAGGTTTCACACCGTATAGTCCTTCCCAATATATATATATATATATATATATATATATATATATATATATATATATATATATATATATATATATTTATCATAATATTATATATATATATATCATACTATTATATATATATTTATCATAATAGTATATATATATTTATCATAATATTATATATATATATGTATCATACTATTATATATATATATATATATATATATATATATATATATATATATATATATATATATATATATATATATATATGAAATACAATTTTGTTTTTAAAAAATGTTATATATAATAAATCAAATATTTCGAGCGGGGCCGCTCTTTTTCAATGAAAATATGAATCCGACATTGTTAAATATTTTTTTATTATTATTACTAGCAAATATATTCTCCCTCCGGTCGCATATTTTTGCTAGGCTGCCGCGTCAGAAATGACGCTAGTATGTAATTTGGGTAGAGTTTTACAATTAATTTAAATAATATATTGCACATGATAAATAACAACAGTAATAAAAAGAAAAATTAAGTTTGCATTGTTATCGTCTGCTCGCTTTTCTTTCCACCCAATCGTTTTGCGCCAATTCCACGTAAGAATTTACAAAATAATAAATAATAATAGTTTTAGTTTTTCAAAGGGAAAAAAGAAAAGTTTACCTAAAATGAAATTAACAATAAAAAAATACAGCGAATACGATTCTAAAAACAGTTATTTACTTGCCCAGTAAAAGGTCCCCCCAAGTTATCGTCTGCTCGCTTTTCTTTCCGCCCAATCGTTTTGCGCCAATTCTACGTAAGAATTTACAAAATAATAAATAATAATAGTTTTAGTTTTTCAAAGGGAAAAAAGAAATGTTTACCTAAAATGAAATTAACAATAAAAAATACAGCGAATACGATTCTAAAAACAGTTATTTACTTGCCCAGTAAAAGGTCCCCCCCCCCCCAAGTTATCGTCTGCTCGGTTTTCTTTACACTCAATCGTTTTGCGCCAAATCCACGTCAGAATATAATAAGTAATATTTAATGTCTTTCAAAGCGGAAAAAAGGTGTACGTGAATTAAAATCAACAATTAAAAAAAACAAAATACAGCGAAAACTATTCTAAAATCAGTTATGTAGTTTTCTAGTACGTGTTGTTTTTTTGTTGACAAAAAAAAACTAAATTCATTATAATGTGTGTGTGTTTTTTTTAAATAGTAATTTTTTAAATCAATTATTATTTTAATTAAACAATTTAACTCAATAAATTTGGTAAAATCAACAATTTAAAAAACTAAATACAGCGAACACTAATTTTCAAATCGGAAAAAAGGTGTATCTGAAAAGTATCAATAAAAAAAATCGGTACTCTTTTACTGCAGGACCCGCGATAACTTTCGAAAAAAAAAGTTTAGCTAAACTGAATTCTTTATAATGTGTGTGTGTTTATCAATTATTATTTTAATTAAACAATTTGAATCAATAAATTTGTGTTTTAAAACATAATGGCTAATAAGATTAAGAAAATAAACAAACTCAGAACGTTTTAATAAAATAAATCAGTAAAGTATTAACGCGCCCGTTCAGAGGGAGGTACGCTGTTTAATCAGTTGGGCGTAGAGGAAATAACTACTAACTCATTTTATAAATAAATAATAAAAGAAATAACCACGTAACTCATTTTATAAATAAATAATAAAATAAATAATTATAATTTATAAATAAGATAATAATCAAAATGGCGTAAATACATGTTGAAATCTGAAGAGAATAATCAGGAGTGTATATTTGCGAATACTAATTTATTAGAGGTTCAAAAGCAATTGATTATGTAAATTGGGAAATGCGAATAGTGTTTACGTCGGGTTTTTTAATAGTATATAATGAAGCTGGCGGACTTAATAAACAGTCTTAGTACTCTGATGGAGTTTCGGCTTCAGACAGACAGACAGATTCATTAACTCCATTATTAATAGATTTATCACGCCCACCGTACGGGAGAGACTCCCAAACGGCGACGCTCTCCCTGGTGTATATGTGAAAAAACATTTTATTATAACTTTTTAGCGCATCGATGCTTGCTTTCACTATTACTATGCGTACTAACATCACACATCTCAACACAACACTGTCTCAACTTTACAGTAGGGAAAGCGTTGCCGTTTGGGAATCTCTCTCGTACGGTCGGCGTGATAAATAATTAAATATATATATATATAACAATGTCGAATTCATATCTTCATTGAAATAGAGCGGTACTGATCGAAATATTTGATTTATTATATAAAAAAAATGATAATAATAAATCCTGGCATCTTATCGATTTCTTAAACAAAATTGTATTCTATTTTTTAAAAATGCCTTTTAATGTGAAAACATTTTATTTTTTATATATATATATATATATATATATATATATATATATATATATATATATATATATATATATATATATATATATATAATATTTTGATAAATAGTTATATTTAATTCTTGTATTTTTAGGTTTCACACCATATAGTCTTTCCCAATATATATATATATATATATATATATATATATATATATATATATATATATAATATTATGATAAATGTTTTTAATTTATTATTATCCACATACACATGTGTTTCATTCTTTTTCGGGAATCATTAGTGTGAAGGATGACTGTTCTACCGCTCGCACAATTCGAACCCCAGACCAAAGTCATATTAAACTTTCTAATCTGAACTTTTACCAGCAGCCAACCCAACAGCCATTGAGAAATGGGAGAATTCAACTTTATTTATGTTCATACAAGCTGATATAATTTAGTAGGCTGTCATAACAGTGTTAAACGATCCAATACGAAAACACACTTTCGAAAATCGGAACAGAACCGGATAAAGGCAGCAGACCTAAAACAAAGAACTTGATATTATGCAAGAATCAATAATCATTGATAATAAAATGTACTTAGCTTTAACACTTTAGTGCAGCTTCACGGTATCACCGATCATCAGAAATGTCCCGGACTACAATTTCGATTGATGCCAGTCGTATGCACATCTGAGGATCGATGATTTCGTAAAGCTGGCGCAAGGTGTTAAGTACATTTTATTATATACTAGCAGGGTTACCGGACGTTGCCCGGGTTAGAGTGTGAGATAACATCATCTACAACATCATATTAAGAAGTTTACTTTAACAGTATTTTAAGTTTTAAGTGTGGTTCTGTCCTCATAGGTCACTTAAAGGTGTAGACATATAGATATTCGGCACATAGAAGGTAACATAGAGATTCACGACCACTGATATTGTCTTCTCCGGAAAGTGTTATACATATGATATATATTTCATTGAAATAGGATCCATTTTAAGTTTTAAATAAGGTATGGCTCCCTAAGATTAGGAAGTAACTAAGAAATTTAGAACCACTTCCATTGTCTTTCACAGAAAATTTTATACAAACGATTTAAATTTTATAAAAATAGGATATATTTGAAGTTTTAAGATCGATATACCCTCATAGCCCTCTTAGAGGTGCACTAAGAGATTCGGGAACACTTCCATTGTCATTGTCTTCCCCGTTAAATTTTGCATAAAAATACGTTTTTAGAATTTAAGTAGATTTATATATATATATATATATATATATATATATATATATATATATATATATATAGAGAGAGAGAGAGAGAGAGAGAGAGAGAGATGATATATATATATATATATATATATATATATATATATATATATATATATATATGTATGGGGGTGTATGTATGTGTGGGGTGTAGTGTCTGTGTGGGTGGGTGGGTGTGTGTGGGGGGGGGGTGTAAGAATAATATAAAAATCAAGTTTTATATAGTTTAGATCGATTCGGATAGGAATAAGTTTCCAAATGCATAAACAAAGCTTAATATTTAGAATATTAAATAAAGATTAGAATTAATAAAGTATTCAATTCAAAATTATACCATTCTATTATTTAATACAGTTTACAGTTTCGTAACAAAAAAATTTTACACATGTTTCTAGATGAGTTGAGAGTAAACAGAGGTAATCCAGGCTAGTATATATATATATATATATATATATATATATATATATATATATATATATATATATATATATATATATATATATGTGTGTGTGTGTATATATATATATATATATATATATATATATATAAGTAAATTTCGTGTACAACAGAATCGTAGGATAAATTTTAGAGGAAGCATTATTAAAATCAATGAAACAGACGAGTGGAAAAGAAAAAAAAAGTAAGAAAAAAAAGAAAGAAAAAAAAGAAAAGGAAAATTGTTAAAATTACCTTAAGGCCTTATCGTCTGACCCTCTGAGAGGAAACGTCAGAATGGTAAATTAAAAACTAAAAGTCGAATGAGATATGAACTACCATCTCAATATTATTGAGGCGTTAGTCATTAACAACTCTCGACCTAGCCTGTGTAGACAAAAGATTTTGAAACATCAGTTGGAGATCTTTAATGATTCAAAGCCACCATAACGTTGAGAGATTTACCCTTTTTTTTTTTAAGTAAAGGCCTATTTTTTTTTTAGTAAAGGCCTATCCGTGTCAATGAAACCATGGTACAACTCTGGAAAATATAATGTATAGTTTTTAAATAAATAATTTGTGTTTCAGCTCTCGCGTTCTTACTTACGAGCACTTTATTGAGTTTTTAAGATACCTCGACACACTATATATATATATATATATATATATATATATATATATATATATATATATATATATATATATAAATATATATATATATATATATATATATATATATATATATATATATATATATATATATATATACCATGGTTTCATTGACACGGATAGGCCTTTACTGTTTAGAAAAGGCCCTTGATTTGAAATGAGTTCTAACGGCCTTTTCTAAACAGTAAAGGCCTATCCATGTCAATGAAACCATGCCACATCTCTGGAAAGTATAATGTATAGTTTTTAAATATATATATATATATATATATATATATATATATATATATATATATATATATATATATATATATATATGCCGTATCATATATATATATATATATATATATATATATATATATATATATATATATATGCCGTATCATATATATATATATATATATATATATATATATATATATATATATATATATATATGTGCCGTATCATATATATATATATATATATATATATATATATATATATATATATATATATATATATATATGTGCCGTATCATATATATATATATATATATATATATATATATATATATATATATATATATATATATATATATATATATACAGGGTGGGCCAAAATAAGGGTCCTATCTTTAAATTTGAATAACTTGAATTTGAATAACTTCCACAAAATAAAAGTTAAACTCACCAAACTTTATGTGTGTGTAGACTGACCCTTCCGAGATTTTTTGAAATAAACAAAACAAATTTTCGCCGAAAAACACTTCTTAAAACTTACAAAAACTAAAGTATTGTTTTTTACACTGTTTTGAGTTTTTTAAGCAAAAATAATGTTTTCTAAATGAGGGTACGTTCCTTAGGGCTAATACGGCTCATGCTTGCTTCGGAAGGGGTCCTTTACTTGTTATAAAAAAAAAAATAAGAAAAATCAATAAATAAAAAAGTTATGAATTTTTAAAAATAGGACCCTTATTTTTGCCCACCCTGTATATATATATATATAATCATTCGGGGGAAGATTTGTAGCTCGTTAGTAGGATTGTCTGAGGATCTGAAGCTTATTATAGTAACGACTGAAACATGTCCATGCTATGTTTTTATAAATAAAACTTTTTACTAAGTAAATAGCTCTATTTATTATTGAGCACGATTATATAAACACAGTAAAGATTCAGATTTACACCATGTGGACTTAGAATAATATATATATATATATATATATATATATATATATATATATATATATATATATATATATATATATATATATATATATATATATGATGGACTCTCCCGTCGATTTCGACGTATGAGTGCCTCACCTGGGGCTGCCCGCGCGTGAATTTGTAATTGCAAGGGTTGCGCAATCTACAACAACCGCTCTCCTGAGTCGGCATTGCTTTATTCCAATGGCAAGTAGTAATACAAGACGACTGGAAACAATGCTGAGATAAGCAGAGAGCACATACAGCACCTGGTATTCCCAAATGGTCACCCATTTAGTACTGGCCAGGCTCGACGCCGCTTAACTCGGTGATCTAACGGTGTGTCAACGTGATTGTGCCGTATCATATATATATATATATATATATATATATATATATATATATATATATATATATATATATATATATATATATATATATATATATATATATATATATATATATGAAATGGCCATTTCATAACACCAAGGCGATGACGTCGTACCATCAAAGACGTTTATCAAATTAACAAAGAAATAAGTTTCTTTATTCTTGTTTTTTGATTGAAAAAAAAAAAAAATGACTCAATACTGGTCACCCCTGAAGAAGGAATTTTATTCCGTAATCGATAGGATTAATGTAAGAAAAAAATAATAATAATAAATTAATCTTGTATTGCTAATTTGGCTTTTATTTCAATTTTATTAACTTTCCATGCAATACTTTAAAACTTGAACGAAAAACACACACATATATATATATATATATATATATATATATATATATATATATATATATATATAGAGAGAGAGAGAGAGAGAGAGAGAGAGAGAGAGAGAGAGAGAGAGAGAGAGAGAGAGAGAGAGAGAGCTACTTGCCATTGGAATAAAGCAATGCCGACTCAGGAGAGCGGTTGTTGAAGATTGCGCAACCCTTGCAATTACAAATTCACGCGCGGGCAGCCCCAGGTGAGGCACTCATACGTCGAAATCGACGGGAGAGTCCATCATATATATATATATATATATATATATATATATATATATATATATATATATATATATATATATATATATATATATATATATTATTCTAAGTCCACATGGTGTAAATCTGAATCTTTACTGTGTTTATATAATCGTGCTCAATAATAAATAGAGCTATTTACTTAGTAAAAAGTTTTATTTATAAAAACATAGCATGGCTACATATTCAGAACATGTTTCAGTCGTTACTATAATAAGCTTCAGATCCTCAGACAATCCCACTAACGAGCTACAAATCTTCCCCCGAATGATTTAGGAATGGATAAATTCTATTTGTTACATTTGATTGATATTCTCTAGATGAAGCTCCACAGGGAGCAATCTTAAAATCATTTTCGGTCGGACAAGTCCCATTTGGCATTTAAAAAGAAGGAGCTCTTACTTCTGTGTCCCTAATGACAACGGCTTTACCCTGACGAGATCTGTCCAACCTCCTTGGGAACTCACTAGTTTTGAGGGCTGCTCGGACCTAGCTTGCGATCTTGTTTTTGTAACCATAGTT
>OY744521.1:106841664-106894164 GCA_963556195.1 Sepiola atlantica
CTAGCCAAAATATCAGTACCCGGGAGGGTTTATAACATTAATTATATTAGTATTCATATAATAATATGCTACGGAAATTTTATGTTTTTACGTACGTTATCGACTCCATCACTTTTTTTTGTTTAAATTGGGTCGCCTGATCGATCACCGAAGATGCAATGCAAAGAAAAGTAATTAATAAAATGTTATCCGATGTGTTGTTGTGTCGAACGTGAAACTCGAACTAAAATAAACTTTCTTTGCCTTCGGGATACGATCAAAGTGTAGAATATGTTTTTTTCTAAAGATGATACACTAATATCGTGGGTTCTTCATTCGAGCCGGACGTCCATATAATTGAAATATGTCACTAACTCTACAATGATACAATTGTGAAATTTCTACGGGTCCCGCCAGTGAAATATTATGAATCATAATTCGTGTACTAATGATCAACAAAATGCGTCAAAGGAATCAGGAAAATACGTCTATGGGGACACTCGCCTGAAAATACGTCTATGGGGACACTCGCCTGAAAATACGTCTATGGGGACACTCGCCTGAAAATAGACCTTAGAGAAATAAAGTCTGTCGTCTATTAAAGGCCCTTAAAATAATCGAAATTATTCAAATCGCCGAAGTTTGCATTCTTTTGTCTAATTTTACTTCGGTGTTATTTTTTGCTATGAGCAAAGTGTAGTATCTGTTCTGATACTACACTTCGTCTTTTCTGTCCTCGGTCAGTGAAGGAGAAATCCTTCTAGACTGAGGCAATTGAAATTTTTGTCCCAATCCAGTGTGTCCTTTTTGAGGGGAGATGGATTTTCCCCATATGAAAAACCGACCATGTGTCTAAATCTGCCCTCGTGGGGAAGCAAAAAAAATAATAATAAATAGGAACTACGGTGTTAATCCCGTTAAAGGCGGAGGTAGAAGTATTTTTCGGTGGGATCTTTCAAGACCTTTTTACGAGAAAAGGGGTAAACGTGCACTCCTTACGACAACATATATATATATATATATATATATATATATATATATATATATATATATATATATATATAAATCAGATTATTTGCTACCAAATTTCAAGTTCGCATGTCCTATAGCCCAAAAGTCGTGAACGGATCCACACACCGAGGGACGCTCGTCTTTCAAATCAGCGTAGATATATCCACCCACATAAAAGTACTTATGAGCAAACATTTTTAACATTCTTATACTCGTCGTAGTTTAATTATGAGTTCCTTCATACATATGTGATTTCAAACAGGTCTCAGGCAATGGCTTTATATAAACATGAGTTATCTTACACTGTAATTTACTATGGATAGGTGTGTGTGTGTGCGTGTGTGTGTGCGTGCGTGTGTGTGTGCGTGCGTGCGTGCGTTAAAAGTAGTTCGATTCTCTACTTTTTTTTTAATATCAATATGTCTATGCGAAGAAAGTTGGGAATTGGTATGAGTACGGACACATAAGATTAGATTTCTAATTTGCATCAATTTTGAGCCATTGTTTTAAATGTCGTCTAATAAGGACTGGAAACGCAGTGGCAATCGTTTATGCTGTGTTTATTCTTTTCTAAAATAACTTAAATATGAGAATCAGAAAAGACAAAAAATTATTTTAAAGCTATTAAACTTGGGGTATCGTCAAGAACATATTTTCTTTGCATATACATTTGAACTGGTAATATTTAATATCATTTATAGGCCTTTTTTCCGTGGTAGGCTAAATTTCTTTACAGCAATGTAAATCCTATTTTAGTCACGTAAATAACTGCCATTTGAGTCATTTTTTTTTCGGAAGCGATACGCTAATCGTTAATTTTTTTAAGTTAAATCATTCTTTTTATATGCCCCCAGGCAACGACGAGACACGGGCCCTGCTAGTAAACAAATAGACCGAAACAACTAAACTGTGACTTTTTTTGCGTTCTGTTGCGATACTGCATGCCATCTATTCTGTGTTATGTCCGGGAAGGACAAATTCTTTTAGACTGAGGTATTTATCAAAGAGATGGTTTTTAACAGTCGAGAAATCGTAAACCTAAATTTTTAAAAATACCTTATATAAAAGATGGAAAATCCATCAACGTTAATTCTATTTTGAATAATTACAAACGTGTAATGTATTTTCGTTAATAAGAAAATATCTAATATTTGTCTTTAAACGAAATTGTAACATTCCGATATTCCTTATTCCTCGAATACAGTCATAACGACTGAAAGATCAAAAGTGCAATTGATCGTTCTGCATATGAAGGATCGAACATGTTTTTTATCTAAAGAAATAAAATATTTGTTAAAAGTAATATTTTTGTAACAAAGAATTATGGTAGTAAAAAAAAAATATTTTAGTAAATGAATGCGTTTTACTGAATGGGGGAATAGGAGACGCCATATTGTAATTCTATTTTTTTTATTGTTCGGTAATTATATTCGATTATTCCAGAATATGATTGTAGTCAGTCAGCCAAAGCGCCGTAAAAGTAGAAAGAATAAGCTAAAGAGAGCGTATTTAGTTAGTGAAGTTGTAATAGGTGAAAAATATCACGGAATTAAAAAATGAAACAACGGAAGGCGTTTAAAATGTATCTTATGAAGAGTCCAGGCGTTAGATGATAGTGACGGTAATAAATTTTGCGTGTGAATAAAAGTTACTCCGACTTTGTGTATGTATGACTTGTTTGAGGGAGTTCGAATTTATGTAGAAAATTATGGAATCGAATGAAACTGTCTGATAATTTCCGAACGCACACATCAATTATTGACATAAAGCATAACCATATGAGAATTTTATATAGTATAGTACGTGTGTTTAATGACATATAATGACTGTAGTTGCAGGGTAAAATCGAGTTTACTTTATTGCATTTATATGTATATATATATATATATATATATATATATATTGATATATATATATTGATATATATTGATATATATATTGATATATATATTGATATATATATATATATATATATACATATATATATATTGATATATATATACATATATATATATATATATATATATATATATATATATATATATATATATATATATATATATATATATATATATATATATATATAATTATTTTGAATTATTTTTATTCGATTCGGGGGAAAAAATGGCCGCCTTTGTCGACTCGATTCAATTGTAATTTTTTTTCAAATCGGATTTAACGGATTCTCCATTTTACAAGCGAACTTTGATTTGATTTGTAATGTTCAGATCAATTTCTGGGAATTTTAAGTGAGTTTATTGAACTTTTTATTTGATTTGATTTATTTATCGGACTAACATAAACATTGGATACTGTTTACTTCATCGATTGCTGACGCATCTCACGACTGGACTACTTTTTCAATTCTTTCAATTTCTAGTTTTTGGACTTTTACTCATTACTTGGATTAATTTTCAGTCAGCCTTCTGGACTTCTGGATATATTTCCTGATTATGTCTTTTAAACTCTATGACTTGGATGCATTGTATAGATTCAACAAAAAAGTATGTTTTTGGGTTGATATATTTGATGTTATATATTTTTATGCATTTTTGTATATATTTTTATATATTTTCAAAGTGTAATGTTATTACCTGTAGTGATGTCACTATGGTAATGGTCCTCTGAGGAGAAGATTTATCTTTGAAAACTCATGAGCTAAGGACGTTAAGATAGTTTGCTTGAACTTTGAATTTTAATAAAATTTGATTGACACCTTATTTTATTATTTCATTTTATATTATAATATATATATATATATATATATATAGAGAGAGAGAGAGAGAGAGAGAGAGAGAGAGAGAGATTCAAACATAGTTCGTTAATTATGCATTACATTTTGTGCTTATTTACCAGGTTGATCCCTTCCAATATTCTAGTAATCTTATGAAAATACGATTGTGAAGTAACTTTATTTTGATTTCTTAAAAATCATGTTGTTGTCTTGAACTTTATTTATTCATCTTTAATTTTTCGAGCTTTTGACTAACTTAAGTTATCTTCGAGAAGAATTGTAAACACACTCCGCACATATCGTCCGATCAAACACAGAAAACATGACTGATTTTCTTTCATTTGTCTTTTTAATTGCAAATCAATCCTTTGGGGGGGGGTACTCTAATACCGAAGCACCGTACGCACTGGCTTAAATTAATTGAAGGGCGTTCATACCTTTTCCCATGGTATTAGCGTGTAATTGTACGCAATATAGCCGATTCTATAGTCCGCGGCAGTATCCATTTGGTCAACATTAAACTGGAAAGAAAGAAAAAAAACGAAAAAAAACGAAAAAAAATGAATTTAAATGATATTTTTCCTTTCATTTTTATTCGTTATTTATGTATTTGTTTTCAGCTGTTACCGAACCTGCATTTTCTATGAGAATTATTGTTGTACCAGTGTTCACGATTTGTCAAAAATGACGGTAAAAAATTATGCTATGCCAGTGTTCGCACAAGCTATTTACATAGATATTTTACTAAGCATAGAATTGCGTCAGTAATTTAATTTTTCATATATAAATTATTATTATCCTTTTCGATGACCTAAAGAGTTTTTTTTAAAAAAACACCCACCATTGACTTTTTTATTATAGAGTGGAGGATTTCTTTCCGAATTTATTTCAGGCGGCGGGGTAACTCTGAGGTGGTTGTCTGACTTGCTATTTGCTTTCTCGTATCCCCTCACTACTTGAAATTGTTTCGTCCGAGGGCTAGAAAAGGGCACGTGTTTTACTCGCTAACCTTTGCGTGACGGGATGGAAGTACATATATGTATACAAATTATGTACCAATAAATACACATTGGTCTTTATTATACAATGGAGGATGTGTTTTCAATAGTTACCGAACCTGTATTTTATGTATGACACGACCCATTTACGTAGAAAAATGCAAGACAAACATATGCAAATAGGCATGTCCAATGCTTTTTTTAAAAAGTGCTACCCTTTAAAAAAAAATGGAAAAAGACGGAAAGAAAAGGAGTAATAAATAGTCAGGGGTGGGGCAAGAGAGAGAGAGAGAGAGAAGGAAAGAGGTGTCAAGAAGACTAATAATATAGAGAAGAAATAGGAATGAAAGTGTTCAGTTGGGTAGGTCACGGATGACACAAAGACATTCTCACTGACATGAGACAGCCGTGAGTGTGCAGCTCAAGCCACCTGTTGGGTTTTGCTCAAAACAGGGTGAGGTCAACGTCTGTGTTAGGTCAAGATTTCCAAGCTATTATACTCTAGTAGTTAAAAGTGGTCGTCGTATTAGATCTGAGGCTGATCACGCAAACAAGTAGTCATTAAGGAAGAAAAGAAAGGAAAAAAAGAAAAGTAAGAGTAAGCACGATCACCCTTTCTCACCCTTTCCACTAACAACAACCACTACAGAGCTTCTTCTTTCTTTTTTTTAAACTGAAGACAAGTAGTACAAGTAGTCATTTCTGCAGCTAAGTTAAAATGAACCGTACTGTGACCGCAAAAAATGATATCACTGCGCAGTGAAGTTAGTATAAGGATTTTTTTAATGCTGGCGATATGCTGAGCATCCCTCTAACTTTTTTGCATCATGGACATGTTTCACGTAAGACTATTTTTTACGTGTACCTAAGTGGTTAACACAGGTTATTACGACAAAACTTAAATCTGAAAAAGAAAGCAAATTTTATAGAATCACTCCCGCCTTCAATTTGGTCGTATATTTTAATGCAGAAAAATTAGTAATAAAAAATAAAGTAATTACTATACTCTAAGTAATAGTCTGAAAAACTTTGCCGAAAAAATATCCCTTACACCTACCACTAACCCTAAGTCCAGGTGGCAATGGCCCGTTTTTTTTAATTACTTAAAATACATAGGAAAAAGACGGTTTTTGGAGTGGTTCTGTGAAAATACCCCAAAAAAGTAAGCTTATTTTTAAGTAACTCAGAATCGGCGACTGGGAACTGTGAATTTGTTGTTTTGTTGAAAAGAGTGGGTATGTATCGCCTGTCGATAGTTCTTTCTTCTTTTGGGGGCTGTACATCGTCAAATGATGATAGCGGTGCTGGAAGTGTCTAGTTGACAGATGAAAGGGTAATAGTCTGTGGTGAACACCACAATTAGGTACTCTCTTTCTTTCTTCTTCGCCTCTGAAGTGGAGAAACTCGCGAAATCTCGCAGAGTCACGTTGGCCGAAGGATTCCGGCCAGTGGCAGACCAGCGGATCGGCTTGACCACGCGTGATTTGAAATCTATAAGAAGGTACGCTTCCCTTCCCTAGTTTCTCTTTTTCCCTCAGCGTTCTGAGACGAACGAACACACAAAGAACTCTCGTTGACCCCCCCACCCCCCACACACACACACACACACACCAGCTCGAACGAGCTGTGTGGGGAGGGAGGAGGAAGAAAAGGTAATCTTTCAATTTGACGAACATTCTACAATCGTTCAATTTGACAAACATTTCTTCGCACATTCACAAATTGCCACACAAAAAGACATTCATCTCGCTCGTATATATCGCTTACAAAAATGTTAAGTAAATAAATTGTTTTTGTTAAGTATAAATGTTTTCCTTTTTTTATTAACTTTTATAAAATGTCTATTATGTTGTTTAGCTTCATCTTTCATTCGCTTTCAAAACAATATAAGTTTTTAATAATAATGTTTTCTTCCTTTCTTCTTTGTTTGTCTTAAATTTATTTAATCTACACGTGGTCCGATGGTGGAATATGAACAGTGAGATTACGTGCCGTTACAAAGGCATCTATCCCACTACCTATGGCCGGGAGATTCATTATCGCAAAACCATTTGTCGGCATCCTTCGCCACTGTGGTTAATATCCATAATCTTTTGTCCTTTGTTCTTCCTTTCGAATCTCCCGCCATTAACAACACCACTTCCAACCCGGCCATAATTGGTCTTCCTCCCTCCCCACACAGCTCGTTCAAGCTGGTGGGAGGGGGGAGTCAACGAGAAAGAAAGAAAGAAAAAGAGTACTTAATTGTGGTGTTCACCACAAGTCATCCTTTTCAGCTGTCTAGAACTTTCTGCGAACTCTCAAGGTCTCAAAATGAGGTATATAAAAAGGTCCGGTCGAAATTGCTACGTTGAATAGTCTGGTTGGTCATCGCGTGACCAAACAACCTCATTAGTGTTGCTCTCCGCCAGAGAAATAGATCCACTGTTATTCACTGCTACAACTTAACTAAGAGTCCGCGACACTATTGTGATCTATTTTTTTGTTTTATTCAGTTTTTACTACTAGATTTAAACCCATTATATCGCTGAAAAGAGCTCGTTCAAATTTTTCATTTGTAGATAAAATATATTTTTCGCCCCTATGCAGATTAAAAGTTACAAGAAAAAAAATTTAAAAGAAAGTACCAAATTGAAGATCGTGTTTTGGGGAAGAAGCAAATTTAAAAACAAGGAAATGTTGAGTCGGAATTTTTGCGATGAGGATTGTCTATTTGTATTATTTGGATTATTCGGACTACTGTTCTCATCTTGGATGTTATTCTCATAACGTTTCGGTCAATGTAACCTCTGACCTTCTTCAGGTACGTTTTGCCAAACTCGAGAATCTTTAAGGAATTTCGAACGGAACTCTTTATTTAATAGACGGGGGTAACTCATTCTTGTTCCATCAGCGATGACCGAGTAAAAGTCTTAAGTAATTCGTAAGTGTATTCTTGGTACTGATGGTTGCAAAACTGCTAAGTAATAATCAGTTCTAAGTGATAGTCTTCTAGAGGTTGAAGGTTCAATCCTGAGTACAGACGATACTAATAATATAATTAAGAATTACTTAAAACAGTCAACCGATCATGGCTGACGAGACGAGAACAATATAAACCCGTAGATTAAATAAAGTGTTCAGTTCGAAATTCCACACAGATTCCCAAGTTCGACATGAATATTCACGAATTCAACAAGATGCACCTGAAGAATATCGAAGGTTATATCAACCGAAACTTTATGAGAATACCATCCAAGATGGGAACAGTAGTTTGAATAATCTAAATAATAAAAACTATAAGTCCTCGTCTAAAAACATCCCAAACAAAAAAAATCATTATTTGTCATATATTAATTTTTTTTTAAACATATTTTTTATTTCTTTACTAACACCCACTCCTGACAGATTCTTATTATAAGCAGAAATCATACTGTTAAAATTTTGAAGTTTGAAATTTATTTATTAGAGATTTTCAATAATTAAGGAAGCTACCCCAGTAGGTTAAATAAAGGGTTCCGTTCGAAATTCCATACAGATTCCCAAGTTTAACATAAAGATTTCCGAGTTCGACAAGACGCATCTAAAGTGGGTTGTAGGTTACATCGAGCGAAATGTGAGAATAACATCGAAGATGAGAACAGTAGTCCAGAATGATCCAAATAATACGGAAAAATTATATTCCTGGTAATCCCAAGAATAAACATGAGGTTGTGGATTAATTATTTCTCAATTCTGAACAGATTTAATCATGTGACGTCACAGAAATGAGCGGCTGTCTTTACTTTATTTATAAGATTAGTGAAAATTTTAAATTAAAATTTCACTCCCCACCAAAAAAGAGGTAATGCCTGAGAGGATTGTCTCATAAGAACAGAACAGATGATTTTTTTTAATGGAAATTGCACCGGACAAGGCATGAAGCCACTTGATGTAAGGCGCTAAAAAATACTACTTCAATGACAAAAACTAGCCAACGATAAGTGTTAAATGGATATATACCGAACCAGAAAGCAGCAATTCTTCCCCCTTTGTCAGAAACATCGCTCATGAAATGTGGGGACTAAAGAACAAAATATGGCAAGCGAGAGTTACGAGGCTGCATTGAGCATTAAAAGATAGTACAATTAATAGAAGTAATTGTATAGTTTCGGCTTGAGACAAACAGATACCAAATCTCCACTAGTAATATATTTTTTTTTTAATTTTCTTTTCTTCAACTATTAATAAAAGATTAAAATAGCTGAGATGTTTACGAATAACCCGAAATGCATTCTGACAAATCTAATTTCATTTTTTTTTTTTAAATAGGACTTTTAAAATGAAGTCTTGTTTTATGCTATTGCACTTTTGATTTCAATAACTATTCGACTAATAGTAAATCTAAAAAAATAATTCAATGTGTTATTATCAAAGTTACGTTTACAGATTAAATACAAGCACATCAAGTTGTGCAATCATATAGATATTGCGAGGGTCGTTCAAAATGTTATGAGTCCCACCCAAAAAAAAACAATCAGCAAAACAAAAGAGTTTTTTTTTCGGTAAAGTCCCCTTGAGATCAATGCACTTGATCCAACGATGCTCAATTCGAAATCTAGTGTGGGTGATCTCTTATCTTTCCTACCGTCTCTTTCTCACAGGAGAGACGTTACTTTTCTTTCTTTAATCTATCGTTATTTGCATGGTAGGTGGTCGACCGAGCTCCCATCTCTAACCCCACTTTCTGTAAAACATTCGCAGCAAAAACTCGTCTAGCGTCAACCACCATAAAAATATCCTTTCTTCCTCTGTGTACTTAAAAGTAAACGGATCTTTTCATAAACAATTGTTTGCCAATAACTCCCCCATCTATGCAATAAAATACCACAGGATTGCTTCCAACCCCATTACAACATGGTTGTTTTCAAGTCCAATGTTAATAAATTCTTGTCGAGCCGTCCACTTAAATAATCATTTTCAACCATCGTTTCCAATCCTCCCAAGATGTTGGTAGACTCAAGAAGTTCCATCGAATAATGGCGATGGAGAGGCGCTCGTAGAGCCAGGTCAGTTCACGATGACCGCCTGTGTAGTGCATCATTAATAGACTCTAGCGGTTGAAGAAGACATGCGCGGCGGGACCAATCGCTTTGCTCGTCCCCGCGACTATCGGTTGAAATAGAAATCTGTCGAGAAGACCGGCGTATTTTGATCGCTTGTGGGCCCCCGCTGACGCTGCTACATGTCCAGGGTTGGTCGCCGATTTCGTTATTGGTGAGGGCGCAAAAGTGTCAACACAATCGCATCCCGTATTAACGACTTGCCGTTTGTAAAGGGAGACACTATCAGGTCATCGGGCCGTTTGCCATCTACTTAGTCGATGCCAACTGGGTCAAGGATCGACGAGAATTCAGCGATGCCTTGGGCCGTTGAATGAAATCGTTGAAAGCGTCATGTCAATGGACGTGTTTCCAAAGTAATGACATTTGAAAATTATAAAAATTAAAAATGCGACACGGAGCAAAAAAGAAAAAAGAAGGTTGAGAACCACTACAATTTAACATTTGATTTTTTTCAACCAATCATAGCTCCGTATTTCTTAGAACACATAATTGTTTATTGATGGCGAACCGGCTCTCAATGGCGTATTCTCCTAACGGCTTAAAATTGATGCATATTAAATTAAGTAGTTCAAAGTTGTAGCTTTCGCGCGCCAATAAAACTTGACATTAATCAAATAAGTCAGGATTGGTGATGTTCAATGTATTAGTCATTTTATTTTTCTGATAAAAAGTAATTGGGCTATAAACGATGAGAAATAAAGCTGTTATCAAGGCCGTCATCGGGATTTTACGAGTGGGCGGATATTCAAAACGTCCATGGTCTTTGAGCAGAATTTTCTCTTTACTTCTGTTCACTACAAA
This sequence comes from Sepiola atlantica, assembly GCA_963556195.1. Taxonomy (NCBI): domain Eukaryota; kingdom Metazoa; phylum Mollusca; class Cephalopoda; order Sepiida; family Sepiolidae; genus Sepiola; species Sepiola atlantica. The sequence goes on from OY744521.1 coordinate 106,852,272, forward strand.
CAAGGTATATTGTCACTGGAGCTTAAGGGACTCCTGTGATAGGGGCTAATTTTATAGGGGAGGGGATAACCCTGGTGAAAAGTTAGGTAGCAAGATGTTTGTCAATATTACATTTATGGTAATGTCGTGAAAACAGGGAACAGGGAGGAAATTCCAATCGCAATTGGTCCAAAAGAAGTAAACTATTAGAGTATAAAAACTTCCAGCATCTAGGTACCCCCACAGTGAAGGGGTGGGATTTTGATGCTAGTCGGGTGAATCGGGGCTAAGTTTATCGGGCACATTCCGTTTAAGTACTCGTAAAACAAATACAGGAATGCAACACTGCGGCGATGGGACAGGGCTGGAGCTTGGAAGATAGTGTGATACCTATTAGGTTAGAAATTCTTTTTTAGCACCCTGTCCAGGGCTAGTGGTTGGTGCACCAGCCCAGATGTGGCAACAATACTCCATGCACGGTCGCATGATGACTTTATAGAGATTTATAACAAACTACACACAAATATGTGTATTGCATAATTTATATTTATTTATACTAATTGGTAATCACTTAGCAAAGCCAAAAGCTATTTGAGGATAAGTGTTAATGAGATGAATAGATTAGTCAGTTGAATGATGAAGAATATTATGAGTGGATTGAAAATGATGAATGGAATTAATTATTTATGAGGATGGTTTATGACAAGTATTTGCTAACATTGGATTTAAAGACGACCATGTTGTTACCCGAAAGGAAGCAACCCCATGATAACGTGTTCCACAGATGAGAACTTCTTGGAAAGAAACTCTGTTCATAGAAATTCTGTTTGGTGCTTGGCACACAGAGGAAAAAAGGAAAATTCTTTGAAATGGTGGTAAAAAGACGAGTTCTTGCTGTGAATGTCTTACAAGGATTAACTAGAAATGGAAGCTCAGTCGAGCGCCTTCAATGAAAATAACGATAGAGTAGAGTAAGACTAGCAACCTTATTTCTGTGACAACAGAAGAGATCATCCCCCACTTGATTGCGAAGTAGATTTTGTACTTTATCAACCTAAGAAGGACTGCCCCAAACAGCACCTCCCCAGATGTGGCAGCAGTACTCCATCTTGGGGTATATATGCATAATTGTCGGTTAACCGAATATTTTTTAATTGTTCACATCAAAATAAAAGCTAAAATCGTACTCAGTAGAGAGTATACCTCCGCCATGGCTCAACATTAAAATAAAGTGGGTGAATGATTGGTTTAATGGATACCATCGCAGACTATCATATCATTGGTCATTTACGAACTAAATTTGATAAATTCTCCTCAAGCTATAGGTAAAAACAGCAACTTGTATTCAATTAATCCTTTACAATAGATATTTTGTATTTTTTTAATTATTCGGACTACTGTTCTCAACTTGGATCTTAGTCTCATAAGGTTTCGGCTGAAGTAACCTCTTCCGACCTTCTTCGGAGGCGACATGTCGATCTCGTGAATCTTTATATCGGAGTCGGATATCTGTACAGAATTTAGAACGGAACCCTTTATTTAATCCACGGTGGTAGCTTGCTCTTGTTCCGTCATCCATGACCAGGTAGACGTCTTATGTAATTCGTGATTGTATTTTTAGTATCGTCTGTGCTGATGATTGAACCTTCAACCTCCAGAAAACTGTCACTTAGAGCGTATTATTACTTAGGACGTTTATACAATAGATATTATGTTTAGTATTAAATAACTCCAAAAGGGTTGAAATGCCATAGAACATTCGAATCAAACGAACCAGACATTTTCTTATTCTTTTTCTCCTCCTCCTCTTTCGTTTCTTGTTCTTCTTTTTCTTCTTCTTCTTCTTCTGCTTCTTCTTCTTTCTCCTCCTCTTTCTTCTTATTCTTCAAATGTTTACCGTCGCATAAAAGAATAAATCGGAAATACATAATAAACCGGAAATGACGTCAAACAGCGTAGTCAAAATAATAAACAAGAACAAAAATTCTAAAAATGTGTCCATTAGATCCGTGCCCTTTCAAACTTGTGCGTTACAAACCGACCGACACCGGCTCTTATAGAGATGATTGACGCATTTAAATACTTATATGCGTTCAATTAATCTGCGCCTTTAGCGATAAGAATAGTATTTCAAAATAAAGCGTGACAGATCGATGGAGTCTCTGATAGAGATGTATTATTGCATTTAAATATGATATTTCAAACAAGCGTGACAGACAGGCAAAAATACTATTTCTAACTTAACCCATTTGTGCAAATTTGTTTTTTTTTATTAATTTATTACCAAAAATATTTTGCAAATACAACATTTGAGCAAAATTACTTTCAAAGATTTACTAGACTGCATAGGATAGTTAAATGAATGTTCTAATTATCCTATAAAGTCAAGTAAATGCGCCCACCCAAACTTGAACCCTGCCCCATTTTTTTTTTAAATAAGTTATATACAAAAACATTAATGGAGAAAAGAATTGCTCCATATCAATTTTTGAGTTATATTAAGTAACATATTTTTAAACGGGGTTGTGCGCGCGCATGAGCGTCAATAATATGTATGTGGTTAGCAAAATCTTCAACTATTGAACGTTTCATTATGCATTATGGAATATGTAGTCTAGATAACAGGGTGAGTAACATGGTTACATTATTTTATTTTGTAAACTTTACTCTTTAGAAGGGGGCACCAAAACCGTACCATACCCCCTAAAGAAAGAAAAAAAATTAAAATTTAAAACTAATGCTATATGTATTGCTTATACCCGTCCTGGAACGGGTATTCTACTAGTACTACATATAAAAATGTGGGTTGGTTATAAGGACTACTTACCAAAGAATTTTTGATTGAATAATAGATGAAACTGATTGTATCGTTCGATTTTCAAAATATATTGAAAATTGAGACATCAGTGTTGCCAATATAGATCGGACAGTTGGTGTAATATTTGAAAGACGCTCCAATCTTTATGACTAACTATAGATCATCATCATCATCATCATCATCATCATCATCATCATCATCATCATCATCATCAGGGTTTTTTATCACTCCTGAAGGGAGACCCCCTCTCTGGTTTCCTTCTAACCTTGTTTTGTCCCTAGCTAGGCGTTGTCATGTAGGACCTAGTTGGCTGTCGAGGTCGTACCTCCAACAGATTTTATCTCTTCCTTTTGTTTTTTTCAATTGCCTCGGAGTCCATTTTGTCGCTCTAACTATAGATATCTCTGAAAAATACATATTTTGCTGAAATATGATTAATTATCGTAAAAAAAGAACTATCGGCGCTAATCGATTAAGTGTGACATTGGCTCGTACAAAGACGTTTGAACGCACCTAAAACTAACAAACAATTTAGAAGTATGGACGTGTAATGTACGTGCGCCAAAAATTCATTTGTTATAGCTTCAACGCCCTCTTGTCCTTTTGAACGGACGCGTCATCATTAACTCTAACGAAAACGCCATGAGAAAAATCAATGGCACAAACACATGTCCAATAGTGTCGAACGATCACTTATTGGGGAAACCTATTTTTAGAATTAACTGATTGAAAAAAATTCTGCATGTTGCTTCCCGGGAGAGAGAGAAACGTGTGAGAGAAGATATAGTCATCGTTTTAGAAGCGTCCACGAACTTTTTAACGCATATTAAATGGACATGGACGAATCTCTAAAAGTCCCCCCTATCAACTGCGCAGTTTGTAACGCATAAAATTTAAATAACATTTTCGTCTGTCTGTGACGATTAACTTTGTAATAGTATTTTCGTCTGTCTGTCACGCTTAATTTTAAAATATCATTTTTGACGGTCTGTCACGCTTAACTTTAAAATAACATTTTTGACGGTCTGTCATGCTTAACTTTGAAATAACATTTTTGACTGTTTGCCACGCTTAACTTTAAAATATCATTTTTGACGGTCTGTCACGCTTAACTTTAAAATAACATTTTTGACGGTCTGTCATGCTTAACTTTGAAATAACATTTTTGACTGTCTGTCACGCGTAACTTTAAAATAACAGTTTTGACGGTCTCTCACGCTTAACTTTAAAATAACATTTTTGACGGTCTGTCACGCTTTACTTTAAAATATCATTTTTGACTGTCTGTCACGCTTAACTTTAAAATAACATTTTTGACGGTCTGTCATGCTTAACTTTGAAATAACATTTTTGACGGTCTGTCATGCTAAACTTTGAAATAACATTTTTGACGGTCTGTCATGCTTAACTTTAAAATAACATTTTTGACAGTTTGTCACGCTTAACTTTGAAATAACATTTTTGACTGTCTGTCACGCGTAACTTTGAAATAACATTTTTGACGGTCTGTCACGCTTAACTTTAAAATAACATTTTTTACGGTCTGTCATGCTTAACTTTGAAATAACATTTTTGACGGTCTGTCATGCTTAACTTTGAAATAACATTTTTGACGGTCTGTCACGCTTAACTTTGAAATAACATTTTTGACGGTCTGTCATGCTTAACTTTAAAATAACATTTTTGACGGTCTGTCACGCTTAACTTTAAAATAACATTTTTGACGGTCTGTCATGCTTAACTTTAAAATAACATTTTTTACGGTCTGTCATGCTTAACTTTGAAATAACATTTTCGTCTGTCTGTCTGTCACGCTTAACTTTGAAATAACATTTTCGTCTGTCTGTCTGTCACGCTTAACTTTGAAATAACATTTTCATCGATCTATCATGCGTTACTTTGAAATATAATTTTCGTCGGTCTGAACTTTGAAATAACGTTTAAGACTCAGCTCGTGTGTTTCAATCGCAGGCGTGTCTCTTTTCTTCTTGAGATTCTCATGGATGGCTCTTCTCTTAAGGAGAAATCGACTCTGAAACTTTTTGGTCTTTCTCTGTCATCAAATCTTTCTTGGAGTTCATACATTAGATCCATTGCTCTTTCTGCTTCTCGTAAAGTCGGTTCTATCTATCGCTCCAAACACTTTCTCACACCTGTGGCTATTCTCTATGTCTAAAAATCTACAATCAAACCATAAATGGAGTACTGTTGTCATATTTGGGTTGGTGAATCTCTGTCTCATTTGAGGGTTCTTGATAAGGTGCAGAAACGTATCTGTAATTTGATTGGACACACCCTTTCTTCTTCTCTGCACCCTCTCTCTCACAGACGTGATGTTGCTAGTTTCAGTCTTTTCTATAAATACTATTATGGCATATGTTCTTCAGAATTATGTGATCGATTCCCCGCTTCTTTTGTTCCAGCTCGTTTGATTAGTTGGTTTAGTGGTCGCCATCAATTCGCTGTTTTGATACCTCATTGTAATACAGCTTCCTATTCCAGTAGCTTATTCCAAGAACCGCAGACTTGTAGAACTCTCTTCCTGCTGATTGTTTTCCTCCTACCTATAGCCTATTGTAACGACTAAAGCCAATAGGCATCTCCTGTCTTTGCGATAATTATATTTATTTTTGTTAGCTCCTTACATTAAGTGGCTTCATGCCTTGTCTGGAGCGATTGCCATTAAAAAATTTAAAAATAAATGAAAAAATAACATTTTCGTTAGTTTGTTTATGTACCGTCTCCCCACAAGTACAGGTTATGACACAATGTCAGTTTAATGTAAGAAGTATGCAGTTCCCTCAAAGGGATACTCTGGATTGGGTCAAAAGTAAACATTGCCGGAGTGGAGAAGGATCTCTCCTATTCCGACTGAAGACGAAAGCGATATTCCTCTTTTATTTTAACTCGAATGCCTGGTCGTACCCTGGTTTAACCCTTATCCTCGATTGGCCTTTAGGGCCTTGATAAGTGGTTAATCTTTAAGGAAAAAAAAAACATTTTTATATCATTTACGCTAGTCTGTCATAATTAAGTTGTAAATAAGATTTTCCTTGATCTTTAACAATTAAGTTACAAATTGCATTTTTGTCGGTCGGTAAGGCTTAAATATAAAACATAATTTTTTGTTGGTCTGTCCCAGTTTAGTTTAGAAATTGCTTTTTCGTCGGTCTGTCACGCTTTAATATGAAACAGCATTTTTCGTGGGCCTTTCACAGTTTAGTTTTAAATTGCTATTTTGTCGGTCTGTCACGCTTAAATTTGAAACAGCATTTGCATTGGTCTGTCATAGTTTAGTTTTGAATTGCTTTTTTGTCAGTCTGTCACGCTTAAATTTGAAACAGCATTTGCATTGGTCTGTCATAGTTTAGTTTTGAATTGCTTTTTTGTCGGTCTGTCACGCTTAAATTTGAAACAGCATTTGCATTGGTCTGTCATAGTTTAGTTTTGAATTGCTTTTTTGTCGGTCTGTCACGCTTAAATTTGAAACAGCATTTGCATTGGTCTGTCAGAGTTTAGTTTTGAATTGCTTTTTTGTCAGTGTGTCATAAAATAAATTTACATCGTTAAACGCGCAAACTTAATAGGCGCATTTCTTCTTTAATAATTAATCACCAGTTATTAAGGCCACAATCGACTCGAGGATAAAAGTTAATTAGATGGGAGGATTGTCATTTGAATGACGAGAAACATTATGAGAGGATTGAAACTAATGATGGAATGAACAAAATGTATGACAAGTATCTGTTGACATTGGATTTGAAGACGGTCATGTTGTAGTCTGAAGAAAAGCAGTTCCACGTTTGTGTTCCACAGATGGGAATTTCTTAGAAAGAAACTCTGCTCATGGAAATTAAGTTTTATCTTAGGTATACGGAGGAAGAAGGGGCAGTCATATTCAGTGGTGGTAGATGGACGAGTTAAAAAAAATCGGATTAACATCGGTTAATCACCGAATTTTCAGATAATGAACTTTTCTATTTTAATAGGCTTGTTCAATATTTAGTGGGGTGATCAGTTTGACGTAGAATGATCCACCGGAAGTTGATATTAACCGAGGAGCTCTTGGGCATCCTCTAAAATATTTGCTATTTTTATTCAAGTCTTTAAATTATTATATCGATTGAACTCCAAATTCTCACATTATGAAATAAGAATTTTGAAAAAATATCGTTCAATTTTTAGATTTATGTTCAGTTCGTTAAGTAAGTTTAACGAAAAATAGTGCCCCAGCTCAAAATTTCGAAAAAGCGTGTTTAAGTAGTTGTAAACGGAATAGTTGGGGGTTAAGCGTTAATATGAAACTGAACGCCCTGCTAGAAAGTGAACAGATAAATTATATATATATATATATATATATATATATATATATGAATACATTGTTAAAAATAACAGAATTCGTCTGTTTAATTATACCTAAACAGACATCTCGCTGCGCAGATCCCAGATTAGGTTGACCCTCCCAACCTTCTCCCCTTGTCTTTCTTCTCAGTAGGCCCTTACGTCTACAGTGGCGGCCTGCCTTGTTTGGGGTGAACTTAGTTAAAAAAAAAATTTAAATACCTATTTTTATTTTTTCAATTTGTCTGATGGTTTGTTTTGTATTATAATCAAAAAAAAAATGTTCCATCGGTTTCACAAACGTTTTCGATTCTTCGTCGAATCATCCTCAGGTGTAAAAAGCAAATGAACAAAAAAGCTGGAGAAAGAAGATAAGTTTTTAAAAGACGGCGGAGAAACGCGCAGAGAACGTTTCTCGCATTATTCTAGGAAGTCGTTGACGATTTAAATTCAGCAACGCTGGATGGCATCACAGAATAAAATCGCATTACGTTAAGCATTTTAAAATGTTACCACTGCTTTCTGATGTAATGTTGTTTATTTTAGATTGGTGTGCTTTTTTATTCATTTGCTTTTGACACCTGAGATAATAACAAATTCCCCCCCCCTCCCCAAAAAAAAAATGTAAAAAATATTAGAGGGGATGGTCATGGCATACACATCCACACAATTTTCTTTAAGTAGTTTTTTGTAGCGCGCCATTACTTTTGTTTGTTTAGACTGCACCTGCTGGTGGTAGTCTTCCTTTATTTTGAGATCGTATATTATTTTATTTAAAGTTAACCTTAGTCATAGCTTCACATGTAAATTTAAGTGACAGCCATGGTGTTTAACATAAACACATCGGTTTATTTCCATCAAAGAAAACGTTTAAATTTCTAACAATTCCGGCTGGTTTAGAGACATGGCATGTGTATAATTAATAAGTTAGGAGTGTGATGATGATGAATTATTATTACGGTGAAATCAGATGATCTGGTAAAACGGTTAATACGACAAGGCTCTGGAACTAAGGGTCCCAGAAAGTCGGATTTGCACCTGCATTTAACAAAGAATGACTAGAACAAGACATCTTTGCTTCTCACTATTTTTAATGAAATATTCTGGGTTATATTATATTTTATATTATATTTTATTATTCTTTATAAAATTTGTATTCATTCTTTCTAGCTTACTTGAACATTTTAGTATATTTCGTCATTCGATATTAGGGCATGTTCTCGAACAATTGCGTGTTGATCTGCTTCGACTAACGTATTCAATTCGTCGTTTTCAACTGGACACAACTGCCAAGATCTTCTTCATGAGGGAATATTTTCACACGCACACCCCTCTTTGCAGTGTAAGTTCTTTGGCGCTCTCCTTGTTGAATTCTGTGTTGATGTTGCGGCCTTATACTTTGACTTGCCTCTGGTCTTGTGACGGCGATAGTGATGATCGTTCAGTGCTAATCTGCCTCTCTTGTTGGCTATCTTGGATTCGAAACACGTGTTCCATCGACATGATGAGAACACCCGCAGAGAAACAATGGCACCTGTTGTTACGGTTCACATGTTTATTAAAGTTCTCAGAAAGACGAAAGCAAGGAATTGTTGTTGTTTTAAGTACCTCGTGGATGGGGAGGCGTTCGCAGCAATCTAAACACCAGTCGTAGCAAACGCGTCCGGTCTTTCATAAATCCATAAGGAAAGAGAGAGAAGAGAAAGAGAGCAGAGGGGGCAATTCAGACAACGGAAGTAATCTTGCTTTCAACCCTGTCTGAGGTAACTTTCCCCAACTTAGTCGTAGAAAGGGCTGCAACCAATCCTACTACCTCCTAATTACAGTATTTAACAAAATAATAAATAAGGTATACCTTGATGATTGTGTGGACGCCATTGTAGTTAGATGATATATTTCTGTAAAGTGATGTAGTGAAGTGAAAGTCGGGCGATTTAGTCGTTCATATAAATGAAATAATTGTGTCCTGACTCCATAAACAAATAGATTCACTAGTCATCTCTCTATTCCCTCCTCAGAAATGAAAGACGCAACTACTTGTTTTTTTATAAGTTAACAAACTTATTTTTTATAGAATAGAGTACATAATAATATGACATACCTTTTACAATTTTAACTCAGTTTTCATACTTGTACGATTTCATTATGTAACTAAGACGACATTTTAAGCTTATTTTTAGGAGCTCATTCGCTGATGTATTTGGTGACTCATTTACGAGTTCTCGTTGCTTGCTGAGTTCGTTTATCATAATGTGACAAAAGCAGAGGATATAACTCTGTTACGACCGACACTCCTGGCTACATTACAGGCTGTTCCAGAAATACTACACTACTCCCCACCAAATAAAAATAAGATAATGCCTGGAAGATAGTCGTATGAAAACGAACGTATACTACACTGCCTCCTCCAAAAGGGAAAGTAATCCCTGGAAGTGTGGCGTCATCACAAACGAAAGCTATTATACTACCACCTCCCGGAATGAAGCATTGAAATATAGTACAATAGTATATTTATAAAAGTAATAGTATTGCTTCGACTTCAGACAGACAGCTACATGGGCATACCCATAACAGGCCGGCTAGACACACGCCTGACTGCTTGAACTGGAGGCCAATCAGTCACCAGATAGACTTTTAGCTGGTAGCACTTCGTTGTCACTGGTCCAAGCAAATTTCATTCCGAAACTAAATTTTAACTCATCAAATTTATTTCAGCTGTTATTTTACCATTATTTACATTCGGAGTATAAGTTCATGGGTTAAAAGTCAGAATTGATTTTTTTATTTATTTACATGTAAACGGCTCTGTTCATTGACGAAATATCACTTTTACTTTTTTTTAAGTTTTAAAAAAGTATTGTCTTTTAGAATTTGTTAATAAATCGTACATTCTGAATTTCAAATCTTTTATATATTCTTAGGAAGTATACTATAAATGTTTTAACGTTTTATTTACATCTAAACAGCTCTGTTCATTGACGAAATATCACTTTTTTAAGTTTAAAAAAGTATTGTCTTTTAGAATTTGTTAATAAATCGTACATTCTGAATTACAAATTATTTATATATTCTTAGGAAGTTTACTTTATTTACATGTAAACAGCTCTGTTAATTCACGAAATATCACTTTTATTTTTTTTAATTTAATATAATGTGTTGAATATTTATCAAAATGCTCAAAAAGTGTTGTGTGACAGCCTGTCAAAGCAATTATAATGAATAAAATAAGGTTCGAGTGTTTCGTATCCCAAAAGATCAAGATGAGAGAGAAAGATGGTTAAAGGTACTACCAAGAGCTAACACTCATAACCACTCAGACACTGTTGTTTGTGAAAGGCATTTTCCACCTGGTTATGAAACTGTGTTTGTTATGGGAAAAGCACGACCCAAAGATCCTCCATCAATATTAAATAATTTGCCATGAAGTGTGATACCAAGTCCTTTATCAAAACCAAGGACAACAAAAAAAGTTCCGCTTCTGTGCGAAGTGTACAAAATGAGGAGTTTGCACATTTTTTAGATAAAGATAGAATTGATAATTTTTACAAATTTGTGTGCTGATATTGACCATCATGATTTTGCGCCAGCAGTTACCTGCTACAATTCTAACAATCAACAGGTCATCCAGTCTTGTCATTTTTGTACTGAAAGTATTCCGATTTTTTTAATTAAAATTTTTGAAAACTTAACGTTTGAATGTTACCATACAAGTATACTCACACACATTTCTTCTTTGTTGAAAAACAGAATAAATAAGTTTCAACATTAGTTTCGAATTGAGAAAGCAATTCGTTACCTTAGTAACTTGAAAATTGAACTAGAGAAACAGGTTTTGAGACAACATATCGAAGTTATGTCACCACGAATAGTTGGCAAAAAAGTTTACGAGTCGGAAATGCTTGTCCGAGCATTTGAATATTTTGCCACATCTCGGTCTCTTTATAAGAAACTTCGAGATCATTACAAATTGCCCAGTAACACTAGTGAATATGACCTCAAAAGTTTCGAAGGTAAATGATCTGAATTTTCTTGATGTGTTCAGCAAACTGTCAGATAAACAGAAAAAATGTATCATCCTAGTTGATGAAGTTTATATTAAAGTGAGTTTTCAATATCAAGAGGGTGTTTCCAAAGATTCTGAAGAGGCATTAGAAAAAACTGTATTGGGTATTATGATCAAATGTTTACATGGTGGACCAAAGTTTTTGATTAAGATGATCCCAGTTGCCAAACTAAATTCGGAATTTTTGTTTCAAAATGTTAGAAATGTTGTTGATTTAGTCAATCATTCGAAAGGTAATGTAATTGCAGTTATTTGTGACAATAATCGGACTAATCAAGCTTTATTCAAGAAATTTGATACTGTGAAAAATAAGCATTGGGTTACTAAAAATGGTATATACTTGCTTTTCGATTATGTACATATATTTAAAAGTATTCGAAATAACTGAATAACTGAGGCCTGTTCAGAATTGCTGTTTTATTCTGATGGTAAAGAAATGATAGCAAAATGGAAAATAGTGAAACAACTTTTTGCGCATGAAAAAAATCAATTTGTTAAGTTATCACAACTAACAAAAGTAGTGGTTCTTCCAAAACCAGTTGATGAGAGACAAAACGTTTCCAACTGTTTGAAAGTGTTTTGTGATGAGATTAACTGCAATGAAAACTCATCCATTATTACAAGATGATAATACAAAATAAAACTTACTTTCATCGAAGAAGTTTTGAAATTTTGGAAAATAGTGAGCGTAAAAGATATTTATGGAAGTGTCAAGACAAATGAGCCATTGAAAAGCGTATTATCATATCGAAATGATGGAAATTTTACATTTCTTGTAAATTTTGGAAGTATGGCAAAACAAATGAGGGAAAAGCAAGGGAAGAGAATACAATACTTCACAAGAGACACTAGTATGGCTATCAAGCATACATGTAATTGTTTAATTGACATTTACTTGGCAGTGGGTTCAATTTTGTTATTCTTGGAGGATTTACCACCGACTGTCTTGAAACTGAATTTTGTAAATTGAGAAAAGATTCTGGTGGTACTTATTTTATTACCGTACAAAATGTTATTCAGAAATTCCATATTCAAAAAACAAAATTACTTCTTCAGTTGAAAGTTGATGTTAGAGAGTATAGCCATGATTCAGGCCATACTTGCTCATAATGCAGATATCTGTTGGATAAATTGGCATACAAAACATTTTATCACCTGCCAGACCTAGAAACTGGTATCTCCAAAGATATTAAAATGTCGCTTTTTTATATAGCAGGATATATCACACAAAAAGATTGTCTTACAGAGGAGGAAATATTCAATGATACTGCTTTTTATCATGCGTATGGAAGTTTTTTAAAAGAATAAATCGTGTTGATTTAAAAGTTCCACTGGATACCACTGTTCAGTGATAAATTTTAATTACTACTTTCAGATTTTGAGGTGAAGAACTTTTCTTAGACATTTTTGTAAGTAGTGCCATCCTTGTTTTGCCACAACATTCTGGTTATCGTAACTCATTGCTGTGAACCCTGTCCATTTTATAGGATCACCTATAGATTTTTAACTAAACCTTCTATTTAATCTATGGACATTGTATTATCTCATTTCATCTTCCATTTCAGTGAATCTGTTTGCTTAGATTAATCGACTACGAGACAACACTAGAGATTTGGATACTGAAATTTTAGTTTGAACTTTGTTTTTGGATAATTTTATGATGTGAAATGAATACTATAGCCAAAATGTTGTGTTGAAGGCAATCAAAATGAGGACAGTTTAATTTTTTGGTTAGTAAACCACATATCACATTTGAAGAAACTTTTTTTTAAACCACAATATACAAGTCATGATCTTTTGACACAAGTGCAAATTCTCTTTAAAAAATCCCACATAAAAATAAAAATCACTCATTGAAATATGCATTTGCCTTTGTTTACTCAAAGTTACCTTCTCTTCATTTATAGGAATTCATCAATAATTGTCAAATTTATCAATTAGCTCATTGTGGTTCTTATTATTTGGTATGTAAAACACATAAAAACATCAAGCTAATCTCACTTTGTTTGCAACTTCTATATCGAATATTTAAGACAATTCACATGGCCTCCAGTAAAAGACCCCAGTTGCATGATTGCCTGGCCTGTAGTAGGGATGGCCATGGACAGATACCAAATTTCTATTAGTAATAGACTTATATCGACTCTGTGTACTTTTATATTTGTATGTATTGGTCGTTTATTTTCGCAACTCTTTATTCATCCGTTAAATACAGGGTGGTCCAGAAGGGTTGGGACAATTTCAAGTCCGTATATATCTGCTGAATTATGAATGGTAGTTAGGTGAAACTGGTATCATTTTATAACTAAATTCATTAAGTATTTTGTAAAGCTCATGATTTTTTTCATATTTTTTCAGATTCACTAATGGCGTTCACTTAACCAGAAAAAGCGTTTTGTGTCCTTTAATTTGCAAAAACTGAATCATGGACACTTGTTCAACGTGCATTTCGCAAATAAATTCCGAAAGGGGCACCTGAAAGGAAGTCTATGTTTAGATGGCATAGTAAATTCATGAATTATTTGTGTTTGTACCTAGCTAAAAGAACAGAACGCCCCTTAACTTCAGATGATACAGTTGAGCGAGTTCTAACTGCCTTCGAGCGAAGCCTTCGTAAATCGATTATGTGAGCCAGTAGGGAACTTCAGTTTTCTTATAACAACTGTTTGGTGTGTCTTAAAAAGGCAACTGCACATGACACATTACAAGCTACTGTTAACGCAACAGTTGCAGGACAATGATGAACCAACACGTTGTGACTTTTGCATTGCAATGCAAAAAAGTTGGAAGATGACGAATTTGATGAGCAGCTTGTTTTTTTAACGATTAGGTGACCTTCCAGGTAAATGACAAAGTTAACGAGCATAACACTCGAATATGTGGTACTGAGACCCCACATTAAATTGTTGAGCATTAGCAAGATTCCCCAAAGATGGTCGCGTTTTTTGCTATGTTGAAGAAAGTTGTCAACGGACCATTCTTCTTTGGAGGAGAAACAGTCAATGATGACATGTACCTCGATGTGTTGGAAAACTGGTTAATGGATAGGTTGAGGAGGAATAGTCTGAAGACTTAATTTTCCAAATATATAGAACGCCACCGAACTGGAGCTACAGGGTTGGACTGTATCTGAAGAAAACAGTGGCAGACAAATGAATCTCTGGGCGAGATGATCGCGTTCTCGTGCTCTGGACTCACAGGTCTCCCGATCTCACTCTGCGATTTCTTTTTATGGGGGTTTGTGAAGGGGCTGGTCTATGCGCCTCCCCTTCCAAAATACCTGGATGAACTGAAGGCCAAAATAACGGAAGCTGTTGGCACCATCGACAACTCAATGCTGAAACGCGTTTGGCATGAATTGGACTATCGTCTTGATGAGTGCTGTGTGACCAACGGTGCGTACATTAAACATCTTTGTTACATTCTATGTAAAACTTGAGATTAAATGCTTTCAGAATATGTCAGGCGTGTTTTTATATCTTAAATAGTTTTCGAGATATTCAATGTCAAAGTGTGTCCAAGATTTCAGGAACACCGTGTATATTGTAAAATCATAACTTTAGGTGCGTAAATGTTATTTTGTGCTATATCAGGGAATTATACAGAAAAATTATTAGTACCTATATTAGTATTTATTTGCAAGACTCTTAATCACGTAACGACTTCACGGTTCAAAATACATCATCACATGACGGTATCAATGAATGAGACGAGTTAGGTTAATGTTGTAAGATTACCATAATCACAACTAGAGTGTATATTCAGTAAACATTTTTGTTATCAAATAATCTCTCCCTCTCTCTCTCTCTCTCTCTCTCTCTCTCTCTCTCTCTCTCTCTCTCTCTCTCTACATAAATTCAGGACTATTACTTAGTAATAAATTGCATATAGACCCGATAGTGCTTAATGATAATAAACTTCATATTAATTGAAGCTAAATAATTACTACGACTAATTCCTTGTCTGATTCCACGGATGAGAATTATCGACAAATTAGCTGAATACCGACTGATTTCTGTGAAAATTATCGCCAAATTGAATGGAGATCGTCTGATAATTCGGACTGTCATACTCGTTATCGAGAGACCACACACAAATATATACATACACACACACACACACACACACACACACACACACACACACACACATATATATATATATATATATATATATATATATATATATATATATATACATGTACATGCATCCGTGTGTGTGTGTGTGTGTGTGTCTTATGCAATAGTGTAACGCTCCGTTGGAGATGTTTACCGTGAGATTTGTTTTTTGGGGAAAAGTTCAACCAGACGATAATTGTGAAAATGGCGTCATGTGGAAAGAGATTACATAAAAGATTATAATCAGTTGGTCAGCGTATTGACGCTTTTTGACTCATAAAACTTAAGATCGGATCGAAAAAAGTGTTCCATTTAATTTTGAAGATATCTAATCTACAAATAGATGACATAACAGCAAAGATTCGCCATCATTTATTTATAATTTTCTGATATTATGTTTCGAAATTTTTTAGATGGGGATTGATAATTTGTATTATTTACATTATTCGAACTACTGTTCTCATCTTAGACGTTTCGGTCGATGAAACCTTTGAACTTCTTCAGGTGTATTTTTCCGAACTCGTGCATCTTGATGTCGAGCTCGGGAATCTGTACAGAATTTTGAACAAGACCCTTCATTTTATCCACGAGATAAATGAAATATCTCTCGTTCCGTCAGCCATGACCGTGTAGAAATCTTAAATAATTCGTAACTGTATTTTTAGTATCGCCTGCACTGAGGATTGAACCTTCAACACCCAGAAGACTATTAGTTATTACTGATTATTATTATTTTGCACTTTTATTCATTGCACCACGGATCCTTCCGGACAATTCTGGTATAAATTTTAGGAACCTATTCTTGCTTTAGATATGTAGTCTTACTTTTATTAGTACTTATTACTATATATATATATATATATATGTAATTTTATGATGTTCTAAATTATTATTTATAATTAATGGTTCCCATATTGCATTTTATACTAGGTCTACTTATGAGGTCATTATCGCCCAACGTATGCGCTGTTCTTTAGAGTCGTCTTCTTCTCCGTCGTTCTTCTGTATATAATTTTTACTTCGTCTGATCATGTTAAAATGGTTACCCCTTTCCTTTGATATGTGGTAACTTTCCGAATCTTAACTCAATGAAATTAAACGTTTTCTAAGCTCATAATTCATTTAAACTTTATTTTCACACGTCTTTAAGCATTTTGTTTTTCAATGATTTCCAGATCCGCTGATGTATTTGTCATAACTTCAATTGTGTGAATATTCACATTTTTCACGATTCCAGTATGATTCTGATTGTTTTGGTGTATTCAAAAAGTCACTCTCTACACTTATTAAAGGGTTCTACACTGGAGATTGTTCTATGAAGTTCATCAATATAATGAAAATAAGATTATGCATATGCACATGTACATAGTGCGGACAATATTTGTTCGCGAGATTACTGTCTAGGAAAATGATAAGAGTTTTTTTTGTAGATCTATTCATAAAGCTTTTGTCAGTTGATCATCATTTCATATTTTAACGATTACACTCGCTTTTGGCTTTGGTGGCATCCTCGAGCGGCCTCGAAACCGGTCGCAGGCCTTCGTCACTGTCGCCCGATTTAGCCCCACAGAATTTGGTGATTCTGGCTTTTAGCGCGTCTTTTGTGCTGCAGTTGGGTTTGTTGATGTTTCGTTCCACCGCTTCCCAAACAAAAAAGTCAAAAGCGTTACAACCAGATGAGATGGGAGGTCAGATGTCAGGTGAAGTGCGGTCGACGAAGTTCTCTGACAGCCAGACCCGTGTCTTCCAACTGGCATGGCAGGGCGCTGAGTCTTACTGCCACGCATACGACCTACCTGCAGCTACCTGGTCGATTCAGAGTTTCACTATCTCGATCAGAATGCGAATGTAGCCATCAGTGTCTTAGTCTGAAGCATTCAAGGAAGAAATAAGTGTCATGACGTCACTTTCACTAAGCTTCAGCTACGAACCGCGGCGTTCTGACGACGTTAGATCGCCGTTCACGGGTGTTTCTCTTTCATGTCGCCTCGTAGTCAAATATTGAATCTTTCAAGGAAGTTTGAAATCTTATTTGTCCTTCCGAAGCGGATTTCAAAGGCTGATATTTTTGCCAGTGTCCGTTATTCCTTTAGTTCGTTAATCCATTATTTTTTTTATTCTGTCAATTTTCCGTTTTTCACAAACTTGGTACATCAGATATTCACGAACTTTTTGCATGAAGTCATATCAAACCTTAAACGCAGACAATTCAACTTTTTGGTTAATATTTCAAATGTAATGTATTAACATCGGCCCATTTGGCATAGTTGTTAGGGTGTTCGCTTATGCGCCGGTAGACGGAGCCATACCAAAGACTCAAAAAACGGTACTTGATGCCTCCTTGTAAAACACTCAGCGTTATAAGGTGAAGATCAAAGGTAAGTGTAGTAACCCTGGGAAAGGAGTGGCGCATTCCCCTACATCTCGGTGTAGTAGCCAATGAAAAAGGAGTCTTCGAGTCGCCCTCGACTACGGTCGACCACTTTACTTTTTACTGTATTAACTTTTCATCAAAATCCGCCAAATTAATCGTTACTTACATGAAACCATTATTTTAATGTAAGAATAGATTAGCATGAAAAAATTGGAATTTATAATTGAATTTTAAATTTGGCTTGACATTAAATTTCCAGACTATGAAAACATATTTTTAAATGTCTAGCATTGTTAGAAATTCCATTAATTATTTTCAACTTTTCATTTGAATCACCTCTTATTCCTTTCTTTCTCTAGTAAAGTAGTTAATTCGAATATTTTTCTAATCTCTCCCTGCATCTATAATTTTTTACACTTTTTATTAGATGTGTCACTCTTCTTTGTATACCTTCCAGTTTCAATATTACATTCAAGTTTCCATGTCTAGACACTATGACCCAGGCCCGAGTGAAATATTCTATATGAGGGCAGATCCAAAGGTGGCTCTGTGAACCGGGTTCGCCCCTAATGACCGTCTGAAATTATCACTTCCCTACACTGTAGAGAGCAATAAGCTCGAAACGACTTCGTTTGTAGCTAAAAATATAATTTAATATTTATTCATAATATTATAATAAAAAAACACTTTAAGTAAAATTAAAGTTTAGCACTATTAGGAGATATTTAAAAATATACATTAACTTAGCTAAAAAGCAAGACTCCGAGTAAGGTTGTTTAGTTCTCTAGATTGTCTTAATTTTTACGCTGTAATGGGCATAAATATAACTTAAATTCTTTGTATCACGTGGTAATTTGATATGGCCGTGAGGATAGAGTGAAAGTGTTCAGATCCAAAGGTGGCTCTGTGAACCGGGTTCGCGCCTGAATATATTACTTCCCTACACTGAAGAAAGCAATAAGCTCGAAACGACGTCGTCTGTAGGTATATATATTATTTAATATCTCTTTGTAAATATTGTTATAAAGCCTCTTTCAGAAATTAAAGTTGAGCACTGTTCGGAAATATTAAAAGCAGACTGTTACTTAGCTATAAGCAAGGTTCCGATAATGTTTGTCGAACCCACTAGATTGTCTTATGTTTAGGAATAAATATAACTTAATTTCTCCTGTATCACGTGATAATGTCTGATGGTCGTGAGGATTGCGCGAAAGCGTATGGAGTCTTAGTTGACTCTGTAAACCGGGTTATCGTCTTGTAACCGTCTGAAATTGTCATTTCCTATACCGATGAGAGCGTAGGCTCGAAACGATAGCGTATGTAAATAAGTTAATATTTTTTTGTAAATATATAAAAATTGAACATACTAAATTGTTTATTTTCTCTTATATGTTCAATTTGTCTCGTGCTAATTCACCATAAGGACTTTACTTCTTTACTTTTTCTTGACAAACGAAGTACTTTTAAAAGTGGATTGTGAACATTACATTAAAAAATCCATAACGGAAAAAAGCAACTTGCTTAAACGTATTATTACAAATGCTTTTCTTTTTCAAACAAGTTTTTGCAAATTAAAGGACGCAAAACGCCTTTTCTGGTTGAGTAAACACCATTACTAAATCTGAAAAAGAATATGAAAGAATCATTAGCATTACAAAATACTTAATAAGCTATAAAATGATACTAGTTTCATCTTACTACCAGTCATAGTTCAGCAGATATATACGGACTTGAAATGCTCCCAGGACTTCTGGATATAACGGACGAATAAAGAGCTGTGAAAATAAGAAGCATTAAAATAGTGCCCAATACATACAAATATAAAGTGACGCAGAGTCGATATAAATCTATTACTATAGAATGTTGGTATATGTTTGTCTGAAGTTGAAGTAATACTATTACTTCTATTAATATACTATTGTACTATATTTCAATGCTTAATTCAGGGAGGTGGTAGTATAGTATCTTTCGTGTGTGATGAGGCTACAGTTCTTTTTTATCATAGTTCACCCTAAACAAGGCAGGCCGCCACTGTAGAGGTAAGGGGCTACTGAGAAAAAAGGGTGACGGTTTAGGGGGGTCAACCTAAGTTAGGAGATGTGCAGCGAGATGTCTGTTTACATTAGTTTTAAATTTCTGCATGTCAGTAACGTCAGGAAAGCAGGAAGCAGGGAGGGAGTTCCAGAATCCAGCAACACGAAGAAAAGAAGCTTTTGGAGTAGAAAGCTCTTCGGCATCTGAGGACCTCCACAGTGTATGGATGGGATTTGACAGATTGTCGGGTTGGTCTAGTGGATTTACGCCGTGGGGGTACCAGAGCAGCAAACTCATCAGAGCACAATCAATTGAAGTACTTGTAAAACAGGAACCAAGAAGCAACATTGCGATGGGACAGGGGCTGGAGCTTGGTGGATAGTAAAGGACCTATCAAGTTGGCGACTCTTTTTTTTACCTTGTCTAAGAGGGAGAGACTAGCGGGTGATGCACCAGCCCAGATGCGGCAACAATACTCTATGCGTGGGCGGATGGTGGCTTTGTAGAGATATAGGATAATGTCAGGTGTGAGAAGTTTACTGGCACGGTAGAGGGAGCCCACCTTCTTTGCAGCAGTCCTGGCAATGTTTTCAATGTATTTATTCCAATTCATGTTAGCTGTGAATGTTAGGCCGATGGGGTTGAATGATGAACTCTCAGGCAGGGTGCTATTTGCCATGACAATCGGTGGTTGAAGAAGTTTCTTGTAGTTATTGAAGGAAAGTAGCTTTGTCTTTGCGTCATTTTCTAAGGATTCAGCCATTGTCTCAGATATGTGCGCGTCGGTTTTGCCCACATGACGAAAGTAGAGCGTGGTGTCGTCAGGGATTACTTTCTCCTTTGGAGGGGACAGCGTAATATACTTTCTTTTGTCATGCGACTATCTCCCAGGCATTATCTCATTTTGGGGGAGCGTAGTGCAATATTTGTTCTGTTTTCATGAGACCATCCTTCCAGGCATTACTTCCTCCTTTGTGGCGGATAATGCAGTACAGGTTCGTTTGTTATGATACCATCTTCCCAGGGATTACCTACTCTTTTTGCGGGGTTGGTATAGTATATGTTCTATGGTCATGATAACATCCTCCCAGGCATTATCTTCTCTTTTTATTTGGAAGATGTAGTGTAGTATATGTGCTGTTGTCATGAGACTATCCTCCAAGGTATTACCTCCTCCTTTGATGAAGGGTAACGTGCTTAATTCAGATTTCTGGAACACCCTGCATTGTGAGAGGATTGAAAATGATGATTGGAAGTTTAATTACTAACGAGGACGGTTTAGGAAATATATTTGCTGGCATTGGATTTAGAGACGACTATGTTGTAGTCTGCATAGAAGCGATCCCGTGGTTATGTGTTCCACGGATGGGAAGTTTTGAGAAAGAAAATTTGTTCATAGAAATTCCGTTTTATCTTAAGCACATGGTGGAAGAAAAGAAAAGTTCTTTGCAGTTGTGGTAGAAGCCGAGTTCTTGCTGTGAATGTCTTACATGGAGGAACCAGAGATTGGAGCTCAGTCGAGCATTTTTCATATTTTTCGAACAAAGTTTGGCTTCCTTGAAATAATATTTCTAATCGTCCGTCCAATCATTCAATTCGCCCTCGATACAATTGACAAAATATTTAATTCATTTATTTATCTATTTTATTTATTGTCGATGTTTCCATCGATCGCGGATTAAATGCGTGACGCGCAAAAGCTTAATGCAAATATTTTTGCTGCTTCGTAACCAGATAACTGACGTACTTTTCGACTAATATATCTTTTCAGAAATCAATGTCGTGACCAAAAAAGAGAAGAAAAAAGTGCAAGAAAGAATAGCAGAACGCGTAGTAATTCAGTCAAATCTAATAAAGTAAACGTTACCTTGGTACAGCGGTCTGTCTGTAGAATTGAATAGCAAATGCAACGCAGACGCTCGAATGCCGATGGTCTAAAAATGACCTAAATATTCGCATGCGTCCTTCTTCCGACCGAACGGCAAAATGTAGAAAAGAAATGCGAATTAATAATTCACTTTTGTCTCTGTGTCTCTCTGTCTCTGTGTGTGTGTGGGGGGGGTGTCTCTTTCTCTCTCTCTCTCTCTCTCTCTCTCTCTCTCTCTCTCTCTCTCTCTCTCTCTCTTTAGTTTCAAGTAAATATGAATGTAGCTTTGGTGGATAATCGAAGTGAAGAGTCTAGTTGTGAGTTTCCTTACGATAACCGTATGATGCTACGCGAAGTATTTACTCGGTGTTGCCCGGATTGTAGAATATTTATTTTGCCTTTTATAAATGGCTATCCGGTGTTGCCCGGGACATGGACAACAAATAATTAGAAAAGTTCAAAAGTGTGCGTAACATCTTTATTTTAAAAGCTCTCTGTCTATCTGTCTGCCTGTCTGTCTCTCTCTCTCTCTCTCTCTCTATATATATATATATATATATATATATATATATATATATATATATATATATATATATATATATATATGTCTTTCTTGAACCCCTCATTTTAGTTTGATTTTCAGACCGAAGGTCGATGAAAAAAACACTTTAAATATTTACTCTCCCCCCCCCACGCTTCTGACTAATTGTATTCCTGGTAACCCTGAAACGAATAAATATTACAAAGAAATGTGCCCATATTTCAATGTTGAAAAAGAATATATCAACTTTGTGGATGTGTCTTGTGTTGTTTCTGATTTTTAGTTGAGCACGTACACAAACAAACCGACAATTACACTTTATATAGTAGATGGTTTGTTTTGAGGTCACCGACACGCACGCAGGCACTTAAAATGAACGCTAGAACAAAAGTACCGAAATCCGTTTCTCTCGAAATAATTGAGATTGAAATAGGAATTAGAAGATATGACTTACTTTTCACTGGAAACTGATAATAAATTGGATTTATTTCGTTTTTTTTTTTATCGTCGAAGTTCGTTTGTTTACGTTTGCAATAAATTATGTGAATAAATAAACAACAAAAGTTTAATTTTCAGGAATTCATTAATTTTAAGAAATAACTTTTAGTCAATGAAGTTTAATCGCCAACACTAACTTGAAACAGACGCAGCTATTAGTCAAAACTTTAACAAATTATGTCGATTAGCTAATTAAAACGCGTCTGACAGGAAATCCAAGCAAAAACCGGTGCACACAAAAACAAGTCCCTTATTAAGTAAAAGTCGGTTGTTGATGAGTGGGGGTGGGGGAATTTCTGATTGTGATTTCCTCCTCCCTATTCTGAAATATGATAAAATGAAATGAAAATATCGATCAGATTGAATATGTAATTAATGAAATAACTGGTGAACTAAATATATACAAGGTATGTCAAAAGCTATTAAGCGTTTAAATATGACCACATTCGCTGGCTCTACTTTATATATAAGATTTGCGGAATCTCTATTCTGTATACAATTAAAAACAAAGTCCTATACCAAGAGCAAAGACGTTTTACTTTATTTTAGAAATCCAAGAAATAGAATAAAATGATATATGGAATATATCTGGATGCTCATTCATCCCGTGCAGTGGTGAGAGTGTCTATTAGTATACTATATTGTGGTGCCTCTGTCTTTCTATCTATCGCTCTGCCCGGAGATACAATTGAAAAGAAAGCCCAATACTAAGATCAAACAAAAATTTTCTCGAAGAATCAGATTGTGATATTAATTTTAATGCAAGTGTTTTTACAATAAAATCGCGGAGTCTACGTACGCGCCGAATATCTTTAAACAGCAAAAAAACGACGTTTTTTTTTATTTTATTTTAATTATGACAAATTTTATTTTATTTATATGTTGTGTCAAGTGACCAATTGGAATTATGAAACCTTTTTAATGAAATACATTCTAAAAGAACTAAGATTTAGACACGAAAAGAGGCTTCGAAGGTTTGTTTGGTCTCCAAATCGTCTCGGCTATGTGGCCGATGGTTGGAGGAAGACTTTTATGTCAGTTTTTGGTGTTTGTGAAAAATTGCATGCGTTGTTCAGGGGATGTAATTCAAAAGCTTGGTTGTTTAGAATAACTGCTAATTCTTTAACAAACTGCAGCAAAATTGAGCACAGCTACTCTAGGGTGAGATTTGTCGAGGAATCTAATTATGGTAATTATTCAAACCGATCGCTTTAATTTCCGCGAATTAGGAATAAGAAATCTACTATGAGAAGAAATGAAGAGTTTGCTTGTTAAGAATTATTGAGTCGAAAATGCTTTTTTGAACTTTTTCATTTTTAACTAATTAGAAGGACAAATTAAAGTACGACATGGTGTGCTTTCATCTTTTGATATATAACGACCGCTTTTATACCGGATTGTATCTGCTAATATATTTATATTCAGAAAAGAAGATGTATTTTTTTTTTCATCATTATCAGAAGCAGCAGCAGAAGTAGCAGCAGCACCCCCATCCTAAAGTCCAATTCTTATTCACCGTGGTAGGGGCGGTGGAAACGTGGTAGTGTCCGAGCTAACCGGCTAACAGGGCTCTGGTGAAAATCTAGAAAGAGTCGTCTATGTCTCTGCGTGTGGCAAGCAAAGACGTGTCAGATGTGAAACCGCAAATAAATGGAGTGAGACTGGCAGCGTTGCTCCTCTGACATTCCTTTGTGTGTGTTGTGCCAAACCTATCCCGACCTCACATGCAATCATTTCGCCTTGCTGTTCTCAGTGTTGGGGGTAAAAGCCTGAACAAATAACTACGACTAACGAGGAGAACTTCGTGCAGAACAGACAATCCTGAGGCACAATCACCGTGAGCTCTATGTAGAAGTCCGATTGGATCATCATCATCATCATCATCATCATCATCACCACCACCACCACCACCACCACCACCACCACCACCACCATCATCATCATGCGCCGTCTTTAAGAATGTGGTTGACCATCATGATCCTTCAACTCCTTCGTTTTCAACGAATTTCTTGGCTTCTGCAATAGCTGATATTGAACTCCAGCATTTCGTATCGTCACTCCACCCCTCCATTTTTATTCATCCTTCTGGGATTGTGTTTGCAATATAGCCTTCACCTTCATGAAAAGCAATTCGTACATCTCTCATACTTATTCTTTCTGCTCAGACGACTGGTCCCTTGATTTTCCGTCGTTCATTCTCTTACCAATTCTAAGGATTCTTTATAAGAATCAGCTCTCAAATGCTTCGAGTCCCATCGTCATTCGATTATTAAACTGCCAACCTCCCTCGTCTATATATTACAATAGTAGACAATCTTCGTCTTAAATAGGTAGATGATGATGATGATGATGATGATCATCATCATCATCATCATCATCATCATCATCTATTAATGTCTTCACGTTACCACAATGTTCTCTTCCGTTTCCAAATATTTTATTTGTTTGTCCAATAATGTATGATGCTTTTCTTCCTCTGTCACATACTTACAATCATCAACCAATCAGTCACATTTTCCGTGATAAACCCCCATTGCACTATAGAATTAAAATGGTCAACGCTTTGGGGCAGTGTCGTCAAGGATGTGTATTAATCAGCAAAGTAATAACATTTTTCATGATATAGCTGTATTATACTATGTGTAGAGTATCGATTATTTAGCTTACATTTTTTAAAATTTAATCTTTAGTCAAAAATCCGACTTTTGTTCAATCTTTAGTTCAGTACCATAATTAGTCTTCTTAATTGTATTACATCTAACAGGCTCAAGGACTCTTTATGCCAAGTCGGGTGCAATTCTAACTAATAGCTGTTTATTATTATTGACTCACTCGGAATTTTCATACAAGTCATTTTCAGTGTTTGCTCACGGGCAATAACAAATGGTGTTCCATTGAGTTTGAATGACAACAAGTCTCCGCAGATTTTACAGCACGCTATTTTTATAATCGCTGCATATCAGTTTGCGTTATCACAATCGCCGTTTATCATTGATTTTTCGTTGATAACGATCGCTGGCTTTCTGTGGAATTTGAGCGACAATGAGCCTCCGAAAGATCCCAGAACTCTCGGCGCTCGTTCAATGGAGGTCTAGACGGCGCTCTCCCTACTCGATCTTTCCATCCTTCTTGACCCTTTACTGTCGTTTGGTGTAGTGCCAGTCGAGGCTGGTTGTACCCCATGTGTGTTGGGGGGGGGCAATTTATGGGAGTTCTTGCAGTTTCAGTTCCTTTGGGTTCATGTGATGTTCTTTCTAAATGTTTTGGTATATTTCTATTTCAACTTACCTGTGCCTGGTCGGCGTTCGTTGGTTATGTGGGTTGGTTTCCGTATTCGAAAATTTCCTTAATATTTCAGCAATTTTAACCGTTGTTGTGCGTTGTAAGGTGTCAATATTGATTTTAATTTCTCCTAGTCTTTTTTCCAGCTTTTGGTGACTGTTCCTATGGCAGTAGTAGTAGTAGTAGTAGTAGTAGTAGTAGTAGTAGTAGCAGTAGTAGTAGTAGTAGTAGTAGTAGTAGTAGTAGTAGTAGTAGTAGTAGTAGTAGCAGTGGTTTATTGTGACGTTCTCGTATGGAACCCGGCATCCAAAGAGCTATTCATGCCAAATTTATTGCAAACCTCTTGAATAATTTAGAAGGCTCTTCGTTTTAATCAGTAGTAGAAGTATTATATGTAGTAGTAGTAGTAGTAGTAGTAGTAGTAGTAGTAGTAGTAGTAGTAGTAGTAGTAGTAGTAGTAACAATTTACCTCCATCCCTTAAAGCATGTTGGACGTCTGAAAGATGCTTCATACGAAATTTGATGCAATTCAGTCAAACAGTTTTTAAGCCTATAAGTAACTGCCAGACACAAAAAAATCACAAATGTAATATAAATTAAATCGCTTCAACAGCTTGGACAGAAAAGAGATTATTTATGCTTTTTTCTTCTTTATGTCAGATAAATTGGTTTCGGAAACTGCGAGAAACATTTTCGCTTAATATTAACGTCGGACTGACGCGCTCGCTATCGTCGTCAATATTGCTGTATTCCTGAAGGTTCTAAACTCTGACAGCTGAAATTACAACAAAAAAAAGAAATACAGGCAATTTTTTTATTTTTCGGCCATGGGCTGGGCATGTCGTAGAATGATCGAATCATGGGCGAAAAGAATTCAAGCAGGATTGTACGAATCGCCAAAAACCTGTGAAAAACCGCTCGCTACGAAAATAGGCCAAGCAAAGACAATAATACAAGGAACAACGTTGAGCCGAAGAAGGATGAGACTGAAACGAGGGCGGACATTCTCAAGATGCGTCCATTCGGTCTGCACGTTTAGCGATGCACTTTATATTTCTAACTGATGTGCAACAGACTGGCAGACAAAGCTTTTCATAAAGATGTGAGGACGAAAAGTTTCAAAATTTGCGTCAGATTTTAATACCCTCTACCGACCCGTTAGGTTAGAAAGTTCGCTAAAGGACCGGTGTTCAATCTTAAAATGAGAACCAGATCATGGTGTCCTATAATCACCATTACTTGAATAAGTAAAGTATGGATTGTTTACCCCTGCTATCACTACTCCTTGAATAATGTAAAGTAAAGTCGGCGACAATAGTTGAGGGCGAACTGAAGAATCTCTTTTCATTAGCTACTATTCTAACATGAGCAGTGGAGGATGCGAGGAGACGTGATTCTAGCGTACAATATCATGAACGGGAATATAAATCTACCTTTCGATGAGCTTTTGACCTCAACGCCAAGTCGTGGTCTGCGCGGGCACCCGCAAAAATGTACCACCGTCGCTTTCGGCTCAATAGAAGAAAAGCAGCATTCTATGTCCGTGTTTCTGCTCCGTAGAACAACCTGCCAGAAAATGTCTCCACCATGACTACCATATACAGGTTAAAGTGGCTTTGGACAAACATTCAAACTGCATGTAGCTGTAAACAGCTTCCACTTGTGCGCTTTTATATGGCTTACTGCATTTTGCTTTTTCTTTTTTTTTTTTTTTGCTAAATAAATTTGAGTTGATTTGATACTACACCAAGATGTAGGGAAGGGCGCCATTTCTTTCTCGAGGTTACTCCACTTAAGGCTCCCTTTTCATTACTACACCAAAATTTAATTGAGAGTGCCACTCTTTTCCTAGGATTACTCCACTTACCCTTGATCCTCGCCTTATAATGCTGAGTGTTTACCAACAAGGCATCAAGTACCAGTTTTTTTAAGTCTTTGGTATGACTTGATTGAGGATTGAACCTTAACTTCCTAGCCTATTGGCGAACACTTTAACGCTCTAGCGAACATTTTAACCATTTGACCGGTTTGACTAATGTAAACAACTAATAATCACTACTTTTTGGATTAGGGGAGGAGGGACTAATGAGTGTACTTTTAGTAGGGTTAATAGGGTTACGAAATTAGTAATAAGATTAATTAAGTATCTCTATAGAAAATACTAATTTACCATAATAGGAATCTAGTGAAGGACAACCCAGTTTAAACAGGAAATAGAAATAGGAACAATTAGTTATATAGGAATGGGGGATATTTGTGAAAAAAATTCTGTTTGCCAATTTGAGGATCATCCTTCGGTCTTACGAGAAGAGAAAACCCTATGTTTTCCTCGGTTAACCAGTAATCGTTTAATGTAAGTAAATATTAATCCTATCTTTCTGTGGAAGCAAAAACTAATGAAGATATATTTATAGATTGGCAAAAAAATGCATTTGTTGCAATTAGGAAGCATTTCAGACCCCTTAGAAGACAAACCAGAATGTTCCTGAAATATCAGTCTGCTTTCTACAAAATGTTGGAGTGAAAAAATCTAATGTACCAATTTGGGGAAAATCGGAAGACTAACGGATTAACGGACAATGACGAAAAAACATTTCTGATTAATGTCGGGGACAAATAATCCAGCGATACACATATGCCAATCGATAATCGTTGAATTCCCCAACGTTTATAGGATAGACAGCTGGTCGTGTCGTTGATAACTGTTTTTTCACTCGCTATTCAGAGCCAACGTCTGCCAATTTCACCAACCTGTGAAATATTAACAGCTTGTCGGTCTCCGCTAAAACCTTCATAATTACGCAATATAGAAAAAGAACGTTCTCAATTTTTTTTTTTTTCAGATAACATGCGAAAAAATTATTAGGCCAACTTTCTCAATCGATCTGTTCTGTGTAACATATGATCAATCGGTAGACAATAACTCGAAAATGCGACAATTAAAAAAAACATTCGAGTCACGTCTGGGAATGTTTTGCTAGTTTCTGTTTTGTTTATCCATATAACTAGATGAATATTAGTTCCAGGACAGGTACAATTGACAGTTTTGCACCACTTTTAATGTCCCCTTACGAAGATTACAATCAATATATAATGCTACTAAACCTTATGCCTAGAATCCTTATTTCGATTTTAATCAAAATCTATTACATGATTTGGTTATAATAAAGATTAGGTACTGGAATTCAGTTCCGGTTGCTGCTTCGACGACGGGAAGACGGTATCAATGCAAAAAGTGCTCCCAATTATAATTCACATTGATTGAATTTTACGGTATTTTTTTATTAAATTGTTAGGTTAAAGTATAGAATAGTTAACAACCCCCTCCCATGTTAAGAATGGCTTTCTAAATAATAACGTTATTATTTCAGCAAACTGTAATAGTACTGTTTGCTTACAAATACTCAAATGAATCAGAAACGTAGGTTTTTTTCTTTTTACAAATACTCTTTTATTTTTTTTACAAAAACAGTTTATAATCAATCATATTTAATATGAAGAGTTGCACCATGACTTCACAGTATCTGAGAGAAAGATAATCAGAAGGGACATTTTCTGCATTGACACCGTCTTCCTGTCTGCGAAGCAGCAACCGGAACTGAATTTCAGTAACAAATCTTTACCATTTACCGATGAGTTTGATGCTAGAAAACGCCTACAATTTAAAGCTTAAGCTTAATGGGTCTTAAGAAGAAATTGAAATTCAGTAGATTTTACTTAATTGGTGTTTAATAACGATGGGCCAAATGTAATGCAAATCTGAAATATTTGAATTTTCATATTGTGTCATCTAAAAATCCTTTAAAACACTCCAAAGACACTGAAATTTAGGGAATATTTATTAATTGATATTGTTAATATATTACAAAAATCAAAGGTATCTGAATTTTCATGAAAGGGGGGGTTTCCCTCTTTGCATAGAACTTATTTAAACCAAATATAGCCCATATTATTCACTTTTCAGCCTATCAGCTGTATTTCAAAATTTATAATGATTGGTTAATTAGTTTAGGAGTGAATGTTATGCAGAGAAATATATAAACATATACACATAAATAGAGATAAAGTTGTAGCTCCTGCCTATTTGTTTGTTTACAAACCTCTACTAGAGGTTTTGGGGTAACCCCCCCCCCCCCCATAACGATATATATTCTGGAGCTATGTTACGTAAGATATGTGGATGAGTATATTTTATTTTGATCAAAGAGGTACAACATTATCCCGTGATCTTTGTACCCACTAGGCACCCATAAAAAGGAAGCAAGACGTTTTACTTTATTTTATTCATAAAATAAAAACTATAGAAATAAAGAATAGAACAAAAGAAATGTTTATAAGAGGTTCATGGTTTGAAGCAGGAGAGCACAGGAATCCTTATGGGTTACTGAGAAACGCCAGGTGTGTCTTGGGGTGTTTAAAGACTATGAAATTGACAAAATCTATTTAAATGACTGTCGCAATACTAACACCCCTACCACCCAGTCAATGCTGAGTACACTCTTTAGCCTCATCCTAAAAATTAAATATTATAAAATGTACACAAATAAGAATAAAAAGGTAAAATGATGTTATGGCTGGACACAAGAGGACATTGCCCTTTTGCGCGTAACCCATAATATCCCGTGAATATATGACTTTTTTTAATTTTAAACAAATGTTTTATTTTTAAATCTATACGACGTCTTTGCAAAATTTTCGAACCTGTTCTTTTTAACTCAAAAATTTATAAATAATAATTGAGACGAAGTTTAATTGCTGTATTTTGTACGTAAATACTTTTTGTACACATTATTTCAGTCAGAGTAAACCTTTCCAGGAGTCTTTGACCAATCTATTTTGTGTGTTTATTTCAATTTCGGTGGTTCATGTTTACGTTAAAACTTGCATTCAGTTATTTTGTTTAATGTTAAATATTTCTTTTATACTAAAATATGCTTTAAATAAAATTAAGTTATTTGTGAATAATGCCAGAACCCAGTTTAACGGGAAATATTGTGTTTAAAGAAAATGACATTGAAGAAAATCATTTTAACCGAAAAGACATCGAAAAAAAGTATTAAGAAACGGCATAACGAATAGATAAAAAAAAATCCAAACATGAACATAAAAAGACTCCCAGGAAACGCCGGGAACGTACAGCTTGTTTATCATCGGAAAGAAAAACTAGAGATAAAAGTAAGTAGACGTTAAATAAAGCGCGGTCTAAATATTATTGTAATAGTATTATTTCAAAATGAACATCCGGAAGTAGGAAAGGTAAACATATTCACAGAGAGAGAAATATAGTGAGTGAAATGGAGGATCTACCTCTAGCATTCTCTCTCAAATAAAGCTATAAGAGAGAGAGGGGGAGATTATGTGTAACCATTGCCCATTAAATAGAAACTACCAACGAGCGGATCTCGTTAAAGCCGCCACCTCAAATGTCTAGTCCATACAGGCCATGCCTTGCAGTTTTCACATTAACCACCACCACCACCCCCACCCACACTCAAAAAATCAAAGTTCCAAAATGGAAAATAAAAACCATTACCCTCTTCTGCGCAAAATAGTATTACAATTTGATTTAGATAACTTGAAAAGAAAAACCAAACCATAAAAAATAAAAATGTAGCCTCTTCTGTGCACTTATCAAAAAAATAAAGACTAATATACGGCTATATCAAAGACGGAAAAAAGTTCAAAAGGCAGTTTGCGTAAAAAAGAAAAAAATGCCGGGCAAAAAAAAAAACGCAAAACAAACGCGTTTAATAAATTGAAGAAAAAAAATAAATTTAATTTTTATCCAAAATAACCAAAAACCAACCCAAATAACTAAAATCAACAAAAAAAAAACATTACAGAATGCACTTCAATACAAAATAAAATCAACAGTTTCTTTTCTTAAATTACTTCTTCGTAAAAAAAATCCTCTATAGTACATTCAGTTTCTTCGATTAAGTTAGTTAACGTTCGCCAGTCTCGGAACTCTCCGGTGAAACTCCGACTTGATGACGTAAGTACTGAATTTTTCTTGGATACATAATTCTAACAAGTACCGCTATTATCTATAATGTCCTGTAAATAAGTATGAACTGGAAAGAAATACAGTACAGCCTCGTTATAGTTTTCAGTGTTCTCGCTTAGTATAGACATGTTTTATGTTTCCTCCAAATATTAGTTTCACTATCGAATAATAAGAACATTTTTATGTACTAATGAATCATCGATTATCAAGGCCCAAAGACCACTCGAGGATAAGGGTCAATGAGGTTGTAAGGTGGGCGGTAAACAACAACTTGAGGATTGGTAACGATGGTTGAAACTGAGCAGGATAGAGTATTCAAGAGTCCGGCTCAATAATAATTTGTTTACATTGGAATTGAAAACGACCGTATTGCAGTCAGCTGGGAAGTAACGCCGTGGTATTGTGTTCCACAGACCAGTAATTCTTGGAGAAAAAAACTTTGCTCATCGAAGTTGTTTAGCTTTAAGTACACAGCGGAAGAAAGGGGCATTATTTACAGTGGTTGTAGTGAAACGAGTTCTTGTGAATGTCTTACAGGGAGGAAACAGCAAATTGGAACTCAGTCGAGCACCTACCATGAAAATAACGATAGAGTAGAAAAAGGTTGGTAACCTCCCTTCTGTGAAAAAGAGGCTGTTGGGAAGAGAAGGGGGCATTCCCCCACTATATTTCGAAGTCGATTTTGTACTCCGTCAAGGCAAGAAAGAATGCTTTGAGAGGCACCTCCGCCGATGTGGCAACAGTACTCCATCTTAGTAGTTATTTGACTTTTATACAGGTAGAATGTTGCGTCAGGTGTAGGGTACTTGAACATGTCGAGCGACCATAAAAATTTAGAAAGTTTATGAAATTAAACTTTTACGCCAATTATTAGCAATACTATTATTGTTAGTAGGAGTTGTTTAGAATATGTAATTTTGGGAAGGTAAAGTTTAATCAATAGTTCGGTGTAGTTTGGTCAGTAGTGTATACATTAATACCAAAGTGTAATAAAATTATGACAGATTATCTCAAGGTAGTGTAGTTGTAATGTATGTATCTGAAAGTATTTTACGCTTTTCACGTGTGTGTGTGGAGGGCGATAAATTGATATCACAACGACAGTTCGAAGCTTGAAAAGTGATCCTCGAATTTCGAGCGAAAAAATATTAGAAGACAGCAAAATTAGAAAAAAAAAGTATTTCAATTTATAAATATAATCATAACACATATGACTTATCTTGGCTGTAAGCAGAAAACGCGCGGTGAATCCATAACTTTATTTCATTGCTTTTCACTGCAGTAAAATGTGTCACAAGGTCAGGGTTGGCCAAAACAGCTCCCCCGGGGATAGGGGAGCACTGATTTGGTACGAAAATAGCCAAGAACGGACGGACACGTCGGCATTCTCCGGTAGAGGGGCTTGAGGCGACCCACAATAAACCAAACCCCTCCAGAAGGAAGAAGTAATGCCTGGGAGAGTGCACCTCAAAGAACCGGACCCTACCTCATTTAAAGTGATTTAAGTGACCTAAAGAATGTCTATAAGTTTGTTTTCTTTTAATAAAATAAATCGGATAATTCTCTGCTTTTTGTAGCTTTTATTTCAATCATTTTCTTTTTAATTAAAAACAAATAATTCACTTTCATTATTATTCCTTGACATCAGTTATGTAATATCTATTTTCATCATATTAATAGGTTTTCTGGGAGGACGACGACGAAACCTCCCTGCAAAAAAAAAAGAAAATACTACCCTGGAGACACATTTATCAAGTACCTCAGTATAACCTGCTAATCCACACGTGTGTGATGATGATGCCAAGGCGAACCTCGGTTCAAAAATGACACCAGTTATGTCATATCTACTTTTATCATATTAATGTTTTTTTATTGTTTTTAAATAGTTTGAGATCTGGTTTCATTTCACTTATTAAAGTTTCCAATTCTGTCTCATTAGTATGCCTTACTAGTGTACAACCTGCGTCAAAAATTACGAAAACAGATTATGCTTCGCCAGTGTTCGCACTAATATTCATATTAAAAAATCATAGAATTACGTTAGTAATTTAATTTTTATTATATAAATTATTATTATTATCATTTCTGATTACCTGAAAAAAAAACCACCTACTGTTAACTTTTTATTTAAAGTAGAGATTTTCTTTTTCGAATTCCTTTCAGGCGGCGGGGTTTGTCCGACTTGGAATTTGCTTTCCAATGTAGGTTTTTCTAATGCTTTTCTTTATTTCGATAGGACAGAATTGAACTATGGCCAGTTGAAAATAAAACTTATCTTGACATTGCTTTTGTTTTGTTTTTGTTTTTTTTTTGTTTTTCTTCCTTTAATTTTCTTTCTCATATTATTGGGGGGTATGTGTGTGAAACAGTGATTGTAGCCGACGCAATCTGCCCCTTTAGGGCGCACTAATATGCATCAGGAAAATCAGGCCCTACATAGAATTGAGGTAGAGAATTGAAGCTAGTATATATTCACACGAAATCACCTACGGGAAACGAGCGAGAACCGGCGCCGCGCTGGCTGGAGAAAACGTGTAAAGTGTCAGTTATAATTATCTATACACAATGGGAGAACATTAGCCAGAAAGAGGGAATGTGATAACGGCTGTACAATTTTGGTCAAGAGTCTTTTGGTCACTCCCCTCCCCCCATGGTAGGGAGAGAGAGAATAAGTCTTTTACGATAGCAGGAAAGAAAACAACCCAGCCAGAGAGAGAGGGGAGAGGGAGAGGGAGAGTAAGTCAGTATGCCCCACCCTGGCCCCGAGAGAGAGGGAAGGAATGGAGAAATGGGCTGGAGAAAGAAAGGGTGTGATGATATGCCTTTCTGGGAAGCGAGAGGACCATTGTTGTTGAAACGAGAAGACAGTTGCGGGCAGTTAGAAATTGGAAGTCGACCAAGACGGCGACCAAGCGAGAGCGTGCGCGAACACGCTCTCGTTCGGGACGGCAGGGCCATGGGATTCCACCCCCCCCCCCACCGTTCAGTAGACAAGTTACAACTTAATTAACAACTTGGAAACCGTAAATAGAGTTTCATGCACAGAGAGACGGACTAGTTTAGTAAACAAAGCCATTATCGAAAAACAGACTTTGATTTAAAGTTTAAAACCAATTGTTTATCTTGCTAAATAATTATTGCTTACGAAAAGACTTGACCGATGTTGTTAAATTATTCCTATTGTTGTCAGTTTGTTGTTTGAGTAACCTTGCCTTCACAGCGGACCAATCAAGCTATCATCGTCATCCGACCGAGAGGAGTTTCGAGCCATCTTTCTTTTTCTGCCACTACGACATAACGAGCCCAAGGAGGGATTCCTGCGCCGAGGACCAGACGTGTGAGTACCGAGATAGAGACACGAGTGGACCACCTATGTTACAGTGGTTCAGTGACACCGGATCAGAGTGAGGTATCTGTATTACTCGGCACTGCGACCTATGTTTACATTTGATGCCGTCACCAAGGAAGGAGCGTGTGGGGTCCGCGTTACATATGGAAGGGCGACTAGAAACGGTTAAAAATGAAATTGAAACAGAACAATCGCTGCTCATTAAAAGGAATAGGCGAGAAGGAAAGAACACATCCCAAACTGGGAAGTTTTTTTTTAAAGTAAAATATAAAAAGATTTTAAAAACGTATAAATCGGTATAGAAAGCAGAAACTTAAAAAAGAAAGAAAGAAAACGTCTGATTATGGAACTAGATTAGCGTTTCCCCTTCGTCAGCAGAATTTTGTTGTGGATAGTTTTGAAGTCTGGTTTAGCAAAGAACATCTCTCTTTCTCTCTCTCTCTCTCTCTCTCTCTCTCTCTCTCTCTCTCTCTCTCTCACACACACACACACACACACTCTTTCTCTCTCTCTTTCTTTCTCTTTCTCTCTCTCTCTCTCTTTCTTTCTCTTTCTCTCTCTCTCACACACACACACACACACTCTTTCTCTCTCTATTTCTTTCTCTTTCTCTCTCTCTCTCTTTCTTTCTCTTTCTCTCTCTCTCTCTTTCTTTCTCTTTCTCTCTCTCTTTCTTTCTCTCTCTCTCTCTCTCTGCCAAAATCCAAACGGAACTTCCATGAACCAAGTATCTTTCCTATAACATCTCATCTGTGGAACAAGGCTGCTTTCCAACCGACTACAGCATGGTCGTCTTCAAATCTAATGTAACCAAATACTTGTTGAGACGTGCTCTTGAATAATCAATTCCTCTTAAATAATCTCCTGCTCATCCTTCCCATTTTTCCGGTCCTCTCGTGGTGGTGATCATCGTCCAACTGACGATTTCTTGAAGCCTTATCCTCGAGTTGCCCCCTGGCCTTGATAGGTGGTGAACTATCAGTAGAAAATGAATATTAACGGTTCCAATTGTGCCTCATTATTGTGTCTCACTCAGAAATGCAAATTTAGATTTTGTTTTTCTTTTTTTTTTTTCAATAATGACGAAAACTCGACTTGACTCAGCGTTGTACATTAACATAACGCTATCTGAATAGAACTGATTGTATACAAAGACGTGTCAATAAAAAAGCGTGTGTGTAACGAACCCAATTTAAGCACATTCAACAAGTAAGAATGTGGGCCAACAGAAGTAGCTTCAATGATTTTTCACACTTTATGACTAACATTATTATAAAAACGGTGTAAGCGTTTTATGTAAAACTGACATTTTATGAGTAACCCGTAAAAAGATGGAAAGTTTTTTGGAGTTTTTTTTTATGACTCATAAAAAATATATATCAGACGGACAGATAACCAAACGTCGGCAATAGATTTTCATTCTCGTTTATTTTAACCTATATTTGTTTTCAGTTATTTGTTTAAATACTTTCCTGAACTTCTTAAAACGGGTATAACTCGCTTTTATGAATCACTAGCTGTAGCTATCTGGCGTTTTCCGGGAGTCCCTATTTACTTACCTCCCCCCTCCGAGGGCATAGTTAGACACAAAGTCAATTTTTAATGTGGAGAAAAAATCTAGCTCCCCCCCCCCAAAAAAAGGGGGGGGGACTCTGAATTGCGACAAAAAATTAAAATTGCCTCAGTCTAGAAAAACTCCTCCTTCACTGACTGAGGACAGAACAGATACTTTACATTCATCTCAGCCCGAAGATCTAGAAGAATGTTTCCCAGGAGTCTTTGTACTTTTATTTTACTTTCGCTCATGTCGTGTTTGTTTTTTCTCTTAATTAATTGTTTATTATAAAAAAAAATTTTTTTAAGAGAGGTGACAGTGGCTAAGTGGTTAACGACACGGACCCGCGACCTCGATATGCCAAGTTCGTTCCACAGAAACACTTTCACTTAGGATGTTGGCAACCTTCACGTGGTCCCTTCCGTAAGTACCCGATGTCTTTCTAGAAAAGAATTCTAACGAGAAAGATATAGGAAAAACCAATGCCAACAATAGAATCATGTGATTCATAAGAAATGAATGAATGAATGAATGAATGAATGAATGAATGAATTAGAAAACACATACATTTTTGGAAAGATAATTCAATAATGAATATATCGGGTTCGTGATAAAATCGACTGAACGTTTTACGAAATATTAAAATTACAATCTCATAAATACTTTTGAGTATTATGTTTCGTAATTTTTTTAGATGAGGATTAATAATTTGAATTATTTGGATTATTTGGACTAGTGTTCTCATCTTGGATGTTATTCTCACTACATTTCGGCTGATGTAACCTCCGACCTTCTTCAGGTGCGTCTTGTCGAACTCGAGAATCTTTCTGTCGAACTCGACAACGTTGTGAGAATAGCATCTAAGATGAGAATAGTAGTCCAAAAATCTAGATAATACTTTCGAGTATGTTTAGTTTTAAAAAAAACAAAAAAACTTTTTATCAAATTATTGTTTTGAAAATAGGGGATAAACGTAGATATCGGAATTTTGAGTCCCTACAATTTTTTTTTCACCACACCACCAATAAATATGCCATTCAAGGCACCAACATATACGTGCCACATCATCAGTTGGATTTAAACGCTGCTAATTTGACTTCTCTATCGCGGGCACAGACACACTCACACGCATGCGCGTGCCTCCTCAGTTAGCTAAATATTGACAATTGTTCACCGTGCCATTTATATATAAGTTAACTGATAGGTATATATTCGTATGCGTATGAAGAAAATCGAATTAGATATGAGGGGGAAAAATTTGTTGAAGTTAGAGAAAACGATTGAGAAAAAAAAATCTCTCAACGTTATGGGGGATTTGAATCATTAAAGATCTCCAACTGATGCTTCAAAATCTTTTGTCTACGCAGGCTAGGTCGAGAATTGTTAATAACTAACGCCTCAATAATATTGAGATGGTAGTTCGACCTGGCACTGTGTAAAACAGAAAACCACCCATCGGAATACTTGTCAGAACAACTATTTGTACTAACCAGGTGATTACCGATGGCTGATTCCTGTGCCTGGAAGTTCCCGGGTGATCTCGAAATCTTGTGTAAGCGAATATCACGTGGTATGTGTTCGGATATTCTAATTTCTAATCTTTGGGATGTCTTGCCAACGTAGTCAGCTCCACACTGACACAGGAATTTATAAACAACAGAATTCTTTTGAATGGCTGGCAAAACATCCTTACGAAAAGAAGAGAAAAATGTTCGAGTCGTGTAAACTACTCTCCGCATGGTTGCTAGAAAACAACGTTGAGTCGAAGAAGAAATCCTTTTGAAAATGTCATGGCCGTCATAACCTAACCATGGAAGTTTCAAATAAATAGGGCAACGTGACGGGCCAATAAATTTACCACCATTAAATATAGCAACTAATATAATATTTAATTTAATTTTAATAACTAATGTAATATTTAATAAAATTTTAATAACTAATATATTTAATTTAATTTTTATAACTAATATATTTAATTAAATTTTAATAACTAATATATTTAATGAGATTTTAATAACTAAAATTAAATTAAATATATATTTTATTTAATTTTAATAACTAATATATTTAATTTAATTTTAATATATCTTATGATGATTATTTCTTTATTCAATCACTTTTGTATTTTACTGCACGTTATCATTATGAATTAGAAGTAAAGAGGCTTATTTTTTGTCATCTAATTTACATACATATATCTGTGTACAGACACTATGTAAATTACATGACAGTGCTAAAAAAGATCGACTCTTTCTCTAAAGGTTCACAGAGACTTTAATCAAGGAATGAGACCGTAAAGTGGGTGGCTTGTTTAGTTAATTACAAGATACGGCTAATAAGAACAATTCAACGATAATTTTTTAATCTCAGAACTAAAGTGTCAAATCACAGAACTAACGTATATATTAGTCTGTATTTTGTTATTAAAGTATATGTTTTAAGTAGTAGTAGTAGTAGTAGTAGTAGTAGTAGTAGTAGTAGTAGTAGTAGTTGTTGTATTTAGATACTA
Source organism: Sepiola atlantica (assembly GCA_963556195.1). Taxonomy (NCBI): domain Eukaryota; kingdom Metazoa; phylum Mollusca; class Cephalopoda; order Sepiida; family Sepiolidae; genus Sepiola; species Sepiola atlantica. The sequence goes on from OY744521.1 coordinate 106,891,607, forward strand.
TATTATTGTGTCCGCTGAGGATAACCGGGTTTCATCTATTTGGTCATCTTGGATTTAAAAGAAAATCTTGTTCTTCCACAAAAATTCATTAGGTCTTGTATGACCTAGGATCAAACACTTTAGGTTTTTTTTAACTAACTTGTGATAAATGCTATATATATATATATATATATATATATATATATATATATATATATATATATATATAGGCAAACATTATTAAATAACACGGAGTAGTTTTGTTTGATGCGACTTTTTTTTATTTTTTCAATTTTCCGAATTGTCCATCTAATGTGTCGGTCAAATTGATATAAATATGATCCATGGCTTTCTTGTTCCATTCTTTTTTCTTTTTTGCAAGTACTTTCGATTTGAATCGTCAAATCATCTTCAGGCGGTATTAGTTTTTGTGTCTTTACTGTTGTGCTCATTTTTTAATTATGACGGCAAGTAGTTTATATTTGAAAACGCGTCTGTAAAGTTGAAATGTACATGAGAGCGTGATGGCGTTCTACACATACGAGAGATTTAAAGTTTGACTGTTTAAACCGTTAAGAAATTGATGACGTTAAATAAAGTGCATACAATTCAAACGCATAACTACCTAATATATATATATATATATATATATATATATATATATATATATATATATATATATATATATATCCGAGTATAAGCGAAATCCGAGTATGAGAGCTCAATGTAATAAACAGAGCAAGAATAAAATTAAAAAATAAATAAAAAATAAAGTAACACGGAATCACATAATCACCGGTGCAATAACTTATTTCAACCCTCCGGCATTATCAAGCATCCAAGTGAGGTGATTACATTTTTGAAAATCTTTTTCAAAAATGTAATCACCTCACTTGGATGCTTGACAATGCCAGAGGGTTGAAATAAATTATTTCATCGGTGATTATGTGATACTTATATATATATATATATATATATATATATATATATATATATATATATATATATATATATATATATATATATATATATGAATGAAGCAATCCAACAAAAGATATAAGCGTTAACTAATATCTTATAATTAGTGAAACATCCGGATAAAAACTGAAGCTCAATATACTGGATAGAGCATTAATATTATAATATAAAATGAAGTAATAAAATAAGGTGTCAACCAAATTTCATTAGAATTCAAGTTCAAGCAAAGTATCTTAAAGTCTTTAGCTCATGAGTTTTCAAAGATAATTCTTCTCTTCAGAGGACCATTACCGCAGTTATACCACTACAGGTAATAAAATTAAACTTTGAAAATATATAAAAATATATACACAAATACATAAAAATACATAACATCAAATATATCAACCCAAAAACATACTTTTTTTGTTGAATCTATACAATCCATTCAGGTCATACAATTTGAAAAACATAATCAGGAAAGACATCCAAAGGGTTGACTGAAGATTAATCCAGGTTATAAATAGCAGTCCAAATAAGAATAATTGAAGGAGCTGACAAAGTTATCCAGTCGCGAAATGTGTCAATAATCGATGAAGTGAAAAGTATCCAATGTTTATGTTAATTATTGCAACGATAAATAAATCAAATCAAATAATATAGAAAGTTCAATAAACTCACTTAAAATTCCAAAATCCTGATATGGGCAACCCAAATCAAATCAAAGTTCGTTGTTCAATTATATAAATATATATATATATATATATAAGAATAAAAATTAGATAAAATACAATATTTAATAAATCATCAATTAATTAAAACAAAGACTATATGGAAAACGTTTTTTCACTTAATCCATCCATGGATTTTCAAAGATATGCTCTTATCATCAGAAGAAAATCAGATAAGTCAGTAAAGTTTATATTGCTAGTAATCAAACATTTTAAAATATAAAAATATAAAAGATATAAAAATATATTTAAAATTAAAAAAAAATGTAATTAAAAAAATAATATGCAAAGAAAATCATCTTCATTGAAGAAGCATAGACTGTCCGTATATATATATTTTTTCATGGTAAACAACTGAAGATCCCTTAAAATAGTGTTAGAAATAAACTAATATAATAACTGTAAAAAATAAATTGACTTACATGAGTGATTTTCCACTGGAAGACCTGGGACTATAAGTTTTTTTTTTGTTTTTTTTAATATAGTTTTAATGGTTGAGATATATATATATATAAACAAAGATTTAATTATATTAGCCTACAGATGACATCGCTTCGAGCTAACTGCTCTCTTCAGTGTAGGAAGTGATAATTTCAGACGGTCATGAAGCGCAAACCGGTTTCACGGACCCACCTTTGGATTTGCCCGCTTTCACCCTACCCTCACGGCCATTTCAAATTACCACGATGTACGAAGAATTTAAGATATATTAATGCCATTAGAGCGTAAACATTAAGAAATACTAGAGAACTCGATATATATATATATATATATATATATATATATATATATATATATATATATATATATATATATATATATATATATATATATATATATACAGGGTGACTCAAAAAAAACGGGCCCCGTGTACACTTTATGTGATCTCCT
>OY744521.1:106899164-106901664 GCA_963556195.1 Sepiola atlantica
TGAAAATTTAAATATTTCACATTTACATTGAATTTGATCCATAATCATTAGACACCAATTTAATAAGACACCCTGATTTTCAATTTTCTAAATTTTAGACATTCTTTATAATCAGAATCATGTAATGAATTTTAATTAAAATTAGAAAAAGGACTCTATACATAAAGGTTAGTATCATTTTGATTTTAATCTACGTAAGGGGACATAAAACTATTGCAAAGCTGTATATGTGTATAAAAATCTTTGCTATAAAAGACGTAGTGCAATGTGGTAACCTGCTTCAGTATTCTGTCTCAGTCTTCTTTTTATTCATTTATTATTTATTACCATTCAGCTTTTACTTTTTAGCTTTTACCATTTAGTTTTTACCATTTAGCTTTTACCGTTCAGCTTTTACTTTTTAGGTTTCATCATTTAGCTTTTACCGTTAAGCTTTTACTTTTTAGCTTTCATCATTTAGCTTTTACAATTTAGCTTTTACCATTTAGCTTTTACCGTTCAGCTTTTACTTTTTAGCTTTCATCATTTAGCTTTTACCATTTAACTTTTAGCATTTAGCTTTTACCGTTAAGCTTTTACTTTTTAGCTTTCATCATTTAGTTTTTACCATTTAGCTTTTACCGTTTAGCTTTTACCTTTCAGCTTTTACTTTTTAGATTTTATCATTTAGCTTTTACCATTTAGCTTTCACCGTTTAGCTTTTACCGTTCAGCTTTTACTTTTTAGCTTTCATCATTTCGCTCTTACCATTTAGCTTTTACCATTTAGCTTTTACCGTTCAGCTTTTACTTTTTAGCTTTCATAATTTAGCTTTTACCATTTAGCTTCTACTTTTTAGTTTTCATCATTTAGCTTTTACCGTTTACCTGTTACCATTTAGCTTTCACCGTTTAGCTTTTACCGTTCAGCTTTTACTTTTTAGCTTTCATCATTTAGCTTTTACCGTTTAGCTTTTTGTATTTAGTTTTCACAATTTCAGCTTTTACTTTTTAGCTTTCATCATTTAGCTTTTACCGTTTAGCTTTTACCATTTAGCTTTTCCCGTTCAGCTTTTACTTTTTAGCTTTCATCGTTTAGCTTTTACCGTTTAGCTTTTACCATTTACCTTTTACCGTTCAGCTTTTACTTTTTAGCTTTCATCATTTAGCTTTTACCATTTAGCTTCTACTTTTTAGTTTTCATCATTTAGCTTTTACCGTTTACCTGTTACCATTTAGCTTTTACCGTTTACCTTTTACCGTTTACCTTTTAATCTTTAGATTTCACCATATAGCCTTTACCATTTAGCTTTTACCATTTCGCCCTTTACCATTTAGCTTTTTGTATTTAGTTTTCACAATTTCAGCTTTTACCAATTTTCCTATAATATGTATCTTATACCATTCATCTTTTACAATTTAGCTTTCACTGTTTAGATTTTACCGCATAGCTTTTACCATTTACCTTTTACCATTTAGCTTTTTTCATTTAGCTTTTTACCATTCCACCTTCATCATTTAGCTTATACTATTAAACTAATAATATATACGAAACTGATATGAATTTAGCGAATAAAGAAAGAATTTTATTTTGAATAAGTCGTGTTGTATTTATTTCATTGTTACACACAAACGGCGAATTTAACAAAACGTGGAGGTCGAATTATGGTTTGGATTCGTTTCCGTTGGTTAATATCTGGGAAGTAAAAAAAATAAAGGAAAACGACGATCACGTGTGATGCTCGAATAATGGGGGTTCATTCCCGATTTGGGGCATCATGGGACGTTATTAATACTCTTTTCCCAAGAATAGAACGAGACAGAACGGCGACGGTTACATGTAGAACTCAAATAACAACCGAGATTCGTTTCTGATAATTCTTGTAACTATTTAAATATGAGTATGCATGTGCATGTGCGAGATTGGGTGTCTCTGTAGTATCAACATGATTAATTAGGGTAATGAAAGAGATTATATTTAAAATAAATAGGCAATCACGTGATTATAATCATGTCAAATCTCAGGTCAGCCAGATACGGTTTATTCTGACAATTGGATACATAAACATGGCAGGTGTCTATTGGTAAAACGGTGGTATCAATTATCCAATCAGAATAAAGAGTCATTTTCTGAAGCAATAATTTTTACAGAGTTTAAGAATTATCGAAATTAGAAGAGTAATGTTCGACATCACGGCTGAAAACCTAAGAAGTGGTGCGTGAAGTCTCCATGTTAGGTCGTGTGTTTTTGTAGATATTCTACGGATGTTTTAAGACTTGCTCAAGTAAAGGGAAAAATGATTCCTGCAATTGTCACCAATTGTACAAAATCTGCGCTGCCCGGGTGATTTTTTATCTTCATTTTTTATTCGCATTTTTTTTCTTTTTACATTTTAAAATTAATTTCTAGTTTTTTTTTTTTAATTTATAAATAATGCGAACTGAAGCAAACCGGCCGATAAAGAGAGAATTGCTGATTACGTGAGGAATGCAGAGAGGGGTAAAACTGGCAAAAGAAGAGG